>UFQX01000204.1:495287-623138 GCA_900497675.1 Arapaima gigas | reverse complement strand
CCCCCCCCCCCCCCCCCCACGGAGAAGGCGTATAGGAACAAAACTGAGTCAGAACACTGAGTATCCATCCTCAGGGAGTCCAACCTGTCAGTTTTACATCAACTCTAAAAATCCTTTAGGTAAAGAACAGATCAGGACAAAACCCTGAACAGTAATGATTCATATCATCCTGGGAGCCACCAATATATTTCTGGATATATTTCTAGGATTTCTAGGGGAGTTTATAAGCTCCACCCTCCAGACAAGTGACATCATTAAAAAGCAAATATGTCCTTTGAATGTCCTCTGCAAGGTGTATAAGGACTCAGCACTGTTGTATATACAGCTTGAATTGTACTCTGACACACTAATATACGTCCTCTAGAGTGGACAATGTTAAATGGGTGTGTCCCATGAGGACAAGTGTCCGAAAATGCTGAGATCTGAGTACCAGAGAACCTAACCAAAGGCAACGGGTGTTAAGGTGACCCAAGGCTGTCTGGTGTCAGCGGTGGGGTGGGTCGAAGGACAGACAGAGCAGGCCCAGGTGAGGTTACCTGCTGACACCATGCTGGTGGCGTGGCTGGACACGGGCAGGCAGTCTCCAGTGCCGGCGTGGTGGATGAGCAGCGGCAGGGCGGACGAGTCCCCGGCCAGCGTGGTGAAGGAGTCGGCGCTGCTGAATGCCTGGCACGTCATCCTGTCAGCGGGGCGGGTGGGCGCTGCCCGGGTAGGGCTTACAGGTGGGAGAAGTTCACCTGGCCACGGGTTGGTCCTCCACCTAATGGTTCTCAACGCCAGGAGGCCACCTGTGTGTCGCGCGCCAGTCGTGTGCAGGCATTTATAGCGCCCCCCTCCCACCCATGTCCCAAACCCCCTCCCACCCACGTCCCAAACCCCCTCCCCTTTGAAAGCAAGGCGTTCATTCATGTTAATGTCCTTTCCCAGGGCTATCGGCGTGTCAGGGGAGCTGATGCAGCACCAATCCCAGGTAATTAGACAGGGGAGGGTAACCTGACACCACCTGTCCGGCCAGAGCCGCCGGCTGCGGCGCACATGTGCTGCGGCGATCAGCTGGGGGTCCTTGTTTATGTTCTGAGTGACTTAAAATGCCGCATGGGGGCCTTTGACCCTATGTTTTGCAAATGGCACTTCTCAGTATGTTTCCCTAGCAATAAAGCCGAATTTCAAAATATTCCCGTAAACCTTTAGGTCACAAGTGTGAAGTGTGAAGAATGAATTTTCGCAGTTTGTTAAAAAGTTTTCTGCTGCCACAACAACAGCAATCACTACTATTGCTATGACCACCGCTGCTGCTACCATTACAACAGCAACAACAACAATAATATGATCATTTTATTTCCTGCTATGCAAACAAAAAGGTACAACTACATTTGTGTACATATGACTATACTGCTGACTATGCTTGCTATGTCAAGAAAGACTTGAACACACTCTTTTCTTTTGTTTTAAACTGACCGCTTTGCAAACAGGTGTCGGCCCGGACACTCGAGTGAAACACGGGAAAGATCAGCCGTTTCTCCTGGAACTTTGCAAGAGTCGAAGGAGAAGCTCGGCGTCGTTCTCACCCGCAGAGTGTTTTGCAGAAGTCCCTCCTGGTTCGGTCCGTTGAAGGGCAGCTTTTGCCAGAACTAGAGGCATTTGCATAAAGTGTAATAACTGCCAAGGTGTTTCTAATAGATAATTTTGGGTTTGCTCATTGTTCTGGAGAGACGTCGAGTCGATTAAAGTTAATTGCACCGTCTCTGAAGTGTTTCTGAAATGTCCGCAATTGCAGAAAAATGAATCACACCAGCAGTAACTCTTCATAAGCAGTTGGCAATTGCAGCTCAGTTGCATGGTTTCTCGGTGCCACGGCACAAAAATCACTGGAGACAATAGATTGTGTGATAGTAAATAAAACATTTTGGCTTCCAGTGGGGGTATTTTCTGCACGCCTTTGCTGGGTTTGTTGGTACGGCGTTTGAATAACAATGTCTCAGAGCCGAATGCTTTGCAAAAATCGAAGAACCTTTTCACGTTCCTACAAGGATGTATCTCACCGAACGTTACGTGGCTTATTTGCTGTGCCGCAGCTGCAGCAGACGTCTTTGCTTGAGGGGAACAGAAAGCAAAGGCCAGAGCTCTGCTGGCTTCCTACTGAAAAGCAGCAACGCTGTGTTAATACACAAATATAGTACATATGCAGGAGTCACTGGCTGTCAAACTGCATTTGACTTCTTCTGGATGTTATTTCTGGTGGCTGTTCTATACTTTCTCTGGACTCTATTTTGTTAAGCTAAATGGGTGACTGCACTTCAGGGACTGTCAGGTGCCAGCATGTCACTTGCTGCATTCTGGCCACCGATGAGTTTTTTGCAGTTGTGCCCAAGCAGACAGTCTTCCCCACCTGCACGCTTTCCGCCTCGGACCCTCAGCAACCGGCAGGGGGAATCGCAAAGGGCCGTGGTGTCAGTGACGTGGCAAAACACCTTCCGACATTCCACTGGATGCTTTAAAAGTGGCACAAGCACAATATCGCAAACAGCCACACATCAGCAGGTGTCCATCAGTATATTTCACATCCTCACGAGCCCTAGAAAAAAGGTTTTTGGACAAATTTCCAGCAGTCATTTAAACACGTAGGATGGCCTCTATAAGCTGCATTAGGACTCAGGATAGTAGCATTTACAGTTTAGGAGACACAAAAAAATGTTCGAGTGGCCTGGTCTCAGGAGGATATGCGTCTTCAGAAGTCTAAATAGTTACGTGTCTCCGCAAAGCTATCAAGTTCAAAACTTGCTGCAAGTTAAGCAGTCAAATGTGACATGTTTATTCTTCATTTCTCACTTGGATATTATATAATGATTGGAAATGTCACACTGTGATCATTTTAATAATCTTGGACATTATACTTGAGTTCTGGGCATGAATAGTGCACATATTATATGACTCAGATGTGAAAAACAATAGACTTTCACAAAAAATACAAATTATGGCCCATTAGTCACTTCACCAAGAGGACAAAAACAGTAAAAATACACAGTTCAAAATATGTGTTTAATATCTGTTGTAGATTCTATCTGCTGTATTAAAATTTGCAATTTCAATGTATTAATTTGCCATTTATGCTGCGTATGAACTCGAGTGGGAGATGTCAGAGGAACGGATGTTTGTTCTTACAAATTTCCATGAATTAACGCAGAGTTAACGTGGATCTCGTGTGAATTATTAATATGTGCTTTTCTATATATCTCTTTAGTATGTGGTCATTTTACCTGGATCAGGTAAAAATCACGTCACTGCATGTGAACATTGTCAAAGTTTTCTGCTGGGGTGCAGTTTCTTTAAGGGAAGTGGGTGACATTTGGGACCCCGGGGCCGAGCCGCGCTTCGGCAGGCTGGCTCCCTTTGATTCACACCGCCAACCTCACCACCTCACCTGGCCCCCGATGTGGGACCCCCAGCTTTGCCCTCATTAGCGTGATGCGGTGATACCTGTGAGAAGACCATCGCTCACCCCATTCCCACCGGCAGGGTGGATAAAGGCCCCGGCGATTCGGCCACGCGTGTCGGTGACGCAAGGACAGCGCCAGGACAGGTGCTTGGGCTCACGCCCCCCCCCAGCGACAGCAAGGCAGCCCCCCGCTGTAATTACACTGAGGGGTTAGGGCTGCATGTATTTGGTTACTCTGGCAGGCTGTGTGCTCAATCCACGTGGATTTGTTGGAGGAACACAATAAACAGGCGCTGGCTTTCCCAAAGCAGGCTGCTGTCTTCTCCTCCCAGCTCTCCAGCAGGAGAAAATCTTAATCCTCATTTTGAGGCTCTTCTTCAAAGCCCCAACTTCTTATTTACTTATTCAGACAGCAGCATCCGGGTTGACATAGCCCTGCGGGCCAAGATTTTGTATTTATATATCTTTATGTAATTAAAAGATTTTATTGGGGGCAGATATATTGTACATCCGCAGTGATGCTGCTCAAACACACGTCAGAGATATTGATGAAGACAGTAAGTATTGTTACCAAGTGTTTTATGATCTATTTTGCTTTGCGAGACAAAACCAATTAGCTTTGCAAGAGAAAATGTAAATACAACAAATCGAGTGAGTATTTATTCAGCTCAGTCTTTTTTTTAAGAACACAAACGGTCGACAAAAGGTTGACAGCGCACCTGCTACATCTTTTTCACTCGTGGCTGTGGTCTGACACCTTCCAGGTGATCTCACGACCTCTGAGGGGGCCAGATGTGGGTCACGAGGGTTCGGCTGGAGAGCCGCGCCGGGTGTGGTGCAGACAGACACCGCTCCGCTGGGGTCACTTTCACAGAAGTGACACGAGAAAGATGTCTGCAAGTATCTCCATGTGCATGTGGGTGAATGCACAGAGAAAGAAGAAAAAAGTGTTATGAAGACACTCAGGATTCCTGCTGAAGGGCGATTAAACAAGAATTATCCAACCAAAGAATAACAGGTGTTGCCAAATGTGAAAACAGCTTAACTGGAGGGGGGGGGGGTGGGTTTGACGTCTTCCGACTCCAGACTCAAATCCACATCCCAAACACAAAGATTTGTGATTCAAGCCTTCGCTTTGTTTTCTGCAGAAACCGCTCATCAACCACAATGTTCTGTGGCTGAACAAAAAATCGACAATTTTTTCGCAAGCGCCAGAGAGAAAAGGTCAATCTTACGTGACTGACAGGCCAGTGGCAGATTTACACCATGTTTGCTGAAGCCGGACACACCCAGCACATCCGTTCGGATAGTAACACAAGCAACGCGTTAAACCAGAGAACAATCCTGTTCAGCGGGAAGCTTGAGACTGGAGGTGATCTTGGTCAAGCAGGCCTTTGTTTTTACCACAACACTGATGGATGTGCCACAATGGCAGCCATATCCCCAATAATCCTGTGGGTCCAGATGGCTTCCTCTCGCAGGCCATCCGCCGAAGCCTTCCACACGCTACCACTGAAAAGGGACACGTGTTCAATTGTCAGCAAAGACAAGAACTGTTTTCTTACCCAATTGTTGCCCCCCCAGCAAGGGGCTGTATTTAAGATCACTAGATAAACAGCAATGCTCTGCTTAACTCTGCCAGAGATATGAATCCTATTTGGCGAAGACCATTCTTTACTGGGGCAGGAAGTGGGTTCTTACATCAGGATTTTTCTCAACTGTGGCTCCTTGTGTCATTGGTGTTTCAAGGCTCAGACACTATATGGCCACAGAGTCTGGCTCTCTCACTGCTATTTCATTCTCTCCTGGCTGCTGTGGCAAGAACCTTGACTATAAAAGCTATAAAGACAAAACAATGCATCCATAGTGCTAACTTCTGTCGGCTGTTTCCACTGCCATCTCACTGCCATCTCACCGCTTTTCCAACTCTGTTTCCCCACAACGTTTCACACCCTGAGGTCAGTTTTTTTTTTTTGTTCCCTTCTTCAGAGCGGTTCTCTGGCCTTGTTTCTCAGGGCTGGTTACAGCCTATAGTAATAAAGGTCGACCTTTCGAAAAACTTGCTCTTTCTTTTGTGATATAGTCTGTTAAAATCCTTATGAGTCCAGTCACTTCCAATCCAGCAGTTCAGCCATGATGTTCTGGATAAGCAGTATGAAGAAGGAAGGTGGAAGAACCAAGAAGAAGATGTCCTTTACAAACCCTTTAAGCTCACAACGGCGTCACTATTGGGAATATTTGTATCTATTCACGCTTTAAGATGAATACATCATTACAAAAGTTTATTTCTAGTCGATTTCAGAGAGACTTTGCAACTTGAGAACTGAAAGCTACCGGGGATGTTTTCCACGAAACCTATTTTTCACGGCACAAGTGAACACACTGCTCCAAAAAACAGCTTTTAATAAGAAAATGACTGGTTTGACTGATGTATGTTCCTCGTGGACCTGTAAGCCACTGGAAGCGAAAGGCAGGCTGAGATTTAATTTCATGGTCCATTATTCAAACCTGGACTGTTTCAGAATTCAGGGTGCCCATGAATATTGAGGGATCCTTATTTTCCACCACGGGTGCATCTGGAAGGTCGAGAGCCTCAGATTTCACTGCATAACCAGTGGCAAACGGTGGCAATGATGGTAATTTTATCAACATATTCAACATCTCTCCCACCGAAAGGTTAGCGTCAGAGTAAAGCCATGTTTTTATGGTCTCAGTTTATCTTCTGCAGTTAAATCATTCGAGCTTTTTAACTGCAGTTTAAATTGTTTGTGTGTTTACTTTCAGGCGGAGGTTTTACATTTGTAATCTGTAGTATTTATTTGTATAAAGGAACTAAATATGTGTTGTTGAAACATAATAAATGAAAAAATCTGTTGATACTGTTATCAGTAACAGTTTGGACAATGATGCGATTTCTAAACTCAATGCCTACCTTGTTTTTTTTTTTTTTTTACTGTTATTAACCACACTAGCAAAGCACAACAGAATAAAGCAACCAAAATGTAACATTACTGTCAGCAAACAGTAGCACTGACATTGTTCCTTACTGCGATGGAGCGAAATTGTTATCCGAACAAACAAAAGACCGACAGTACGTCCCCGGTGCCAAAATTGCCTGCATTAAATGAGCCACCAGCACACAAACCCCACATGTCAGCATATTGCAGAATCACACAAGTAACAAGTGACAACTTTACTTGTTTTCATTTTTCCTGTTTTCCAGGCTTTACCTAAGTTTCAGCAGAACACCCCATGGCAGTTTAAAAAAAAAAAATTGGGACCAAATGTTAACCTTGAAAATTGGTTTAAACAACTGACCTTGTGACCTATAGATATAAAATATAAACAGCCAAAATCAGACAAAATTTATATCGAACATGTAGGCACATTTTGATGACATCTCTTCCGGCGGAAAATTTGCCGGAAGAGCAGAAAGAAGAAAGCGACTCAGCTTTGTAAAAGCCCCGAAAGAATCTGTTAAAGTTACCTACCAAAGCGATCAAACGTCTCCTCCGCTTTTCTCCATCCTGTCTGGTGATACTGAACTTGCCATCTCTTAGTTCCCCACACTGCGGTCGCTGCCCATATCCTGGCCTAATATACATTATTTCATTGGCCAAATACATTTATTGAACTCTATGCTACATGTTTAAAAAGATTTTTATTACTATCAGTGTACATCTGCTGTGTTTGAGTTTCACCTTTTAATAGTAATGGCGGAACGGGAGCTGGTTCTCAATGTTCGTTATGCAATTAAGAAAAAAGCTTTTCCCCATAAAAGATTTTATGACATGGAAACTCCGGGCCGAACCGCGGGGCGCGGTGCCGACAGGAACGGCCCGCCTTGACCTGCCTTAAAGTGGTCAAAGGTCAAACAAACGCTCTTGGGTCTTAATACTGATTTGTCATTGGCAGAGAATGAGAAGAGGACAATGGCAGCAATCTTGAATAAACACAAACATGCACTAAAACGTCATTTTTCCCCCTCACATCCTCCTTCTTCGTCGCTGACGTAAAGCGGGTCTTCATCTCAACGGTATTCTGCAAACTTTCCCCTCCATTATACAACGCACGCCGTTACGTAATGTTAAAAAAACGTTCCGAAAACTCGTTGCTTTTGATTTTAATTTATCCTCGTGAAATTCTCCTCTGCCGGATCTTAGCCTTTTCATCTCTGTCACCATCAAGCCCATTAAAGTACAACTTTAGAGGTTGTGACTTGGTATCTTAGCAACGTGCAAAAGAGCTGACAGAATTTACCTTACAATTAGTTAAGTATGAAATAAAATCTCTGATGGTCCGTTTCCTCTTGGCGGCTCCAAAAAGATTCCACAGGCTACGTTCTCGCCAGGAAAACCGCAGCTACGTGTTATAAGTAATACGCATTTACATAATTCGGACATTTTCGTTTGAGGTGAGTCGATGATCCCCAGTCCACCCGTCAGAAAATATTTGAGGAAAAAAATGGGGAAAAAAAACAGGGACAATGGAGAATTGTGAAAATGACTATTTTATACACACAGTCACTGCCTGCTGGTTCAGATATTTACTGCAGGGGTATAATAAGTTGTCAGGGACCCAGCGGCCCTAAAATTACTGGTAATAGCAGTCAGTAGAATTATGTGCAAATACTGAAGTGCAAATATAAGTTTTGCTTGAACATTGCAGAGGTATTTCTCCCTCCGACACCTATGAACTGTCGCACCGTATGGCGACTGTCTCGTATTTACGGTATTTCTAATGCAGAAAGTGTTTGTAGATCAAAACTTTGCTATTGCATAGAGTCTTAGTCATATGGTAGAACGTTCAGGAAAACTGCATTTATTTCTGCAACCTTTGTCATGCGAAAAATGGACTTGTGTCTGTATTTTCCCTGCATTATGTAAATTACGTTTTCCACAGAGCGGGATGAAACGTGGCAGGAGAGCCTCGATACGTAGAAAGAGATGCCAGCGGAGGAAAGATGAAAAAAATTCTGCTTTGCCTTAACTTTTGATTCGAGTTCAGAAGTGACACGGGACTGGAGGTAAAACAAGACTTCGACGAAAAGATAGCAGCGCCTCGCCTAAAAATACTCGAAAATGTCCTCCGATCTAAAGTTTCAAACGAAAATGTGACATAACCGTGAAGATGTGTCATCACCGAACGGCGTGCAAAGTGGAGGAGCGACAGCTGGCGACTGGGAGGCAGGCTAGGCTACCGGCGGCGCGGCGACGGCCGTCGTTTCCATAACAACTTTCACGGGCGAAGCTGATCCGTGTTTGCGCCGCAGATTCGGGAAAAGATGTGGAAGCGTTGCTTCATGTTCCCCAAACACTGAAAGGGAAGCATTTTTCAGCTGATCCGCTAAAGGCATCTTTATCCTGCATAATTGTATCCTATTAGTTTTTCAGCCATTATCGCGAGGGAAACCCTCCTGACAGGCCTCGTAGAGCCGAGCTCCCGGTCCGAAACAACGCTGCTGGTGGCCATCAGATAAACACACAAAAACAATAATATTAAATCTGACAAGTGTGGCTTAAATAGAATTACCGTACTGAGGCGCCGCTGGATGTGTCGCCCGCAGCCGGTGCGGGCGCGAGTTTGCAAACGCTCTCATGCTTGCCAGCTCGGCTGGCTTTAATCTGAAGGCTACCCTGCCACCCACAGACGTTTCAAAACGCTCCGAAAGCAAAGGCGCGCTGGCTGATGTCATTCCGCCCCCGGCATCTCAGACACTTTTCAGTTGTCATGGCTTTATGGAGCTGTCAAAGAGTTTTAATAAAGTCAGAAATACAGCAGGCCGTGCCAAGGCTGCCCAGATCATGCATGGATCACGTACAATGTATAATTTCCTCCCCTCAGTTTCAAATCGGAATAATCCCGAAATTAGGGCGGCTGCTTTTTAAGCGCTGAAGTATAGTTAGGGTAGAAGGAGAGAACCGAATGATCACGATGCTCTGCATGAGGACAAGGCAAGTTCGCTCAGTCTCTAGATGGGTCTTTTATTATGAGTCATAATTAACTAACCGAGTGGAAAAACAATTTCTCCACAACCTACACATATGTTATCGCTAATGAACACGGTTCCCTCCCACCACCCCCGGCAGCCCGCCACAAGTCTCCGGCCCAACAAGGAGAAAATTAGCGGGAAGCAATGCCAAGTGTGGGCTGGTGACCTACCATCACGTGTAACTCAATGGACATTACGGGACCTGAACCAAGGACTTCATTGTCACTTCTCTTAATTACTGAAACTTATTTATCACCTTTTACATGTATTTAAACTTTTTTTTCATCAGTCTTGCCAACACTGTTATTCAAAGTGAATTACAGCTGATACGAACCCACTTTGGTTAATTGCTTCACACCAGGGCGGATTTAAACCGGCAGTTCGCGTGTCCGCAGTCACTGCTACCTGCCTCATCCTGCTGAGGTCTGTATTTTACAGGTGGACAGCTGGACAAAGCCAAGAAACTTACATGTGAAAAGATCAATAGTCAAATCCATGAAAAGTTTTAATTCTTGAGTCCATTTACAAATGATTGTTTTGATTTAAGTCCATAACAGTGGCTGCTGAGTGTGTAGTTTTGGTTTAAATAAAATAGGTGTGTGGCTGCGCAGACGTTTACTACTGCTGCCTCACAGCTCCTCACCCGTGGGTTTGGATGTAGGTTTGAATGCGTTTCATTCAGCGTGGAGTCGGGATGTTCTCCCCGTGATTGTTTTGGTGTCCTCCCACAGTCCAAAGCCATGTGTTTCTAGGGAATTTGTCTAAACTCTAAATTGCCTTTCATGATTGTGTGTGTGTGTGTGTGAATGAGAGAATGTCCCGTGATGGGCTGGCCTCCTGTCCAGCCTGCACCCTGTCTTGTGTCCTATGCGTCTGGGAACGTGACAGATGAACAGGGAAATTCAGTTTTGTGGATGTGTTCATTTATTCTGGAAAGGTGTGTGACTGCAGATTGTACACGTGATAAAAAGCTATCAATTACACGTTGGGTCAGACTGACGTTCAGTGCACACGCTTCACCCAAAACAGGCCCACCCAGGGAATTCCTGGCTCAATTCCCAGAGATATTTTATAGCAACACAGAAAAGTATTTGGAGTCCAAACTGGCCACGGATTCCAATTACCAAACATTGTGCAGATGGCACAAATAATCATTCGTCCGCCCATCCATCATGGATAACCGCTGTACCCTGGTGAGGGTCATGGAGGTCCAGAGCCTTTCCTGGAATCACTGGGCGCCGGGCTATGAAACTACACCCTGGATGGGAGGTGAATTCATCACAATGAATAATTATTATTGTTTAAATCATATGCAAAACTCCTGCGTGTTTCAGATGAAGTTTTAATGTGGCTGAAATGTATATTTGTGGAAAAGACGGAAACGTGACTTCACTAATGTAGTCTCAGTACTGTAAACATCATGAAATAATTAAGAGATTAATACTGGTCGAATCATTTATTTTGAAAAACAACATGAACGCACAGTATTAACATCATTTTAAGGTAATAAATGAGTATTGATGCCAAATGGTGCCTGAAAATGGGAAGTTAGGTTGTGGGAACCAATGTAAGTATAAAATGCGCAGTGATGTTTTGCAGTATCAGTTTCAGCTGCAGTTTTTCATCAACCTTTGGCCAGATACACTGGAATATTTAGATGCTTTTGACCAAGGAGCAGCCCAGACGTGTTCTGTTCTCAGCCGTATTTGGACTAGCATTTCTCTGCAGCTTTTTGCCTGTTACTAACTGCTCCTTGTAGTGCATCTGTGGTGTATGTGAGTGCTGTAGGAAGCTCCTGTCACCACGAGGGGGGTCACTGCAGAGGCAGATGTGATGTGTCACTATGTGAGTGGGGTGGGGGTGGGGGGACACTGTTCTGCATCTCTAGCTTGTGATGAAAAGCCACTGGGGTTTAATATGGGTGGATTTTTTTGTTATTTGTTACAGACATAACGAGAAAACATCTCATTTTCCATTGCATGGTCTTATAATAAAAGCTTATTATGGGCTTTAAAAAAACTGGAATTAGAACTGGGGACACATAACAGCAAAAACCTATTAACAGTGTCAATAAATCTGGAAGTAAAACTGGGGTTGTCATCCAAATGAAAAAAAGAAAAAGAAATAGTGGAGCTTAACTACGTTGTAAAACAAAGCAGAAACTAAGTAGTTTCGGACCTTCAGACGCTAATGTGTAAAAACTGTTATGCTTTTGACCCACCTGTCCGAAGGTACCTGTTTTATAGGTATAAAAGAGAGTAAAGGTTATCACTCAGTCTTCCTCTGGACAGGAGCAGGACTCACTCCTCCCTGCAGGCCCACGGTTTACAGCCATTGTGAGCTGCTCCATCGATGGACCAGCTTTGATGCCCCACATGCGGATCAAAGCGGCCGGACTAATGACTGACCGACCAGCGGTCCTTTCATTCGGACCAAGGGGCCCTTCATCAAAACTGGAGACGAGGGAAACGCGGTGCTGATGAAAGGGGTCTGCCCCCGTGTGCCGAGCCCTGGGACAAACGTGTCCATCCGCAACACCGGCTCGGTAATGAGCGTGTTTGGGGGCAGGGTGCCCTCATCTCGCCGCAGGCCCGTGTGGGACTCAAACCTGTCCCCGGTGGGGCCCGTCTTCCCGACGGAAGACGCTAACAGGAGCTGGCACCACTGGCATTTCGCACCTCCAGACACGGCTCTCCCCGCAGCGCTCAACTCTGGTGATCCGACAAAAGGGCGCCATGTCCAATAAGAGCTGACTGACCGGTACACAGGGGTGAACAGACACAGCAAGCTATCAATGGGAGGGGTCGTGCGCCTCTCCTGGGCCCGATCGCCGCCTCTGCCCTGATCATGCGGAAACTTGCCATTTTTCAGATTATTGTGTTAACGCCATCTTTTCACACTTTACACATTTTGAAAAGAGGAAAAAGACGTGAACTTAACTGCTCAGATGGCATTTTAGTGAGGCGAAGCCCCCCCTTGTGCGAAAGAACTGGGCTTTGCTGTTGGTTGGCATCCCAGAAGGACTCTGGATCAAGGCCCCAGAAAAACATCCAGCTGTATTGGAGTGAAAAGTGGGGAATCGCTTTGGATAAAAGCGCTGCATAACCAACAGAGTAGTTGTGATAATAATATTAAAATGAGCCAGGCTGCCTGTGCCAACATGTGCAGCTGTGGTCTGCGAGGCGTGGAGAGGGGGGCTACGGACGCACAAAGCAGCTCCAGCCCAGGCTCAAGCACGGCAAACTGTTGCTAAGCAAATGCGTGACCTTAAGTGACTCATGCTAATATCACGCCTGGCTGTACGTGCTCCTCCTTCGTGTTTTTTATCAACGGCCAGACATTCGGCCACCGCTGTGCCAACAGTACGTAGGAATATTGGCTGCCTGTGCTGAAGCTCACCTTTGTGCTGTGATTTTAGCGTTTCTGTGCAAAACGTGCTCTAATGCAGGCTCTCGCAGGGAACTGCACCCGTGTTGGCGGTGGGTGGCCAGTTCCCCGCATTTACACCAAGTACGACCCCAGAGTGGCAGCAGCGACACCCCCGGTGATCCCACACATTTTTCAAGATTTTGTTTGTGGGTGGAGGATACGTGTATCCGGGTGCTGTGAAAACTGCGGAGAGTCGATGTTGTCCCACAGTAAATGTCCGTGTGAGTTTCCCCCCACTGTCCGTGTGGTCCTGGAGGTTTGTGAGTCTAAACCGCCCCAAGGGTGTGTGCTGCATATGAAAGGATGAGTCTGGGTGGACTGGTGTCCGGGGCGGGATGAACCCCAACTCACTCTGCATGCTTCTGGGATAGGCTGCGGACCACAGCGACCCCGCACTGGACAAATGATTTTTCCCAATGGATGATGGATTTAAAGCGCTGAGTTCAGGGTGAAATTTAACAGTGATCTCGATCTGTACGTCCTGCCATCATGTCCCCTTCATACTATCGAGAGCCACTAGGCATTGAAAAGTAAGGATTTATGGAATTTGGAGTATGATGCTTGTGAAGCACATAGATACAGCACCTCTTTCACTTGAAGGCTATAGACAGGAGATGCTTTTCGCCAAGAGCAGGGAAGAATAAAGAGGCTGATCTGGGGCAGATGTGCCAGGGTGTGGACGGTGTCCGTACCTGGTGATGGGTGCACTTAAAACCCCACTCCGGAGTTAATCTTCATTCCTAAGTCCAGCAGTTCTGGCGTGTTACACACGATTCGAGGACCATGTAAGAGTCGTTGTCTCTTTCAAATTCCCGGAGCCATTAATATCCATATGGAAACAGAAGCACCCAATCCCAGAGCTACAGCAGCATCGCTGTAAATGTCACCCAGAAGCATACGCATTGATCTTCGGTCTCTCACCTGTGCTGACATTTGTTACTCACTCAAACTTTACGAAAGCCGTCAAACCCATTCCCGTCTTCACGACTCAGGCCCGGGAAGGGAGCGTTTGCGTCCTCGCACCTACCTACTTCGAAATGCCAACAGGAAATCACAACTGTTAAGAACAGCCGTGCTTCAGACGCGAGATGAATGGAAAACCCATGAGCCGCGGGAAACTTCTTTGTTTATTGCAATTCTCAGCTCATTTTTCCACAAAATCCTCCATCTGTAGAACAGCAGGGCCCACTTCAGGACTCATATTTGGCTGCTAAGCATGTTTTCAGTGGCTTTTACAAAAATGTCGCTTTACGTAATAAGAAGGGCTGAAGCTAACATGCTCAAGCTAACACACTAACACTTGCGCTGTAAAGTGATGGGACTCTGAGCATGAAAACCCATGAGGCTTCAAGGTTTGTGCGTTGTCACTATTTGTGCCAGGAGGATTTATTACGGTCTACAAATGGCATTTTTTGATCAAATCCTGAAAGCCTGTTGGCAAGATTTGTGTGTGTGTGTGTGTGTGTGTGTGTGTGTGTGTGTGTGTGTGTGTGAGGGCCTTCAGCAGAACCCCAATGATATTTGGGCAACGACTTGAGTCACGTCAAGTGGTTCCAGCTCTCAAATCCAGGGCAGAAAAGAAAGGAGAAGAAAGGATCTAGCAACAAAGGAGAACCTGCTCAAAGGCCAAATTGTGGGGACTAAAAAGGAAAAAGCGGTGTCCATCCATTCAGGCCACCTCGGTTTATTTGAGATAGCACTCACGGCGGCGTCATTGCTGCAGACAGGAGGCATACAGCACTGGAGAATTTGAAAGGCCAATTTACGGTTTACAGTAGTAAAAAGAAACGGCCCCTTTGGTGGAAAAAAAAGGATCTGAGACCCCGTTCCCTCCTTCCATCAATGCTGCATGGAGCGCGCTCTGTCCAAATCTAATTGAAATCCCTTTTCATTACTGGTGTTAAAGGACCATCTGAAAAGCGATACAGTGAGGCTCATCATCTTCATCAGCATTTGATCGAGGTTTCACGCAGAGCGGCCCGTGGACGTGAGCCTGGAGTGCCCGTACTCAACATGCCGCGGGCTGCCGGGAGGAGGCTGAGGTAATGAAAGCATCCGAAGAAGGAGGCAGGGAGAGGGTCCTGCTGTCTCAACGGCAAGGGCACGTAATTAGATGTATATTACTGTATCTGATGATGCTGACATTCAGGCTTAGAAATGGAGATCAGGGTGTCCGTGGGCATGTGTACGTTTGGTTTGGTGTGAAATCAGAGTTCCCTCTCTCCGTGCGTACTTCTGTGTATTAAATTCGTTTCATGTTTGGCGGTGAAACTGCACTGCAGACCCACGTAACGATTAGAAATTCCAGCTTTATGTAACTTCAAGGTAAACCATGTAAACAGGTACTGGTAAAAGCACATTCATTAGCAAAGTAATAATAATAATAATAAAGGAAACATTTTCTTTTCTACTTTAAGATTTACAAAGCAGCTGCTGTTGGATGAGAATCTACATCATAAGAGGAAATAAAAAGGCAGCATGTTCAAGGTTTCACGTCTTCCTTGGTTTTGTGTGTGTGTGTGTGTGTGTGTGTGTGTGTGTGTGTTGTACTCAGCATAGAGGCTGGGAGTGTTTAAACAGTACTGTCCAGATGGCTGAGCTAGCATTCACAGTGTGTTGAGATACACCTTCAAGGTGCTGGGAAAAAAGGTCATATTGATATGTCAGAATTGGGCTCTGAGGGTTTGACGGTTTAAAATGAGGTGGCATTTGTCTGGTGCACAAAACATGGTTCAGATGCACTTCCTCTAACATCCTCGTGAGCACTACCTTCCATAGCGCTGTTCTGCAACAGCTGTCTTTTATCTAAAATTTGTTAAATGTAATAACTTACCATTTTTTATGTGAAAAAATATTTTTAAACAATTTGAAAACATTTTATACTTATTTTATTTTCTTTGTTTATTTGCTTCTCTTAAGGTTATAACTGATTTATTTGGTATTGTGTTTAACATGTTCCATTTCTACAGTATGTTGTATTAATGATGTCTTATAGTGCTTTTTCACCCTTTCTGACAGGATGAGAAGCTCAGGGATCCCGGGGAGCCTCAGTGCCGAGTTGCTGCTCTCTTGGATCGAGAGGGACCGGTTGAGACGGTTCAGGCATGCTGTGAAGATGCCCCCGGGACTTGTAGCAGGCACGTCCCACTGGGAGGAGACCCCGGGACAGACCCAGGACATGCTGGAGGGATTATATCTCTTGGGTGGCCTGGGAATGCTTGGAGACCCCCCAGGAGGAGCTAGAGACCAGGGAACAGGAGGGCCTGGGTCGCCTTCTCAGGCTCCTCCCACCACGACCCTCACCTGGACAAGCGGGACAGAAAACCGACAGATTGATATTAAAACATGCAAATCAATTAAATGAGAGATCAGACAGGAAAATAAAGTTATAATTATGGCAGACGAACTGCAGAGAATCATTAGTTTAACATACCTCTTCCCAGCACGGTCCCAGCCCATTTTCCTCTCAGCTCAAGCCTGAGAAATTTCCAATTTTAAAGGAGCTTCAAAGGTTATATTAAAAATAAGAAATGCGTTCGTCAGTTTGCTCCTGGCTTTGAGCCACATCAGTTCTGGGAGTGAGAAAAATTATATCTTTAAAGAGAGACTCATTGCAAAGGTCCCTGGGAATCGTACCTGACTCGGCTTAATTATAGGACGGAATCATTTTGAGCCGAACGGTGCGGTTGAATATCACTGACTTAACATGGTGAAATTAAGTGAAATACAGACTTAATGAATGTGATTTGGTTCACAAGTTTTCTGTCTGAAGATGTTATAGAGACAGAACCTCGACTGGAGACAGTTTGGGTCTTTTTAGGAATCAAGGACACCGCGCTGATTTACATTTAGTTGATATTTTTCTACTCAAGCACCTCTGTGCAGAGGCCCTGAGTCGTACGTCTCTGTTTGCAAAGCGTGGGAGTCTGATATGATGAAATGAAAGCAGATTTGACTTATAGAATGTCAGAGTACTGCACCGCAGTGTAATAAACAACAAATTGAACTGTGGCTGATGGGGTGTGAGTGGGAGGGTGGAGACGTGGGGAGGAGGGGGGGGCGGTCAGTGAAGGTGGGGGAAGTTGTACAATACATCCTCTCTGGTTTTAAAAAAAATGGTTTTTCTACAGTCTTCTGTAAAAACAGTCCATTGTCTTTCAGTATAAATATGTTGTGTAAATATTTCAAAGCTGTTGGTGGGGTTTTGTGTAATCAGTCAATCAAATTTTATTTAGTTTAGCAAATTTATGCAAATAAGTTATGACAATGTGCTGAACGGGAGGGGGGGGACTTCCTGAGGGAGAAAAAAAAACAATCGGTGCACATGAATGCAGACGCCAAAGACGGTGTCAGCGGAAGGACGCGTGATGGGGCCTGATGATGGCAGCGCAGTGGCAGCCCAGCCTGAGTGGATAGAGAACGGAAAATGGCTTACAAAGGGGAACGCGAAGCCTTGTGAAAATATCCACCTTCCGCAGCATTTTAACAGGCTATAATGCAGCTGTGGTGCTGAAGCGAGTGCCTCACTAACAAGATGTGAGCGACCTCTGAGCTTACATGGCGTGGGAAGGCAGAGGCTCTGTAGAAACCCCCTGCCTCGGACCGCCTCCGGCATTTGTGGGGGGTGTTAATGAGGTGCCATGTACATGCGAGGAGACACTTACTTTCATAGTAATTATTATTATATGATAAAAATCCCGAGGTACTTACGTTTAACAACTTGCCTCGCTTCACGCATTGCAGCTGAAGACCACATCTCCAGAGCAAATAAAAGGGGGTAGGTATTAGAACTGATACCTCCAACTTTTATCCACCAGATTGGATAAATCGGAATTATGATTATTAAGCTTTTCATGTCAGCTGGGTCCCATTTTACATGCAGTCACTGAAATTTGGGCAACCCTGAACTTATTATCATTCTTTATTGAGCTGATGCCTTTGCCCAAGGTGACATAAAGGGGTAGTTTTCCTGGAAATCCCTCAGAGTTGGTTAAAATACACATTCAAGTTATTTTTTTGCTTTCTTCAGGACTCATTCTGCTGACAGGATCAATGCAGCTGAAGTACCTGCCTCAGGGACAGCAGGTGGCGTAGTGGTCGCGATGCCTGTCACCTTGCAGTTTGAAGATCCCTGTGGCCTGAGCCCCTTTAATGATGCGGAAGCTACGGATCCCTCTTAGAAAAATTTCCATAAATAAATTTGGATAAAATACTGCTTTCAGTTTATAACAATGCATTTTGTTTACCTTCATGTAGAATTATGTAACAGCATAGTGGTGTTTTCATCTTATTTTTAACTTATTTAGTTATTGCTATTTTCAAGTCAAACTTACACTTTTATGGTGCCCCTGAAACCCATCAAAAGAACCCCAAGAGGACCACTGTGCTCAGGTGAGGAACTCGTGAGCTAAACACAGGTAAAATATGTAATCTTGCTTGGATGTCAAGTCTGGAACCAAAGTCTCAGAGTTTAGAGGTGAGATATCTCCAGGTGTGTTACAACCCACTGCACAACACATTCTCATGCAGGGAACCCAGGGGACTTTCTTCCAGCTCCTCTCATCTCCCCACTGAGTCAGCACCCCTGTCTTTCCAGTAAATTAAACTTTCATTCCCTCTGGGGTGTGTTTTCTTGCAGCACCCTGCCCAGAAGGTTGCCCCAGAGCGCACTGACAAATATCACAGAGACACACGGAGCGCGAGGAACAACATCAGTCAAAATTTTCCCTGGCATTACTTAAATCGCACGAGAACAAGAAACCCCCCCCCCCCAAAGTGAACGGTAGACTGTCGGCTGCCGGATGTGTTCGACCGTGAAGAAGGGGTTTGCCGGCGCTTCGGGGACGCGTTCCACAGGCTGTGCAGAAGCACGGGGAGAAACTCCAAGATAACTTTCAGCTGACAACAGCCAAAGTAGCATGTGTGTCATAACTGGTAAAAAAAATAGTAAAATGAATAAAAACCAGTAGATGTGCTGATGCATTCAAATTGCAATAAGCTGTATGTCACCCTCCCAGTAGTGCATTATGGGTCAGCGCCGCCACAGGCTACTCCATGTGATTATTAACTAATAAAGGCGTAATTATTAGCTGATATATTCAGCTTCTCAGCAACGGCGCCATCCCTCCGGGCTGCAGTTTTCCCCTTGTTTCTGAGACGTCATGTTGTACAGGGTCTCTCGTGGCTGTTGTGTTATTTTGGTCTTGTGTGACTCAATCGTACTTTCTCCATCGCCCTCGAAGTGTATTATGTGATTATAAGCAGTCCCAGGGGTTGCACCCTTTCTTCTGGCTCTATTTTTACACTGATTTGCAAATTGCTTCTCTAAACATTTCTGGCATGTTCTCTAAGCTAGTGTACGCCCTACAAGTACCGTGGGGCCCCGTGTCCATTTGTCGGAGTCGGGCTGTCATCACCTTTTAATGAAGGAGTGAATGAACAGTACAGATGAATGACTGAAAACTTTATTTATCGCAGGGGGAAGTTGCATTGGGTTACGGCCGCATACAACGTGTAAAACAGTACGAATGTGATGACAGAAAAGAAGAAAGTCCTGCAGGGACACCTGATGCTGGAAAATGTGAAATCACACATGAAGAAGTCAAACAGGCATATAAGTGAAAATGATGCTGATGATAATTGTAACATTAATGACAGTAATTGTATATTAATGATAATAAACGCTCTGGAAGGCTGCAACCCTGACCAGGACAGGCAGTTAAAGATAATGGAAGGATGAACAATAATAATAAAGAACCATCCATTTTCATTAACTGCATATCCTGAAGAGGGTTGCAGTGGTCCAGAGCCTATCCCAGATGCAGAGGGCACTGGGCTATGAAATTACCCCTGGATGGGATGCCAGTCCATCACAGGCAATTTGTAGTGATGAATGAACCTGAAACACAAGTCTTTGGACTGTGGGAGGAACCCTATGCAGAGACAGGGGAAACTTACAAACTCCACACAGAATGAGCTGGATTTGGCTGGATTTGAGCTCACATCCAACCAGCCCAGCTTCTATGAGGCAACTCACTGAACCACCTTTCCACCCAGTAGTGGACATCAATATTATTATTATTATTATTATTATGATAGATAGATAGATAGATAGATAGATAGATAGATAGATAGATAGATAGATAGATAGATAGATAGGCATCCCATGATCCCTTGATGGACCTTGGCTTTCGGTCTTCATTTCTCCATGACTCCATGCAGGTAGGAGCTACATGGCTGGTTTTTCCTTTGGAGACAATGGTCTCCAGCTTTCTTCAGCAGCCAGGACGGAATGTGGAGACCACCCTGCCTTTGCCAGCTCCAGGCCACAGCCACCCAAACCAGATAAACACTAATTAAAAACAGACAGCTGTGCAGATAATGCATCCTACAGGATATGGAAGCCTAACCTTGGTAAACATCATTTCAACCTCAAAGAATGAAGAGTTGATGGTAACAGTGACCCTAAGAATGAATTAAAGGATGGTGTCATGCAGCAAAGGGCTGAATTCTGCTTCAGTTTCTGCCTTTAAGAGAAATGCTAGTTCTTCTTAAGACCATTACCTGCGACTGCATGTGATCAGGACTATTCCAGGCAGCAGAGGAATAATGAGACCTTCGCTCCCCGACGTTTCTGCTTGAACTGCTTCCCCTGGAGTCCCGGGCCTGAAGAAAGGCAATTTATAGGTCAGACGTGTGCGAAACTGAGCTGAGTTGTGTAAAAACTGAGAATTAAACTTTCTGAACCAATTCTGCGAGAATCCTGGACTCAGCTGACAGTGCGGTGCAGAGCGGCAGTGGCAGCCGGGCAACACCACGGCTACAGAAGCCTGAAATGTTTCTCTGCCACGATGCCGGCCTGTTTCTAAAGACCCTTCCCTCTGAAAACACGGGGTTGCCCTGGTCCACACTTACTCCGCGCACCCAAATAAAGATTCACATCATATTCATATTGCACCTTTTTGCAAAATGACTCCTCATATTACAAACATAAAAGTTCCAAATTAGCTGCAGTACAAACATAGTTCATACATTTATTTTTAAAGGCATGTCCCCCAAATGGCTATTTTTCTAAAATTTCAGCTTTCAGCAGGACAGAAGTGACCTGTATTTACATGCCGAGCCATCAGCTGGCAGGGAGAACAAAGGGAGAGGCGTGTAAGATCGCCTTCAGCCAACTCACTTCCAAAGTGTTTACAGCTCACATGTTTTCTTCCATCGTGTCTGTGATCAATGACAATATAAGGAATGTTGCACATGTTTACGGGATGACTCAGTCGACAGTCTGCATTACATAGGACTGAGGTCCAGGTATATGCCACTCATACCCACCCCTTGCTTGCATTGCACCTGACCCCTACCCTTCATCTTGCAGGTGTTTAGCCCAAAAGGTGGGTCCACATTGCCAATTCAGGCTGGGCTCAAGTGGGCTATGTGGGTTGGCTGGCCACCAGGCACTCACCAATGATCACCACCCCCATGTCTGTCTCAAGGGGTGGGTCCTGGAAACGCTGATCTGGAGAGGGTATCCGCTACTCTTTTTGTGCATTCATGGAGATCATTGTGGACCGTTCTTTGTCCGGACTCTCCCACCCAGGCCTGTTCGCCAAGGGAGTCCCTACCAGGAGCACTAGGCCCCAGACGACAAAGCTCTGAGGTTCCCCGCAAGCTCCATCACCACATCAAGGTGACAATCCTCTGGTGGGGCAAAATATTTGTATTTATTACAACTGTGTCACTGATTTTTTTTTTACAGAACTTTGCAGCATATTTATATAAGCCAAAGGATATCTGTGTTATAAAGCTTTTATTGACTGTGATATAGTAATAAAAGTGTCTTTGGATTTAAGAACAAATCAAATTATGAACAGACTTCAGGTCCCACGTGTGTTGGGAAACTGAGGAGCCAGGGTGTATATATATGTAAACAATTATATATATACTGTTTATAGTCAATTAATTGTTTTCAGTTCAATTTATTTTTATAACACTTCTTCTCACATAGTGACTCAGAGTGCTGAACGACAGATTAAGACAACAGAACAGATATATAGTGAAGCTATAGATACAGGCTATGCATTTAATAAGAACAACTATACAGGGTATATAAGTTTGGGTCTGAGTGTATTTTGACCTTTTATGGTCTACATCTTCTGTTTTTATTTATGTATCTCACTGCAGATGACTAAATGTACCTTGTGTTCATAACTGGAAAACTTTCGGGAAGAACAATAAACAAAGTAACCGACGTGGCAGAATTGCAGCACCAGAGGTTCTGCTCAGCTTTGCGTGATATATGGTCTACATTTTTAATGCTGATATTGTCTCAAAGTGAATACAGGCGTATTTAATGCATTACTGGTTACGTCTTTATTGAACGCAACATGCAGAAACCCCACATGCCGCGAGCTGTCATTCCCTGCGGTCTGTCGGCAGCAAGAACCCGGCATCTTGACAAGCGCTCGGCTGCAAGCGCCGCCGTGCTAATTGTCCATCGCTGGTGCAAAGAGCTGCCAGCAGCGTTTTAAACCCCTCATTTGGCCTGGATATCTGTGCCAGCAATAGCCGGGCATCACGGGCATCGCTGGGGCTCAGGAGCAGTCACGTCGTTGCCATTCGTCACGGCGAGGGGTGATGTGTGAACAGAACGGTGGAGGCAGCCTGCAATCTGCGGCTAAAAGGGAAAATGCACATGGGACGGGGGGATATTAGGCTTGTAATAAACAAGGCTTTCTTAAATTTATTCCACTTAAAATTAAATTTAAGCTGCAGAATGGCAGCGGCGATGGCAGTGAAAGCAGCAGCAGGGGACGTTCGCGACAAAATGTCTCCTTTGAAGAAGTTTCTTGGGATTCGCGGGTTCATTGTGGAGAGCAGATGTGACTCTATAGTCTGTGGCCTGGTTGCTAGTTGTCTCGTGCTCCCCTGTGGGCCCCGTGACTTGGAGCGCCTGTCCCACGTGCAGGCCGAAGCCTTCAGGTCAAAACGCACGGACCAATGCGAGATCAGCCACCTGCCAACTGCAACCTGCGACTGAAAAACAAAACTGGCATCATACCTCAAAGGAAAAAACAGCTTAATTCAAACCAGATATCCTGGCTGGCCTGTGTCACATGTTTAAACATCATCCTTTAATACCCCAGTGGAAGGTATAACAACGATTTTGTTGACATTTCACTTCCAGCACATAACAAAGAGGTTGAAGAGCCAGGGACGTTACGAAAAGGTAAAAGGATCAAATGTGAAGAGCGGTATTTCTGTTTTGGATCTGAGCATTTAAGCAGAGCAGTGCAATTGGGCAGTTTTTTGCACAAACCCTGCTGTGCAGATGGGAAAACATGATGTTTCAAGCTACATCAAGTGCTTTGAACAACTGCTAGCTCTGGCCTGCCACATAACTCAGGTCTTATTAATTCAGCCTCATCACACGTCCTGCTTTTAACGGAAGGACTTTAGAGTCTTTCCAGCTGTCCTTTTATCTTCCCATCGGTTATATGTTCCTGTTGCTCACGAAAGCTAATCCTCGCTGAGCAAACTCCACAGGTGGCCAGACAAAGTGAAGAATCTCCAAAGTTTCCTAGCATCTCTCGTCCCAGGCGGTGTGAAAATCACAGGCGGAGGGTGGACGTTCATGCAAAGCCTGTGAGGTTACAATCAAATCTATAGAATAAATTGCATTATTTGTAAAAAAAAAAAAAAAAAACAAAAAAACAAAAAAACAAAACAAACATTAACAGCTATCAAGACTGTACTGAGTCTCAACAAATGAAAGGGGGTGTTTGCAGACATGACTGGAACCAGAAGTAAGCTAGTCAGATGCTCTTCCTGTAAGTGTTCTCCACCATGAACAAGGTACAGAACTCATTTTTGCTGAAAACATTGATACATATGCTCATAATAGGAGAAGGAGGAGATCTGGATCTTCAGGCTTGTCAGAGACATCTTACTGCACTTCCCTGGGCACGGCTCTGTATGCCGGACACCGTGCAATGTTGCCACGGCAACGGCCATAATGGCGCCAGACATGGCTTGCGTCTAAGCCCACTAGCAGCTTAGAGGGCCAGGCAGAAATGGCTTGTCGCCGTGTCCTTGCTTACAGCTCTCCTGCAGGTGAGGGAGAGGTGAGCATGGGCTGGTCCACGGAGGCTGGGCCAGCGAAGCGAAGGGAACGGCAGGGGGAGAACACGAAATGTCTGGTACTTAGAGAGACGAGGGGTCAGGACCCACAGTAGCTAAGTGTTTCTTGCCTGGATGGCCAAGACGCCTGTTGCTATAGCAAGTTTTCAACACGATGTGTCCATCACAGCACAGACCATTTGATTTAGCTTTGTAAAAACACTCACACTTCCCATACTGCAGGTTCAGGCCGCCGGCGTTACCCGTGCTTCATTCTTCCTTTGCGAGTATTAATAAGTTCCTGTGGAACAACATACACAACACATCAGCTGCATGTTTATTAACTGTGAGCTTATCTTTCCAGCTGTTTAATGAAAATATTGTTTTCCCTGAATTGTAAGTAGCTTTGATGAAAAGCATGTGGAAAAAAAAAAAACGTAACATAAGATTTAAATAAATTCCTCATTTAAGCAACCGCTTAGTATCGAAGACTTATAAAAAACCCATTTGCAACGAGTAATGCGAGACGCTTACAAACTTGGGGCTCTATACTTCTTAAGCGAAAGCAGCTCTTCAGATAACAAAAACTTTCTCTTATTTTGTAATTTCGTTTGAGCCAGTTAATGTGTCAGATCTGGTGAACCATGAAGAGCAGGCCCAATTTCAACATTTTCTACACTATGAGCTCCAGCTCCGTACTCACTATTACAGTAACGGTGACACTAGTAGAGCACAGCCGTTCACACTCGATTCTTGTTATTACAGCATTATGGACTTTAAATGAGACGGTGGGCAAGGACAAGTTGAAAGGTGCAGATCCCTCTGAAATGCCATCCGCTGACCCTCGAACCCCACTGAAATCTGCATAGAATCAGATATTATTTGGCCAAGGATGGTACTGTCATGGTTTTTTCGGACAAGTATTCGGCCAGAATGATTTCCGTATGAAGACTCAGGAAAGAGAGTCATTAACAGTTAAATGGAAAAGAATATTTTATTATTACTACTATGTTAATATCTCAATTAGTGCTACCTCCTATTTTTTCCAAATATTTCTAAACATTTTTTGGAATTCAGTTTATGTTGTCCATAAAATAAACTGTTTTCTGAGTTCATTCCCTCTGATTAATGATATAAATAACCTATTATGTATTACGCTGTAGTTTTCAAGCTCACTTTATGCAATATACTGCGCCGCTGTGTTAAGCTCTATGTCTCAAGAACACATCAAGGGTGCTAACTGAGGTATCACTGTGTTTTAGGTGACAATCTTCTTCAAAGCACCTTAGAACATCACATTATATACACTTATTTACTTATTTATGCAAATTTTACCCGTGCAATTCAGGGTAAATTCCGCGATAAAGGATGCTACAGCAGGAACAGGGATTTGTACCCATATCCCTTGACAGTAAGAAATTTTGAAGTGATCATCGGAGGATGGAAAACCTAGAGAACTGCAGGTAGTAAACAAAGCTGAAGCTAACTGTCCTCTAGCATCATCATTAATAATTTGTCACAGTTCCTGGGGAGGCCTGATATTTAACAGTCGCAATGCTGTTAGCAGACTATAAAAACAGAGTATATAAACATTTAGAAAACTTTCTAAAGCACATTCCAGGAAGCGGGCATGCATTCGTAGCAATTAGATGTCATGTTTGACGGAAGAGGAACAGCAACCATTTGCATAATCGCGATTGCACAAAAAAACTGACAACCTTCAATTGGTGAGCTTAATAATGACAAAGTCCTCTGGAGAGATGGATCGCGAGGCTGCAGGGTCACCGTTATCTACTTTTGCTGCGTTTTGCCTCAAAAGACGTTCATTATTCAAGCAGACAATCCAGTTTGTCTGTAACAGCCGATTTAGTTTCTCACAACGCTGCGGACAGAAAGTGACACATGCCTGCTGCTGGGGAGCCTTTCTGCGGAATCAGCTGTGTTTCACAATAGCTCAGTCTATAGTCTGTGTGTGTGTGTGTGTGTGTGTGTGTGTGTGTGTGTGTGTGTGTGCCTCTGAGAGAGGAAAAAGATTACATTTGGTAGGATCACATCCATGTTGCACAGTAGATTTTGTGCATCCCGTCCTTCTCTGTTGCCTGGGCACCATGGTAGGCTGTGACACGTCGGTGTGTTGATGGACACGGCCCCCCACAGGACCTGTCGTCGCCTCGGTCGCTGGGCTGCCTGTTCCCTCGATGTCCACACCTGCCAAATCCAAACGGTCTGACTCGGGTCCAAATTTGGAACGGGTGTGAGGATGTCTGTGAGTCGGCTGCTGAGAAGGACTAGGAGGGTCAGGCAGCTGATGCTGGTGACCAGTTTGGAAACAAATATACACGCGAAGCCTGTTTGGATAACTCCGCAAAACAGCACGGAAATAACAGCACAGCAACCAATAAACTAGTCTATTCAGTTTTTCACCTTTACAGCTACATTTGCAGAGGAGATGATGTACAGCAGGACCAACAAATATCAGCAACAGCACTCAGTGAATTCAGCTGTGAAGAGGATGAACATTTAATAAAATATTAATTCAATATCTGCTTATCATAATATAGGATTGCGGTGGTCTGGAGAAAAATCTAGAGGTTTTAGATATAACAGCAGTCAATCACAGGGCAATAACCCCCCCACCCCTCCTCCACCACACACACACACACACACACACACACCAAAGGCAGTTCAGTCAGCTGTTCACACAAAACATTAAGGAATATTTTGACAAGTTCACGGTGGAATAGTGAGGGCAGGTGAATAACAAACAGCCACCAGCCTTTGCACATTATTTCCTACATTTGCGAGACTTGGTTGTCCTGGCGTTTCAGCTGCTGGGGGGGTGAGAAGAAAAGGTTCGCAGGTGTTTCTGCCTGCGCGACACCTGAAGAAACACCAGGTTGTATCGCGTGGGCAATAAAGTGCAGGGCGCGCGCGCTCCTTGGGCACAGTTGAAAAAAACACGGAATAAACTGCCTCTCCAGGGCTCCTTAAGACATCGCACGAATACAGTGAAATACAGGACGTAGATTTAATCACCTTTCGTAATGTTTATTTTCGTCAGGGGCTGCTGTGCTTCCGTCCTGTAATGCAAACATATCACTTCATACGTACATGGAAAACAGGCTGTATCGCTTCATGTATAAACCTCTGCTAACAAATAAATTATTTTCGCCTTGAAGACGGCGTGGCGCAAAATAAAGTCGCTTTTTTTTGCTTTTAAAAATGAAGTAGCCAAGAATGCTCGGAGTTGGGGGGGGGGGGGGTTGTCGCGCGCGCCCGCGCCGACAGTTTGTACGCGCGCGAACCGCGCGGCAGCTCGACACGCGGATCCAGCGCACCGTAGCCGCGTCGCAACAGAGAAACACGGCGAGCGCAGCCGTGACACCAACCAGCGTGACCGTGGGAGGAGGGACCCGAACTCCGGACTGCTGATCGAACCTCGATTGACACCTGATCAGCACCTCATCGATACCCAGTATCACGGCTGTTGGGATCAAAGTAAGTGGGTATGAAGTTCATTGGTGCAAACTGGCATACCTAGTTTAGAACTGCAATAATAATAATAATGATAATAACAATAATAATAATGAGGTATATGTTCCAGCCCTTTATGTCCATTAAGTTAAAAGTGAATAAGTTACGTATGGAATTCAGTGGTATTAACTGTTTGTTGTAGGATCGATTACTGTGGGAATCCATTAGGTCATGGTTTCGATGCCTCATATTATTACATTTTTCCTCTTGAATTTTTTTTTTCCAGTTTTAAGGTTTGAGTCTTGTTCTTTTTTATTTCACTATTATTATTATTATTATTATTTTTTTCCTGGCGTTGAAAGAGGTTCGCTTTGTGCGTTTACCGACTCGATCACGGCGATCAATACTGTAGAGCAGTGCGCGCGCGACCCGCACGGACGGCGTGTTAAAGGCACCGCGTTTGCCGTTCACTGAACGCACGCGGTCTGTTGAAAAATGCAGCACTGACATGTGACGTGGACGAGACAGCGCGTCACCTCGGTCCTCGGCACATTGATCCTCCTCCGGTTTGCAGGTTCTGTCAACTTTTCTGATGCGCATCATCTTGCCCGTTTGAACAGGCTGAGAAATCCCAGGAGCATCTCTTCCTACTGCCCAGCCGCAGTAGTGTGTGATCTGTTGTGACCGATCAGTTTGATCGATCGGTGAAATCGATCCAAAAGACTAAAGCAGCACATGTAAAAAGCCACAAGGCGTGCGTGACGTGCAGGTCCAGTTAAAGTGGCCCTCCTCCTGGTGTGTACAGACATGCACGTAGGCCTACTGCATGTGCCCTTGTTTCTGCTGAAAATCCTGTTCTGGAGCTGCCGTCCTGCTGTCATCTGACGTCATGCGTGCTGTTAACAGGGTCTGGAAACAGTTTGTTTCGGTGTGCGGCGCAGGCGGAAAATCGCTCGTGATTACGGCGGCTGTGTAAATTGTGCCGTTCAGGTTAGCTGATGACTGTTGTGACACGTCCTCACTTCCAACTGTAAACCGCCTGATGAGAATAGAGCGAGACACGTTGATGTCTCCAGGGTCGGCCTCGCCCCTCGCTTCCCGCCCGTCTCTCTCCAGCCCTCCAGTGTCTTCCTGTTTTGTGGAACCCAGTGGAGCAGTGGCTCCAGATTATCTAGGATCCTGAGGGTCCAGAGTCTATGCCAGAAGGCAGGCGTCATCTAGGATGGATTGCCAGCTGTATATTGTAGGACAATGTGTGTGTGTGTGTGTGTGTGTGTGTGTAATCACATTCATTTCTCACCCTGTTTATCACCTGTGGGTGGTTACTTTTTCTGCAGACTCGGGGCTCCTATCACAAGTCTGGGAGTTTAAGGGTACGGTGCAGTATTTTTGCTGTTCCTAGGATTGTGCTCTTCTGGATTAAGACCGACATTGTCATACCTGGGATCTGATGGAGCCATTCTGCCAGCTCAGGGGACACAGCCTCAAGTGCTTCTATCACCAGTGGGACCACCTTGATTTTCACCTTCCACATTCTCTCCATTTCTTCTTTCAAGCCTTGGTGTTTCTCCAGCTTCTCACATTCCTCCTTCCTGATGTTTCTATCACACAGAATCACCACATATGTCAGCAGTGCTGTTTTCTCCTCATTGTCTATTACCACTATGTCTGGTTGGTTAGTTTATTCATCTGGATGTAGAAGTGCCACATTTTCTTGGCTCTGTTCTTCTCCCTGTGGTACCTCCCATGTAGACCTGGCACTTTCCAGGCCATATTCCTCACAGATGTTCCCGTATATGATCCCTGCCACTTATCAGACGGACAAGAGATGATATATGTGTGTGTGTGTGTGTGTGTGTGTGTGTACATTCAAATATATGTAATATTTGATGTCAAATGTATAAAACACCGTTTAACGTATTTCATACCAGAGAGAGAAGCTGGAGTGGAAGTGTAGCTGAAGAAGTGTGCACGGCTGTTTTGTCGGCATTGCTGTGGTGGAAATGCAGCCACACAGGCGAGGAGGTCGCTGGCAGAGCCGCGGTGGCGACGATGACCGTGGCGGCCGCCGAGTTCTTCAGCAGGGCACCGCGGACGACACGGCGTAATTACACTTCTTAAGCGCCAGTAACAGGCAGCGCGGTGAGGCCAACTAGCACGGCAGGAGCCGCAAAGCAAAATGCATTTGGATAATTTGCTGCTGCGTGAAGAACCCTTATTACCACAAGTGTGTTTTTGAGTTACTTTATTTGGCTTGAGTCAATTAATTTTGTACCCAGACAGGCGAGGGATTCCGAAATCTCCGAGATCTGGCGATCTGTTGGCTACGGGGCAGCCAGAGCTAAACGCTAGTCTCCACTAATGAGAACAAATCGAGCCCGGCGAGCGATGTCAACGGCTGCAGCGATGTGACAGCAGAAAAGCGATAACAAGGGGTTAGTCACCCACTCCAAGCGCTCGGAGCGCCTTCTCGTCGGCCTTTCTGTTTGTGTCCCCCGAGAGCGCCTTCCGCTTTCACGCGCCGGGAGGGTGGTCTGAAGAGCGTGTGAATCTCGGCAGTTCGAGCGAAGGGCCGCGCGCGGCGGCCCTCGTTGTCTGGCTTCAATGTGTTCGGATGCGGAGATGATCGCGGGGCTCAGCTGAAGCGTCTGAGACGGTGTCTCGATGTCATAGGTCTGAAATTTAATTTACCACCCTTTTGTGTTTTTGTCTAAATGAGACCAAAATAATTCAACACTGAATGGATACTCTATGCAAACTTAGAACACGGGCCTCCAAGGTTAGAAAGGTTTTTCCGACGAGCGAGATTCCGGCGAGCTCTTTTGGTTGCATCCGTGCAGCTGATCCCCTGCAGAAGTCACGGCCGTATCTGAAAGCACGTTTCGGCGTGGACTCGTACGCGCATTTTTTTTCCTTTTATAATGCTCCGGGCCTGTTCATTTCCCTGGATCCTGCTCCCGGGCCCATCGAATAGAACTGCTGGCCTTCGGAGATGGACCTGATATCTCTAGCTTTCCCTTTGAATCAATAGCACCCAGACCAGAGATAGCGCTGCTGCGAGCTCATTGTCGCCGTTTCACACGCCGCACTGCTCGGGGACATCTGGAAGTTTCCTAACAGGTTATCTGCAGCACCCTTTCAAGGCTGTTTTAATATTATCGGTGAAGTGAAATTAATTTTCTGAGTAAATCCAACTCAAATTTAATATAATAAGCCGCCCACTTTTTAACACATTTTAGGGTGAACTTTGTACGTTGCATCATTTTTTTAAAAGCATTCGTACGTTATTATTTTTGCCTTTCAAAGTGGCTTCAATAATAAAGTTCTGACCTTTTTGTCGGAAGTCTCTTAGTCACACGACCCCCTGCTGCACCAGCTAATTAGACTTGTGTATAATTGTGTATAAAGTGGCCTTTGCCAGATTAAGCATTTTTATTAAAAAAAAGCCTAAAAGCCGGACTTTAGCGAAGAAGGCTTCAAGCTGGTGTGAGAACAGTGGCTGACGCCACACATGGCACGCACTGTTTGGCCAAAATGGACTTTGTGGTTGGATTCGATCACAGTTTGAACCAGAGATTTCCTGCCTAATTACTTGCAAGCGATCCCTCAATGAGGACTTGAACAAAAACGTGCGTTTGCCACCTCAACATCCATTACGGCTGAAACCCCCCGAGGCTGGTGCCAAGTCATCTGTGTGCGTCACTACGCTTTCATTCCTGGCGACAGTTGACTATTTCAAATTCGTTTCTCAAAAACTCTCAGAACCTCACATCACGCATCCAAGGCACCCTTGCACCGGGTGTGATCTTGTTACAGAAGACCGGCAGGTATTGTGGTGGTTAAGGTGTTCCTCTTGATCAAGCTGCTTACCCTCAATTGATCCAGATGTGTAAAATGGCAACTAATATAAAGTTAATCGTTCAACATCATAACTCGCCTTGAACCAAAGCTTTTGACAGAGGTCAATGATAAATAGTGATTTTGCACTTTTACGCAGCCTGGGCCGCACGTCTCTTAGGAGGGAATCGTCTGCGAAATTAATAAATGCAAAGCCAAAGGTGAGAAAATGTGTTTTAAACCTCGTCGCACCTGATAACTTTTCCCTTATTGGAGCGATGACAAACAGCATCGCGAGTAAGTGAAAACAACCAGTCTGTCAAGATGCGGAGAAATGAATGGTTTCGGCGGTGCCAGGGTGCCTTATCATCCACAGAGGGAAAACAAATTATGAGATCCTAGCGGCGCAGTGGAAGCGCTATATTGTTGAGGAGAGCATGAATCAGGCAAGCAGATTTACTGGTGCTTGTGCAGCCGTTTCTCTTAGGCCGTTTTTCTCCTCCTCTTTACGGTTCTACACATTAATATAGTTAGCGTTGCCGTATTTTGACTTGCCAGGAAACAGCATTTGTGTAAGTGCTCCTGTTTGCTCTGAGTTGGCTTCATTCCGGTGAGACAGCAGTTGCCTCGCAGGCATTCTGGAGTCATGGCTATATTTTTAAATGTATTATTTATTGTTTTTTGTTTTCTCCAGCCACGGTGTGTTTATCCTTTGCAGTTCTTAGCTTGCTGCCGAGAGGGGTAAGGGTAGGGGTCCGACACCTGCATATTGCCAGGTGGCTGCAACAGGAGTCGCTCCCCTGCCCTCGCCATGCGGGGGAGGGAGGGGGGGTGTGAAATAGCCACGGGCCTCCGCCTCCCCCGCTGCCTCTCCTCTATCTCTGCCAGGTATGGGGGCTGTGCGCATGCAGAGAGGCAAAGTGATTGACAGAAGGAAGGAAAACCTGCATAAAAATAAAAAAAATATAAAAACTAGCAATTCTCATGTTCCAGTTTTCATTAAATTTTCCCTCCCTGTAAGTCATTTCCTTTTTGCCTTCTGTACCAAAATAATGTGTCCTTGGCGCTGGAATGTGATGAACTCGATATTTGCGTGTAAATTATAATTTAGATTCTTAGCAGATGTTTTTTTTATTCCGCGTGATACGCGCAGAATACAAAACATAAACATATACATTAATACAGTATTTGTTTTCTGAAGCAATTCCATTTCGGCGTCTGGCCTGATATTACAGCAGCCGAGCCGCACCTGGGACTTGAACAGGCAAACCTTCGGGTGAGGAACCCTGGTCTGTAAACGTTACGGCAGCTGCCGTGTGGTATGGCCACCTGCTAAGTCTCAACACGGAGGTACAGTTTCTTCTCAATTTCACCCAGGACCCAGGCCATTATTTTCAGGCACATTTACATGCTGCACTGGGACTTTCCTGATAGCAAAGCGGGCTGCAGATGTTTACCGCTCAGACAAAGTTGTTTGTATGGAACTCTCCGGATTTCTTTTTCTTCAGTCTTGTTTGGTTTTGCATTAGTTTCAATCTGTGCGGCTGCCTCTGCGCAGGGCTGGTGATGCTGCAGGCTTTCTGTGTGAGCATCTGTTATTAAAAGGAAAGTTGCAGTCAGGTGGATCTCTGTCATTTCAGTCTGATCATAACAGTAGTACTTTTATTACTATTATACTTCATATTCTATTAGACTCCCTGTTTCATATCTGCTGTCCTCAGCTTCCCGCCCAAACGTACCAAGCTGAGAAAAGATGCTCTTTTCACCGACCGTAAACTTCCACAAATGTTGACGCTTCAACAGTATCAATGCTCAATTTACAACTGTTAAATAGTTGAGAAAGCAAAAAAGTATGTTTGCATATATTTGCATGCATGAATAACGGAATTAAGGCTGCTGAAGGCAAGAGGGAATTGGAAGGGAAACGGGAGAGTTATGAGAACACTGGCATTGTGCTCCCGTGCGAATCTCGCCATTGGCGCCGCTGGCGGGCTGTGTGTAAACCTCGCTCGTGCACGCTAACACAGAAATCGCATTTTCGTAAGTCACGGCCCATTTAAAGTGTTCCAAAGTGCGTTTGATCTTAAGGGTACTGTGAATGTTCACGTCAAAGCGTTTGGGTTTGGGGGGGTTTTGCCGCATCTGCCGGGCTGCGTCTGCAGCAGTTAGCGGGCTGGTTCTCTCTGGCGCTGGCCTTCCCACTAAACCGCTGGCAGAACAGCCGAAATGGCCCGAGAAACATTAAGAGAGCAATAAATAGAGATAATGGTTGGTGGCTACATTTCACAGCCACACTGTGGGTCATATTCCTCTTTCGGAAAGCACTCGCTGCCAGAGGCATATCGTGTGTGGGCAAAATGTCTTTTTTTTCCAGAAACGAAATGCCATAAACACTATACTTGCACTCTTAAGAGGAACATACATGTAAGCACACGTTTTAGGAACCGCAACATTGATCACAGTGGAGCTGCGACCATTTATGCTTGGAGACAATTATCTACCACCATTTTTGTTATTATCCACTATTATTCTTTATTCAGCTGACACTGCTTGAAGTAGAAAAAACACATTGCTAGCACCCAACTTACTGGCATTTTGATGTGGTACCGGTTGGTATCAGCAGACTATTTAGTATTTATATTTTGAATTTCAGTGTTTAAGAGATACTAGGAGATATCATTGATGTTCACAATATACATTTTTGTTAGTACACATTTTGAATGGACGGTAGGAAAGCAGCGACTGACACGATTTGGATCGTAACTTAGTGCACCCTGGGTAACGAAACATAACTATCAGGGCTGTTATGAATAATTTCCATGTACTGCAGCGGTGTTCTGCTGGGAGAGCAGCTCAGCCAGACAATCTGGTCAACAGGGCACAGAAAAGAGCACCTGGGACTTATGGGACGTGCCGGGCCATAAGTAAACGTTCTAGTTCTCCTAAGAGCAAAATGTAGAAGTGCTACTGCTGTGTAGGGCTGAGTACCGACCTACGTCAAGCACCGGACACCTTGGTCTAAGACACTTCACTAAATCAGGATAGTGCAAAACAGTAGCGCTACACTACTGTTCAAAAGTGTGGAATCAAAAAGGAATTTTCTTATTTTTGAAAAAAAAAACAAAAAAACTTGCACCCACCAACGTATCATTAAATTGATCTGGAAGTTTATTGATATTATTACAAATTATTATTAATGCTTCAAAAACTGTTTAATAACTCAAATTTTGCATAGAATTACAAAGTCCCATTTCAAGCAGCCGTTACTACAGTCTGCGAACAACACCCTGCGTTACCCACTTCTCAGTTATTCATGCTAGTTGTTGGAGCTCCTGAAAACCATTTAGTGACGTGTGAAAAGTGCCACACAATGTTGCTGAAGTAGCTAGTGCACTAGCATCTCTAAAGTGTAATTTTGTTTTCAGAAAATGGAAACAGCTTTCCTTTAAAAATCATCAGTTTCTTGATGTTTTGAGAGGTGAGAAGCTGAAGATTTCATACAAAGGTGTGCATTACTCTCTTGAAAGAAAAAAGAAACCTGGATGTCTCCAGTTATAGAGGGTGAAGTGGAGGGCCCAGATGCACAGCTGTGCGAGAGGAGGACATGAGGGTGTTCAGTCTGAGAAACAGACGCCTCGCAGTTCCTTGGCTGACAGCTTTGCTGAAGAATTCGTACCAGACATCAGTTTACAGCGGTGAAGCTGATCAGGGATGCTGGCCTTACAGGCAGAGTCTCAATGAAAAAGCCACCTCTGAAACTGGCAAAAAAGAAGAAAATATTAAAGTGGGCAAAAGAACAGAAGGGTTGGACATTAGGTGATTGGAAGAGCATCTTCTGGATGAATGATTCTAAATATGAGTTGTCTGGATGAAAGAGAAGAACATACGTGAGATGAAGAGTAAATGAAAGGATGTGGAGAGTGCATGACATCTGCCAAGTGTGGTGGATGAAATGTAATGGTATGGTACTGGTAAGGTGGGAGACTTACACCAAGTGCAAGGAACCAGCGAGGTTATCGCTCTGTTTCATAACGGCATGCCTTCCCCTGCAGAAGACACTTGATCGGTGCCCATTTCATCACGCAACAGGACCACAATCCAAAGCACTCCTGGACGTTATGCAAAATTTGGGCCAAAAGCAGTAAGTCAGAGGACCGTCTCCGACGGATTGGCCCGCACAGTTGCCTGGTCTAAACCCTATCGGGCTTTTGTGGGAGCAGATTGATCACAAGGTCTGTGAGAAGCGCCTTACAAGTCAATCGTGGGTGTGGGAAGTGCTGCAGGTGTGAGGTGAAACTTACCTGAATATTTTGAGAAACTGACTGCTGAAACGCCTGAGCTCTGCGAAGCTGTCATTGCTGCACAGGGGGGATAATTTGATGAGCACAAAGTCTGAATAGTTCCACTGAACGGAAGTATTAATTTGTGACATTAATGCCGTCACTCATTTTATGCGCTGTATCAATTCAGTGATACCCGGGTGAATAAAAGTATCGATTTCTATCAAAAATATGACATTTCTTTGTGATTCCAATCTTTTGAACAGGAGTGCACGTTGATCAAACTAGGTTGAATGGGTGTCCAAATCCGGCACAGTGTTAAAAGGACCTGTCGCTGAAGGGTATGCAAACAGCCACTTTTTGAACTCGTGGCAATTAAATCGAATACTTGCGGTATTACTGAGTGGAAACCTCTTTTGACCTTTTCAGTCTGGTGCCATAATTCTGATCCAAAGACCCTCTGCAGGTTTCACCTCCAGTTGTGCTCATCATTAGGCTCATTTTCAAATGGCCCAAATGGTCATTGCAAACTCATCAGCACAACATGGCCCAGCAGCTTGGAGCCCGAGGTGTTCGTGGCGAGAGCCGTTTCCTTGAGCAAGAAGGTGTGTCGATATTTGTTTCTCCGCCTTGATCTTGCTAATTTGTCAGTTTCTCCCTCTGGCATCAGTGTGTGTTCAGCAGGTGGGCACAGGGATGTGAAGCACGCCATCTCGACAAGGTTTGAAGTCTTGATAATATATTTATGGAACACACACCGATCTCTGGCTGCGAACGCTGCAGGGTTTGGGGACGAGGACGAGCCATTGCACGTTGGAGACCTTGGAGAATCTGAGGAGGGTTTGACACTTGCAGTCCTTTGTACACTTAGAGGCAAAGACACTGAATAAATTTGCCTAAAAAGGAGAACGTAGGGTGCGAGTCATTAGGATTCAGAATCCCGTGCAACATTCTGCCTTAAGTTTGTAATAATTGTAGGCACTGACAAGTGAAAAAACACTATCTGTTGTGATTTTGTTTAATAACTTAGTTTAAATGAAGAATAACAGAATAATAGTACAAGGCTGACATTAAGGTCTCACTGAAACCTCATGCTGGCAAGCTTTGAAAAGTAAGAGGAGATCTCAAAACAGAGCCAGACTGAAAATAAGCAGCTGATTCTTAAGGGATCTTAAAGTCGGTGAAATACAGGATTCATTCCCCAACGTCACTTCCAGCATTTATTGATTCTATATCGTCTTGTTTCATGCATTCCAAAGGCATGAAATCCGTACATAACGGATCTGGATCCGTACATAAAGACTCTCGCCCTTTGTTGCCTTGGAGACCATTTCTGGACCACTCAGTGCACTGAGATGCCCGAGTGGCCATACCTTTGTTCTTCACATCATCTGTGCTGCCAGCAAAGGTGAGACAGCCAGCTCATTGCTTGGAGACATTCCCACAAATGTTTACAGTAGGGAAAAGTGAGTCACAGGTTTAACTGCTATTCAGCTCAGTAGCGTCCTTTTGCCAGTGGACACTGTGGGTTTTTTTTACACTATAACAATGCAAGAGTCACATTTTTACCAGCCTACCTGCACAGAACTGTGGCAGAAGTGGTAGAACTATTATTATTATATTGGTGGTATGACTACTCCGGAATTCTGCAGTCCAACTGCGACTGTAGCTCCGTGGAAGTTTTTCTGATCCTCGTCTTTCTACCCAGTAGCAAATCTCTGCCCTAGTTTCAGTTACATCTAAGTATTTACTTTTTCATCTACACAGTTTATATATTGCTGCGGACGTTCAGTAAGTACTTTTTCCTCAGATAGTTTCCCTCCTCTGAAGTCCCTTGGAATTCAGAATTTCTGCTCACAATAAACTCCCAGTCATGAAACATCCCTTTAATTATTTATACGGCTGAGAAACATGTCTATCGCAGTTAATGTTGTTTTAATGTTTTCAAAATTCTGTGCAACACTCCAGAAGTGTTTGCTTTTAATATTATTGGCCAAATGGTGTTTGTCTTGCTGTCGTGCATTGAACTGTGGCTCAGTCTGTCTTATGACTAATAAAGGGAACGAGCTGTACAAAGAGGCTTTACAAAAGACATTCAAACTAGGGAAAATGTCATTACTGCCAAAAACGGGCGGTTTTAAATGGAGAAGATCAGGAGCGGCATCAACCTTTTTCACATCTCCAAGCAGATGGATGCTGTAAAATGCTATTTGTTGACTCGTCGGCTAAATATTTTTTCCGATTTTTCTTGTCTGTAACGGTACTGACTGACGTAATGAAAATGAAACAATGTGAAACACGATCTTTTGAACGGTTCGCTTTGAAGGAGATGCTTCAACCTTGCACTTTTATTTTCAAACAAGTTGATAATGTCAGTTTGGTGGTTGAAAAAAAACCTTTACACCCTATTATAAACCTAAAAATTGTGTCAATATTAATTTCCTCAAGCTGTTTACCATGATAGATGTTTTCAGGGGTTTTTTTCTACGTTGTGGAGATTCTGGAACGTGTGCAGAAAATTAATGCTTCCTAAATCGACCTGGTTATTAAATGAACTGGAGAGAAACCTGATGCTGAAGCACAAAATGGATTTTTGTGCCTACACTTAAATATATATTGTATTTTTCCTCTTTTCTGAATGGTTTTAGATCATCTAAACAAAGTATAGTGCAGAGAACTTTGTCATCACAGCATTTCTTTATGGTATATTTCAATACAGGTGCAGTTTTGTTTACATGGTTACACTTGATCCCTTCTATTCCTGTCTTGAGGTACCATTTACATTAAAACTATATCTCACTCAAGAAAAAGCCATAAATTCAGCATGCACCTCAGAACATTTCTTCTGAATATGTTTAAAGTAGAAAACTAGTTCTTTCTGCGTTTAGATTCTTGTTATCTGACCCATTTCTAGTGGCACAAAGCTTGCGCTCTTATCCTTGTTTTTATGAAATGACCTAACACTGCAGTGCAGCGGCTCCAGTGAGCCTCCTTAGGAAAACCTTAAACATGTTTTAAGTTTATCTTTTTCGACGCGGTTGTTTACCTTCGAATTCACATAACATTCTTTAGCCATAATAATCGTCTCCTTCTTAAACAAAACAGAAAGTCGGGAGGAGTTTCCATGACAACAGTATCCCCACACTCACCGGCAAGTTAATGGGAAAAAATATGGCAAAATGTGAACATTTTCAAAACCTGTTATGCCTTTTTTTAGCCAAGTTGTACCACTGAAGAGAGTGCTGAGAAATTTTATGCGCCCCTTAAAATTCCAAAAAGTCCATGTTCTGCTTAAATTTGCTAACTGTGCTGCGCCCTTCATTTGTGTGCACTATAGTAGAAGGCTCCTGCAGCGCCTCGATTCTCAGATGGCAGTAAATGGAATTCTGGGAGTTTGTTTGAATGCCTCAGTGAGCGATCCCGTAAAAACGCAACAACCCCTGTTCTTTAATTGATCGGAAAAGGCTACTGACTTGTACTTTCCGTAGTCGGCGGCTGCGGAGCCGCGATTTGGAGGACCCCGTGAAGTGGCTGCCAATGAGCTTGTTACACATATGTCCTCACAGGTCAACAGCTTCTGGTAACGGCATAGGTTTTGCAAATTAACATTTTCTGCGTTCAAAATTAATTTTCCATCAGTGGTGTGGGGTGCAAGGGCGGGGGGCCTTCAGCAGCTTGGCGTTCACATTTCTCAATCGTAGCTCTCGGTTACAAACGAGAGAATGACTGTTGAACGGTACAATGACCGCCTTCCCTCCTGATGCAGAAAATTGCCACGAGAGCAAGGAGAAAAAAGGCCTTAAAATGTAATTTACATTTTAAAAGGGGACACTCTAAGCGGATGTTTGTGGGCAGGAGGAAAAAAGTACGGGTGGTTCATTAAAATCGAATTCTGTGTTCTGTGGGAATCGGGATGAATGCGTTATCATTTCTTTTGTCTGGTCTCCTAGGCCGTATCTGTCCCAATTTCCTTTTCAAAGACACGCGGAGGAGTCGGCTTTTTGCACCCGCGAAGGCCCTCCCTTTGATCAGTAGTCATGCCAGGAGTTAGAGCGTCAATATTCCCCCCCGTAGAGCAAGCCAGAGACTGCCACTCAGCTGCCCGCCAAGTCCCCTCTTGACACACTAACACACTGACGCGTCTTGATTTGCTCTTCGCAGATGCTGACATTTCACCAGAAGACACCCGGCCCTTAGCCATCCAAGAAAGTCCACACCCTCCCGACGAGCCTCTTTTCTCACCCAACCTCCTCGCACCATGACTCATCCCGGGGAAAGCACGGACCTCCGGGGATGCCTACTGGGGGGTGGCTGCTGAGCAGACGTGATGGATAAAGCTGTCTCACCAGAGGTATGAATGGCCTGGTGCAAACCCTTCAGCACCAGCTGGGCTCTGACCGGACTTGCAAGTGAAGTGACTGATTTGAACCACGCTGATGTCCTGTGCATCGCAGGTGTCTTGAACAAAGGAGAAACCCTAAAACGACCGAGTCTAATGGTGATCTCATTTTGGGAGGTGTCAAGAGGTGCAGGTGTGGGAAGAGAAGAAGACATGTCTGATGAAATGCTGCTGTAGGAAAGCTTTGGTACAAAAAAATGACAAACCGCACAGCACAAAACTAAAATATGGTGCTGGCAACAGAACTTGTTGCTTGCTGATTTAATGTTGCTACGTAGGTAGCTGTTTCAGTGGCTAGTGCTGCTGAATGTGTTGGAGTCCTGCCTCCAGCATGGATATATTCAACAAAAGTGCGTCAGAGTTCTCTGTGGATTACGATGACAAAATCACCGTCAGCAAGATTCTTCTCTCCCTCACGCTCTCCCTGCTTGCGTTGATCACCACCACCATGAACTCTATGGTCATTGCGGCCATTGTTGTCACGCGCAAACTGCACCACCCTGCCAATTATCTCATCTGCTCGCTGGCCTTTACCGACCTGCTGGTGGCCATTCTGGTGATGCCCTTCAGCATCGTCTACATCATAAAGGAGGCCTGGGTGATGGGGCAGGTGGTGTGCAACATGTGGTTGAGTGTGGACATCACCTGTTGCACCTGTTCTATCCTCCACCTGGCTGCCATTGCCTTGGACCGCTATCGGGCTATCACCGACGCCGTGGAATACGCCCGCAAGAGAACATCCCGCCGTGCAGCCATCATGATCGTGGCAGTTTGGGCCATCTCGATCTTTATCTCCCTGCCTCCGCTGCTGTGGAGACACCACCAAGAAAACGATGACGAAGGGTGTCTCATCAAGCACGACCACATTGCCTTCACCATATACTCCACCTTCGGGGCCTTCTATATCCCCCTTGCCCTCATCCTCCTCCTCTACTACAAGATCTATCGGGCCGCCAAGAGCCTCTATGTCAAGCGAGGTGCCAGCCGGCTCAGCAAGCAAACTACGAACGGCACCATGCTGCCCCTATGCTCTGACAGGGACCCCCAGAGCCCAGACACGCTCAGCCCCCCAGAGAAATCGTTTTCCGACCTTTCCACGGAAGGGGACCGCGTGCGCATCACAAACAAGAGCCCTCAGGAGGGCTCTCGCCGGGAGCGGTCCAGTAGGAAGCAACGCATCTCTGGCAACAGGGAGAAGAAAGCAGCCACCACGCTGGGCCTCATCCTGGGGGCCTTTGTCATCTGCTGGTTGCCCTTCTTTCTCAAGGAAGTGATTGTCAACACCTGCGCCACCTGCGGGACGTCCGCGGCCGTGGCAGACTTCCTCACCTGGCTGGGATACCTCAACTCCCTCATCAACCCGCTCATATACACCATCTTCAATGAGGACTTCAAGAAGGCCTTCCAGAAACTGATCAAATGCGGACATATTTGATGGAATGTGACAATATCTTAAAGGAACTCATGTATAAAGACATCACACAAGGCACATTATATGTAACGGAGAAAATTTTGCTTATGCTACCTGAGGACTTGAGTTTATAAGGACAGTGTCCTAATAAGCCAGCAATAGAATAAAAAAGATATATATATATATATATATATATATATATCATACATTTGACACATGAAATGTCTACGTGCTCAGCATGCACTTCGAAATGTGTTGGGGTCTCCTCTGTCTTCATACAGAAACACACGCAATGAAAATCTTTCTTTATAATAAAAATAATGATCATATGCAGGGTTTTAAACATTTTTCCAGAAGCTGCTGTTTGAGTAGCTTTGCGGTTTGATTTGACATTTAACTCTGTCATAAACCAGAATCTTCTCATCTTTATTGTAGATATTCAGAAATATGCAACATATGTTTTTTTACGTTTGCCAGGTTAGAATTTATTTTTAAAAATGTTAGACGTACAGTTCATATTGCCTGCTTTGGACTATTTGGGGGGGGGGGGTCTGGTATGGCAAATTGTCAGAAATATTATTTTTCATAATCTGTGCAGTTTTCAGTGGTAAATGTCTATGTGACTATGTAGAGTACTGCAATACCAATAGCAAAGTGCATAAATCAAAACCACAGTTAATCACGTGTGGCCGTGTGGGGGGGTCGGGGCGGCCACAGAAGCCGGGCAAAAGGTACCAGACAGCAGGGCTCGCCAACAAAAAGGCTTTCGGACAAAAGACCCCAAACAATACACATCCACCCCACCCCCGCCACCCCCCAGCTCCTCAGACCAGGTGCTGTTGTACTTTCTTGCTGATGGGCTCCAGTTACCTGCAGCTCATCATCATTAAGCCCCCTTACACAGGGGCGGGCACCAGGGAGCTGTCTGTCAGATCAAGTCCCGCCTCTGTCAGGACAGCACTGCCCACGTCAGTCATTCTGAATTTTGAATATAACTGTAGTGGGTGCTATTATTATTCACTCCCAGCAGAGCCCACTTATGGTGAACAACATGAGAAATGTTGCTTTTTGCTTTTGATGTGAAAAGCTCTTTTCACATTTCAGTCACTGTATGGTCCCTTTCTAGGCTCTCTGAAAACACAGTTTTCTTATTGATCAGTAAATACCGACACACGTCCGTCTTTCTTCATTTGTCACACACAGTAAATTTCACCCATCTTCATTATCTGCTTATCTTCAGGAGGGTCGTGGTGGTCCAGAACCTATCATGGAAGCAGAGGGCACTAGGCAATGAAACTGACCCTGGATGGGATGCCAGTCCATTGCAGGTTGACCACACACACTATAGGCAACTTTGAGAGACCACCCAAGACACATCTTTGGACTGTGGGTGGCAATCAGAGTACCGAAAGGAAACCCACACAGACAAGGGGAGAACTTGCATACCCCACACAGCCCGAATCAGATTAAAACTCACACCCAACATGCCCAGGTTCTGAGGCAGCAGCGCTACTCACTGAGCCACTATGCTACCCTACATAGTAACCTAATATTTATTAATTGCAATATTCATTAATAATTAATAAAATGATATAAAAAAACAACAATACAGAACAGTAATATTGCCGTCTCTTTATGCTGGTCCAGATTACTTGGTCATTAAGGTAAAAAAAAAAAAAAACAAAAAGTCCAAACTAGCAAGGATGAACTGTGCTGTTGTCGCTTTCAACGCTGTAATGTATGTTTATACTGTATATGGGTGGCCTCTTCCCACTCTGTGGTTTGACTTAAGGAAATGTTTATTTGTAACTTAACTTCTGTGAACTGTGGTTAAGTTTTAGAATACTGCAATCATTGTTACTGTATTTCGGTGTGAAGCATAACTGAACTTCAGATCATGTATTAACTTTTTGTTTTGTCTACATATGTAAAAATGACTCAAATTCTTTGACAATGTTTATCAATGGAACGAAAAAGATGCGTACAGAAGTACTTTGTCCAAAACTTACTTTGAACTATAAACGACCTTTTGCTTTAGTAAAGGTGTACGTGCAAATGAATGTATTTGTAGTACAAGAAAATTGAGAATATATTTCATGCTGTATTAGTGATACTTTTTGTTATAGTGTTAATGGTCTTCACTTATATGTTTAAAGATGTGTCAATCTTCCCCAAACATTTATATATTGTATTACGTGGCAAGTACAATAATAAGTAAAATCCTTAATAGCACAGATATAATCTTTAATAAAAGTATTCTTTGGAGATGTGTGGAGGACACGGTTTCATGATGAATAACCATACAAATAAAATTATACTTTGGAGGTATGAGACAAGACATCAGTTCCACCTTCTTTTGATTATAAAGTGGAGCAATGGTAGAAAAGAATGGAAGAACTTAAACGGGATGTTTAATGCTTAGTACAGCATTACTTAAAGAAAATCCAATTTTTTTAAAGCCAAAAATAAAGGTAAAAGCTTTTCAATATGTACAGACAAAAATCCTGGTTAAATTTGCATTATTAAAACACAAAACCCTTTGTTGGATAGTGGAAATTTAGTAACTGACAGATTTGTTCTCATTGTGTGCCTAAAATAGTGAAACTGGCCTTAATTTCAAAGTGATTCATTTTTAGACATTGTATATTATAATCAAGTCTTAAAACATATATGGCGGTACCTCTGAGGTTCTATGCCATGCAACATAGATGGATCTAACTGACAGGAGATGGTGCCCTTGGTCCAAGTTGCAGTCAGATGGTTGCTGGTTAAGTCCCACTCCTGCTGTACTACCTCCGATTAAGGTACTTAACCCGAACTGGTTCTGCTGTGGAAGCAGGTACATTACTCTAAGGTTGTCAGCCAACATTGGAGGGCTCCTAGGATAACAAGTATCCCCTAAATTAATGTCAACAGCTGAATAACCTACAAAGTGTCCTGCAAATACACCCACAAGACTCACTAGCTGTAACACAAGCGAAGACAATTTCATCAAGGCAATTCATTCCTGAACTAAAAAAAAAAAAAAAAAAAAAAAAAAAACCTGCTACACAAATGAATAATTACAAGTTGATTTGGAGAAAAGGAAGCAGCCAAATGGATAATTTATTTACAGAGTGACAGCTTCTTGACCCAGGGAGCTGCGTCCTACCACTGATGGCAGAAAACTACTAAAGCAAGATAAACTGTTTGTAAAACACCATCCATTATCTTCACTTTGAGAGAAGATCATTGAAAGTGTGACTTACACTCCCCTCTTACTCACACACGAGAGGCGGCAATATCAGGACCGCAGAGCTCAGTCCTTCATGCTCACAATCATTAACTGACTGACCAAGGGAGGGTGGCAGGGGTCTGGAGCCCATCCTGGAGGCAAAGGGGAACACAGCCACTCACTGCACACCTTGGAGCCACCCCGCCATTTTACATTTGTTACTACTGCCACCTTCTGTTCATAACATCAATAAACAATACTGACATCCAACCTGTGTCACTGGTTAAGAAGTTGCAAATTTTATTACATCAGTACAATTTTGGATATTTAAAGAGACATTCAAAGTCCATTAAAACCCATCATGATAATGGTCTGTGGCTGTATGTTGAACAGTGAAAACACAGATGTGCCAACTCAGAAGCGAGTTCTTCCCCAGTTCCTCCTCCAGCCTGGTTTGTATTGCCCCCTTGGCTGGGCAACTACACCAGCACACAAACTGCACAAGAGTCACCCCCCACCTATCATGAGCAGAGAGGCCAATACCCAGCAGATGAAAATGGCCACGCCCACCTACCACTTCCAAGACTGCATCACCCAGGGGGTTGTAGAAGTCACTTATGACCACATGGGGAACCCAGCTGGGGGTATAAGGCAGAGCAACCCGGCAATGAAAAACAGAGCTCCAGCTGCCACCATCATCCCAGCCTTGCGTCGATCAGACTATATAAAACTGGTGCACTTGCTCCCTGCAATGCTGGCCAGTAGGCCAGCGATGGTGATTCCAACCATCAGGAAACCACAAGCCACTAGCAGGCCCTGAGACAAGGCTAACACGGAGCAGTACACATCACACTGGATCTGTCTTGTGCTCTGCACCACACAGCTGATCCACAGGCCTTCCCAGAAGGTCTGCACACTCACAGTGTTACTCCCCACAAAGGCTGTGACACACCACTGAGGAAGAGCACAGGACAGCATAGCTCCCGGCCAACCAAGCAGACCCAGCCCAACCGGCAGGACCTGCAGCCCCACGGATACCGCGACAAGAGACCCTAGTACAGATCTCTAAACCAGACATAAACAGTATTGTTATGATCCTTACTTACATACAGTGCAACACAGTCTCTCACACTCCTTCACTTACTTACTTCTATAAGTGTGTTAGGAAATCTGCAATAAAGGACAGTCAAAGGCTACATAAACTACTCAGTGTCTGTCAGGTGCTCCTCTGTCCCTCCTCACGTGAGAGAGGGCAGCTGTCCCCATTTTAAGAACTTCCACCAGAAGAACATGATCACTAGTTTCACTTCAGACCTGCAGCATTCCCTCCATCTTTGGCTGGGTTCATTTCCTATGAAGTGCTTCATAACAGTACAAATTATTTTTTTGCAGAATAGACTATGTTGCTATATAAACAGAACGTCAACCATCATCGATGCAAAACACGACAATTATACGGCTAAATTCGTTCTATGTGAAGCTACAATTAATACAGGTGCGTTTTTTAACCAAAGCTACATAAGTAATATTTCACATCGACATGAACATCCTTTTCATACCGTGTTAAGATTGTGCCGTGTTTTTATTACACGGATTGTTTTAAGTTACGAGAAGATGTCGTGCTGTAGCAATTTAAAACCCGTTTCCCTCGATCTAACAATACTTGTTCTGCAGCCGGAACAGCACTTGTCATCTGATGTATCGCAAAAACTGCGATCAGTTACAACCTGTAACAGAAGCAGTGCGGGGGAAATGAATATGCAGCTGGATTATGACCGGCACGTGTCAATTACACCTTAATTGACTTAATTGAAATAATTTACCAAGCGAGACAGGTGCGATCGCTATTTCAATTTAACATTGCTCCGCCCTTTGGACGACGTTTGCCCAATCAGATAAAAAAGAATAAACACGTGCACGAATCGTGCGCCTATGTGTGATTGATGTTTATGTAAGCCAATAACAATTGGAAGCAGGAGCCAATCGGGTGGGTGAACACCGTGATCGGCATGTTGGGATCCAATCAGAGTCGAGATAGGGGGCCGTGCAGGAAGTTAGCGTCGCTGGGGGGCTGGTGGTGTTCGTCGTACGCGCACGGTAAGGTAGGCAGTATGGCGGAAGAGGAGAGCGACTTGGAGTCAGAGAGGTTCAAAGAAGAACTGGAGAGCTTGTGGGACCTCACCAGGAGCGCCCAGCACGGGCTGAAGAGCAAGATTTACTGCTCCAGCTTTTGCGAGGTGAGCGGGGCTGCGGGAAGTGAAAGGCGAAGAGGAGGAGCAGTGTGTTGAAGTTAGCCCGCTAGCTAATTCCCATCCCCCCTGTGAGGGCAGCCTGCTGTGGCCGGCACTGTTTACTTTCTCTAACAGTCTCGTTTCTCATTGTGCGAATGCGTAACAACACGCATGCAAACACTTTTTGCAAGGAGGGGAACCTTTGTTCAACGCCAAGATTGTGAACTGCAGCTGCTGGTCCGTGATCACTGTGTTTAGTAGATGTTTTCATGTTTACTCTCACCAGGTCATTTAAAAACAACATCCGCCAACATTCATCACTGTTATTGTTTTCATTCGCCCGCGTGAACGTCTCGCGTCTGTCACGGCTGTGTTTAAAGGTGCTGGTGTCGTTCAGGTGGATGATGATGAAGCTGTTTTCGTCTGTCATCTGAGACATCGTTTTGACAGCAGCGTCTTTATTGGTTTTTATTAACTGTTACGGTCTGTCGTTTGTTTGAAGAATTGCAGTGTCATAAATAAGCAGTTAGCAGTGATCGCTGCAAGACTGTTTTAGTACCTATGATACACACACACACTTCTGACTGCAGGGATACTTATTTTGTGTAAATATGTGCATTTAATGGTTACAGTTTTTATGTCATAGTGCGGCTCACATTTTAGGGTTTTTTATGTGAAGGGGTTCATGCTCTCTAAATGAGTTTCTCAGTGTAAAATGGAGCATCAGACTTGTGCTATACTGTATACGCTCCATTACCGCTAGTAATGCAGGCTGCACTGCTGGCCACATCAGGACCAGTTATCATCTTGGAAATGGGAGGAGATGATCAGGGTGACGTGTTTCCATTTGTTTTCAGGCCCTTCCTGCCTTTTTGATTTGTGCTTTTTGATAACAAGCGTTGCTCACCAACAACAGGGAGCAGCAGCAGTTTTACTCATGTCTTCCGTGATTGCAGAAAAGGTACCATTATGTCCAATTCTAACTGGCTTAGAGCTCCTAATGGGGTGGCATTTGGTAAATTACTGCTGTGTGTGTTGTTTACAGTTGGTGGGGGAACACACTGGACGATGGCAGGTACCGTTGCCTCAGCTGCAAGTGCTCCGGACGGCGCTCTGCTACTTCACCCACAGCACAGCCTCGTTCCCCTGTGGCTGCGAACATGTGCAGTATACCCTGAGCAGCCTCGCCTTGTACGTCCTTCCATTGCTGTTCTTTGGTGCCCTGGTGCAGTGGAGACTGTCACTGCTGGATGTTGGTGTTCTGCTTTTTCTGTCCTTTAGCCGAATCCTGTAAATGAGCATAATGTGAATATCGTGCATGGGTGTTTGGTGAGTTATAATGTTTACGGTCAGTGTGATTGGATATGGTAGTTACATTTCTTTTACAAGATCAAAGGTCAGTTTATTGTCATTCTGAACTTATACACATGTACAGCAGCGAAAGAAATGTAGCTTCTCCTGGAGCATTGTGCACAGTGCACTAAAAGGGCAACACAACACAAATAGAACATAGATAATTGAGGTAGAAGAGTTGAATGGGAAGATAGATGGATATTTACTCAGATACATATAAATAATAGATGAACCAATAAATAGACAAGAAGAATAATGTGAATAGTCAGTAGTGTTGATGGTACTGTGGAAAGTACGGTTTTCAGAAGTTCAAAGAGACCATAAAAATGTCACTGTGATTATGTACGTTTTGAAGACTGAAACTTGATTGTGAGTGCACCAAGCTGGAATTCTACCCAAAGTAATAACTGAAACTTGATATAAAAAATTCTCAACAGTTTGTTCAGTTGACTTGAAACTTATGTTCATACGAGAAAATGTGTTTCTCTGCAGGAGCTTTTTTGAACTTCTGCTCTTTTTTGGTAAGGATGAATTTCTGGAGGACCCATTGAAAGACATACTTCTCTCTTTCCAGGTGAGACTTCATGTTGTCTATGTGAGAGGGTTTTATTTATTTTTTTTTTTAAACTTCAAGTGGCCACGTAATGGGAATAACCACTGCACACTGCTCCAGGTTTGTTTTGCCCTTCATATACAGGACTGTTTCCTGTGCCTGGGAAGGCACAAGAACGTGTACCTCCAGCTGGTGAATCAAATAGTCCAAGATGGTGGACCGTGGGAGAACCCCATCCTGCAGGTGATCCTGAAGGAATCCATTCAGTCCCAAGATGAAGGTACAGCATGGAAACGTGCAAATTTGTTTCCTCTCATACTGAGCCAAGACAGTATCTTTTTTGGTCTTTGTCCTTACACAACAAAATGAGACATCTTGATTGCAGACATTTAATGACTAACTCTTTCTGTTACTGTCTGTCATTTTTTTCTTTTTATTTATGAGTAATGTCAGCTTTGAGCAGTTGAAATCTTTTTTGGTTCTTTTCTAATATTTTGAGGACCTGAGCTTTGTAGATTAGGGTTTGGACAGCTGAAGATACAGGTGATTGTTTTTACTTTTTTTAACTTTACAGTCAAGCAGTATTTGAACTCGGAAGACCCTGTTTTCTTTGAACTGCGTGTTCGCTACCTGCTGGCCTGTGAGCGCATTCAGGAGGCTGTGGCCCTGGCCAAGGCCTGCATTGAGCACCTAGAAGCGAGGAGACACCTGTACTTCCACCAGGTCTACCTCACATGCCTGTGGAAAGCATCCCTCTTTGATCATCTGCGGAAGGAGGTGAGATGACCGCTGTTTGCTGATGATTGAAAAGACGCAGTGAACCTAAAGCTAAAATGAAAGTATTTTCTCTGGATTCCTTGCACATTTGTTTAAAAGATCTCCTATAATTGTTTTGTGGGTATTTCGGAATTCCCACAGATGGCTCTGATTGATGGCAGGGATGCTGTGGAAATTCTGTGTAACACTGAGGAGGAGGAGAAGGATGACCTACTGCTTGCTTTCAGCAAGGAGTTCCTCATGCAGCAGCTGCAGAGTGGAGATATGTACTGCATGTGGTGAGTCAGAAATGCAAGTGTGTCTGATGTGGAAAGATGTTCTGTATCACACATGCAGATGACATGGGTTTAATTTTGGCAGTTAGAATATGTGGGATTTTTATACAGATGGGGCAGAATATGCATTATGTTATATTAACCACAGTCTGGGTTTTACAAATACTGTCAAAATATTGTTGATGTCATTGATTTTATTTATTTTAAACAAATTTTTGGGTGCTTTCTTTTGCTCTCTGGCTTGCAGGATTATGCTAGTCTAATCTATTGGCTCTTCCAGCCACTGAGCCAGAACGTCCTGAAGACACATTATAGCATTAAATGAAAATCATATTTGTGTATGGAAATTCAAATGGTCTCTCAGTCATACTTCTCATAAATTAGTAATTTTGTTGTGTTGCTGAACATGAACGGATTTCTTCTTCAGGGATCTGGTCTTCATTTGGAGTAAGCTTCATCTCAGGGCAAATCCATCCAAGCAGGGCTTCATGGAAGAATGCCATCAGATGATGTTGTGTGCCACCAACGTCAAATCAATCTTCCCATTCATGAAAATCATATTTGATGAAGTGAGTGGGGTTCTTTATATTCCTGCATTTTACTGAAAGGGCTCTGAATTACGTGTACGCATTTTCTGATGACAACTTTCAGTGCTGTTACCTGATTCATATTTGAGGGGTTAAGTTTGGTTGTCATTCTTTTGAAGGACTTGGTCATTACAACTCTAGAGCATTTGTATCTTTGGTTTTCTTTCTTTAATGCATTTTGGTCTGAGTTGCCATTTCTTCAGTGATGCGTTGGTAGTAGAATTGAGTGCTTGGTGTTTCGGTTTTTTGACAGATGGGGAACAAAGGCCTGCAGTTCTGTGTGGAGCTGTGTGCCCACGCTCTTCAGATGGACCTCCATCATGACCCTGTCACCAAATCGCTCATCTACAAGACCATTGCCTTTCTGCTGCCCAATGACCTAGAGGTTTGCCGGGCTTGCGCCCTTCTGGTGTTCTTCTTGGAGCGTACTGTGGAGTCTTACAAAACAGTGTACCTTCTCTATACTCACCCCGACCAAGAGTACCACGTGGACTCCAGCTTGATCAAGAATGACACTCGCTTCGAGATCCTCCAGATGTTAAAAAAAGGACTCTTTTTTGATCCTGAGTTTTGGAACCTTATCACTTTGAGGACAAACTGTTTGAAGCTGATGAGTGAAAAAGTTATGAAGGCTGCTCTAAACGAAATCATGGAGGAGGATAAATGGATACCAAATTACTGCATGAAAGAGCCATATAAATTTTACTCAGACTGTAGTGCAAATCAAGCAGATAAGCACAATGGAAAAGATCCTAATACATCTGAAGCCAAATGTGGTAGTGCTGGTGCTGTAGTGCCTGAAGGAAATGCAGCACCACCTGCCAAGAAAAGAGGCAGGAAACCTGGGACGCGCTTTGCAAAAGTAGCGGGGACCTGCCAATTGAGGCGCTCTTTCAGGCAGTTGGACATGGCCCAGGAGAATTCAAACAGGCTGCGTGGCAGCAGGCAGCAACGGCACCTGGCTAGACAGGTGGAGAAAAAGACTCTAAAACGGCGTGGCAGGAAACCACGGTGGCTGCTGCAGGACACAGCCAGGCAAGAAGAAAACAGCAACCCTAGGCGGATGAGACGTTTTGGGAGAAAGACACAGAATTTTCCCACGGAGACAAAGTTGCCAGAACGTGACACTGGCCAAGAGACGGAGGAAACGAATGAAAGATGTGATGAGACTCTAGTGCCCTGTCTGGCAGAAGCAGAGACAGAAACTGAGGATGTAGAATCTCAAGAGGCAGCTTCTCTCACGCCCTCTTTACCTCTAACAGAAGAGCTAGAAATCACTGCTGTTTCTGGTATCATGCTTGAAGTTTCCCTCCCAGACAACGAGATCATGGATTTATTTTCTGTAGAAGATGATATAGGACTGTCAGTGCATGGGGTGCTGCAGTATCAGGAGGATGATGCTGGTCTCCAGGACATTCCTTTGGAGTACCCCTTTATCAAACTATATGAGAAAGAAACAGATCCTGCAGATGAGTCAGACAAAGAGTCTGAGTTCTCTGCCCTGTCACCTGAAATAAATTGCAAGATTTATGTGGAGTCGGCCATTCAGATCTGTGGCACCAACATACACGATCTGCACAACTATTCTAAAACTTATGAGGACACCACAGACTTTGAACCTCGGCCCTCAGAGGCAGTGGCACAGTTAGAACCTCCTATGCAACAGGAAAGTGCATGTGAAATCAAAGGGTCAAAGCAGAGTCCGTCACGGGTGCAGCATACACCCTCTCCAAGTGATGCGGCGGAGTCGGATAAAACGCCTCCGATTACAGTAGTACAAACTAAAAAGGAGGATCGTCCTCAGCTGCCACACACCAATAAATTGTGTTTTACTTTGGAGGCGAGTGCTCCTGATAACTGCTCTAGTGTTTCTGAGCAGAAGGCACACACTCCAAATGGTCTGAACAGCCATTTTCAGGTCACAGTTGTTTCTCCACAAAATGGGGATGTTCCTGAGAGCGCAACTGGTGCATCCAAAAGCATCACGGCAATTTCATTTGACAGCACTGGTTGTATTTCACAAGACATCACTGATGTCTCTAGTGTTACAGTGTGTGTCAAGGACTCCCCTTTAAAAGAGGAAGAGTCTGCTGTGTTGTTACAGACTAAATACTCAGATTCAGATAACACTTCAGCAGCATCCTCGCTTGGTGAACTCACAAAAATCGAGAATGCTGTTCTTAAGTATCGTTGCAGGCACTGCAGTAAAGAATTCCGAGGTGGCAACATAATGCGCCATGCAGTGGCTCACCTTCAGAAAGATAAACTCAAGTGTGTGTTCTGCGGAAAAGTATTCAAGAGACGCCATATAGCAGAGAGGCACCTGGCAAAACACATTGAAAAAATGAAAATGAGAACTACCCTTAACGGCAACAGCAGAGGCGAAAGTGGAAGTGATGAGACCACGAAACATGTTGCGGTTTCCTCACCTGCAGACGAGGGGCATAAAAGGACACTGAAAATCAGCACTGGGGGCACAATTTCTTCGGACAGGAAGCTAAACAAAAAACCAAAAGAGACGCATTATACAGAAGAGGAAAAAATGAGCGAGTTGAAAAAAGCTAAACTGAAAGCTAACGGGTCTATAGTTGCAGGAGAGCTGCCAAGGGGAAAGGGGGGATACCGCTGCCCTGCAGATGGATGTAATCTGGTGTTTGCGCGCAGGGAGCTGTCCCTCATCCGCCATGCCATGAAATCCCATCCCGATGATGCGAAAGTCCAGGAATATGCCTTCAGCTGGAGAAAGGGAAAGTGCCACTTTTGCAAGAGGGTGTTCCTCAGTCTGCCACACTATAAGGACCACGTCAAGGAGCACAACCATCCGCTGAAGCATGTCTGCCTCCACCACGATTGCAAACAGCGGTTCAAGACCCAGATGGAGCTCAGAAGTCACATGAGAAGCCATGAACCTTTCCAGGCCGAGTGCAGCTTCGCTGGCTGTCACTGGCGCTGTAGCCACCTCGGTCAACTTTTTAGCCATGAGACCAGCCACTACCCGACTCCCAGAGCAAAAGACACTGCAGTAACGAGACCCTCGGATGACCACGGCAATCCTGAAGGACAGGGACAGGAAGATGCCCATGACGACAGCAGTTTTGTCTGGAGGGAAAAGTCTGACCACAAGACCTACATGCTAAGTGGTGGTGGCAAATTGACTGCAACTGTAGCTGCATTGAGTAGTGATAAACAAACTGCTTCGGCGGCAAATGTAGGAATGGGACCTGTACCTGCTGAAAGTGCAAACTGCGCAGAATCCAGTCTTGCTGATGGACAGATGGTCAATGGACATGATAACGACGAGAGCGATCTGGTTATGTTGACTTCCAGTGAATCTGCAAGTCCGCAAAAAAGTGAAGATGAACCTAGACATGAAACGAAAGTCCACCCTACAAGCAGCACACCCCCCCGGCAATCTGCCGGACAAGGGCACAAAGCGGCCAGGGATGCAGAACGACCTCCGTATGGGGGAACGTCCAATAAGCCGTTCCTTCGTCTGTCACCCTCTGCTTACCTGGACGAGAAGTACATCAGCATGCCCAAACGCAGGAAGCCATCAGCAGATCCAAACCCAGCTCCCGTGGAGCAGAGTGAGCCGTGTGCCGGGACCCAGAGACAGCGGTGCACTAAGTGCTTCTGCTCCTTCGGCAGCACCGAGGAGCTGCAGAAGCACCTCTCCTCCAACAAGTGTATGTCCCTCTTTGATTCGGATGAAGAAGGTATGTTGTTTCGCCTTCGCACTGGATCATTACTGGAACGGGTACATGCTGGAGTTGCCACAGCCTCTGGAATTAGAACTGATACCAACTTGAGATCAGGGCAGTAGCTGGTGTGGCTATTAGAATTGTCACGTTATAGTGGAAATGGGGTTCAATCCCCGCTCCTATTTCAACATCTTAGTTACCCTGATTTGTCATGTAAAAGTTACCCGGCTTTTAAATGGATAAATCAGTAGTGAGAAACTAAACCATTAATTGTAAATTCCATTCATGGAACTAACTATGCAACTTGTAATGCTTTGTAGCAGTGACTGACTTGGGAATATCACACCTGTCGTTTAGAAATGTGGTTTGTATGACTGCAGGTTCAAGCTGACGTTGAAATGGTTAAAATACTGCAAACATTTACAAAAAGCTCTTTATAATGGAACTTCCTTTGTAAAAACCTTAGGCACTGGGATAACCTGTGATAAGGAGTCTTGTTTGCTTTTACAGATGCCTGGTGAAAGGCCATGGAGACTGACGGAGCTTCATGACAACAGGACACTAAGAGGAAGCGACTTTGGAGCACTTGTTTTTAATGGAATGGAGAAATCGTTCAGAGTGTGCAGATGGCGGAAAAAACCCAGTGAGGAAATGTAGGATTTGCTGTGTGTCCTGCTACAGGCCTGATCTCACTCTCCGGAGGACTCCTGGAGCGCCCCCCCAGTCAGGACACATCACCATCTTAAACAAGTGCCTGGACCCAAATGTTCGCTTTTGCAGATCATCTTTGTACGTGTTTTTTTTTTTTTTTTTGAATGTGGCCAGGCCAAAAAGTCACCGAGTCGCTTGAGAAGCTGTGATGACTGACTTGTAAAAACAGACTTGGCAGTTTTATACGGACTTTGTATTTTTAATTTTTGTTTTTGTAATCGGTGGAATCCAAGAAGGTGAGATTTCACTGTTCTGCTTTGGTATGCTGATATTATTTTTGCAGACCTCACTCACTCTAGTTTTTTCACCTTCAAAACTGCAAATTTCAACAAGGATGTACTTTACATCTTTAGACTTGCTAAAATATAAAAAACTAAGGTCAGTTAAAAGCAAAGGCATTTTAGCCCTGCATTACTGTAGTATGCATGTACAGTAAGTTCGTTTTCCTCAAAAATGGCACTAAAATGGTCCAGTGCACAACCCAGCTGTCCGAATCACATCCTCCTTTTGTCATGTTTATGTAATTAAAGAAGAGCTGCGCATGTGGGTGTGCATTGGCTCAAACGGGCTTGTCGTGTAAATAGATACGCAGGAGATGAAAGTGGAGGAAGTATTGCAAAGCACCCCATACGTGAAATGGGACAAAATGTTTCATTATGCTATAAGTACAGTAAGTATTGTCCTTCATCCTTTTATATAATGTCCTTAAACTGGCACAGAACGAAGCTGAATGCGTTTTAAAATAGTATCAGTCCGAATACAGACACAGTATAGAGAAAATATATTGTGCTAGTAAACTGTGTATCAGTTAAGGACATGGATAGCAACTTGATGGCTGTTGGTTTAGAGCCTATTCCCCCTTGTTTTAGTCCCCTTGACCAAGGTATCTATCCTGGACTACTGCAGTAAAAAATGACCCTGTTCCATAAATAGGACAGATAAGTTGCTTTGAACAAAAAACACAAGCTAAGCAATGAATTTATAGGAATAATTGTGGAAATTATTTATATTAGAATGAAAAGTATATTTTCAGTATCTCATTCTTGGGGTTCTAGGTTGCGATCCAGAACAAGGCCGTTGCCTGAGACTATTCAAGCATCGATTGAAACTTCTGCTGAGGTCAGATGTGGTTTGTATACGAGGCAGGTGCTGTAGTGGTTAAAAGCCACTGCCTTGCAGTTTAAAGACCCAGGTCATATAGCGGGTAAGGATATGAATTTGCAACCAGAATGTTACTGGTTTAAAGCCTACCCCACTACTGCTGTAGTACTTGGTCAAAGTACTTGGCATGAACTGCTTGTTAAAATTACTCTGCTGTATTAATGGTAAACCATTATAAGTAGCGTGGTATACAAACTCGCTCAAGAAAAGCACCAGGTAAATTAATAACTACACAGGTATCTCCCTACTTACAAGCATAACGTGTTCCCAGAGATTGGCTCCTAACCTGAAATCTTACAAGTGTCAGATGTAGTTACTGTTACTTGTGGACTTTGAAAAGTTTCTTCTGTTACTTGTAAATGCGAAAAAGGAGCCTCGTATTTGGTCGTAACGCAGAAACGGAAATGAAACCGTTTCACTCATACGTGAACATGTAAGTCAAGGACACGTATATCAACACTGCACATTCCAAAATGGCATTATTCATTGCCCACTCACAATATTTTACATGTATGTTGCGCTGCGCGTTTAATCAGTCACTCACCGGAAGTTTAAGGAATTTCTAGGGACGTGAGCTTTTTTTTTTTTTTTTTTTTTTTTAATACCCCAGATATTTCCTTTTGTGAACTGTTTTTAGTTACAGCAATAACATTTTTGTTGTCAAATGGACATTTTTGTTCCCTTAATCNACCCCAGATATTTCCTTATGTGAACTGTTTTTAGTTACAGCAATAACATTTTTGTTGTCAAATGGACATTTTTGTTCCCTTAATCCAGCATTTGTGTGTCCGGCCTTCGATGGTGCTTGTAAACGAACTGTATCCAGAGCCCATATCGCACGTGCTGCTGCTCCTGGGTGTAACTGGTGTTCAGACGGGTCCCATGGATCAGCGTACAGACTGGTAGTTGCCGGTGGGCCACCGTGTCGGCCTGTGCAGTGTAACCTGAGGCTACGATCAGTGGCAATAGTGGCTTTGTATAAAGGTGTGCAATTGTGCAAGTTTGTATATAGAATATCCTATATTTATTTGTTTTATATTTCTGACGAATGGATCATACACCTCTGTATTTTTTTCCTACAGAGAAATGTTTTTAAGATGTTTTTGTAAGCCAAAAGAGACAACGGATATTGATGTTGCTGGAATAACTTCAACGAAGATGAAATTGTGAACAGCCCTTGTAATTGGCCATGAAATAAATATTTGTTCCCTCCTGAGTATTGTTATATCAGTCAGTCTTCAAGGAGAGTTTTTGTTTCTTTAGTACTGTCTTGGGAAACTACATGCTTTCTTAAACTTTTTTCTCAGAAGTTGTTTGTGCAAGCACTAAATGAACACATTTTTAAAAAGTCCTGTTTTCCATAAAATCAATAATTTTCTGTTTCACTGCATTTAATAAGCTGTTTTCAGATAAATTCAGAATCTTTAAAAAAAAAAAAAATTGATGTGGCTAATTATTGGCATCCTGCCCCTTTTTGAAAACGCTCAATTTTCTCAAACTGACAAAAGTATTTGGTATCCTGTTTCATATTTAACAGAAATTTTGCTCTTTATGATTTAACATGTTTAAAAAAATAAAAATGGCCTGGTCAGAAATATTGGGACCCTTAACCTAATATATAGTAGAGTCTTTTGTAGCTCTGACAGATTTCTACACGTCTTCTATAGTAGTTTGGCCCACTCTTTTTGAGCAAACTGCTCCAGCTCTCTCAGGGTTGATGGGTCCTTTCTCTCAACTGCGAGTGTCAGCTCTTTCCACAGATGTTCTATGGGATTCAGATCCAGCCACTTCAGAACAGTCCAATTTATTCCTCTAATCCATTCTGGGTGCTTGTTGAGGTGCATTTCTGGTTATTATCCTACTGGTAGAACCATGGCCTGCGACACAGCTTTCTGACACTGGGCTGTATGTTTTGTTCCAAACATGCCTTGACAGTATTTTGATTTCATGGTGTCCAGTACAGATTTGAGGCACCCAAGTGGCAAAAGCAGCAAAGCGGCCCTCAACATCACTGAGCTCCTCTGTGTTTCACAGTAGGGATGGTGTTCTTTTCTTTGAAAGTGTTGTTTTGTTTTTTATGAACATAGTGCGACTCACCAAAAAGCTCTACTTTTGTTTTGTCTGTCCAAAGAACATTCTCCCAGAAGGACTGTGGCTTGTCAACATGCATTTTGGCAAACTTCAGTCAGGCTTTTTTCTGTTTCTGGGTCGTCTATCATAGAACCCATTTTCATTTAGACAGCAACAGATGGTGTGACTTGAAACCGTTGCACCTTGAGCTTGAAGGTCAGCTTGAATCTGTTCTCCTCGGTTCTTTCTCTTCACTCTTGGGTCAATTTATCTGTTACAGCCCCGTCCAGGTATGTTGGCTACAATCCAGAGGATTCATGGAACATGGAACCTTTGTTCTAATCGCCTCTGATTTTCCTTCTCTTTTGTATAGTGAGAAACGCACAGTAACACAAAAGCAGTGAGGACTTTTCTCCATTTAAACTGACTGAAGATAAGATTGAAGACACCTGTAGTATTAATTAAAGGAGAATAGTCTTCTTAAAGTATCATTACAATGCAATTAAGTCTTACAACCTGTAAAGGGCACCAATAATATTGTTCAGACCATTTTAGAACTTCTTTGTAGAATAACCAGCTCTTTTCACACCTTTGTTTTGTTTCACTGCAAACCAAAGAAATGCATGTATGGAGAACAAAAGATCTTTTAATTTCAACACTATTCAGGGAGGAAGGTGCATTATTTGAAAAAAAATGCAAGGGTACCAATAATTTTGGCCACATCTGTATGTCATATACTACACTTTTCTGTTGGACCCCTGGACTCTAACAGGATGGCACAGATGCTCACAAATTTTGATATTCTTGAATGAAAAATGAAGCTTCACTCATCTTCATTTCAGCATCACCCGTGCAGTAGATGACTGACTGCTCAGTCACATGTAACCAATGTAACAGAAACCTCCACATACCTGCATTTTTAGTGTTGGAGTCACAGTTTCATTCCACAGCACAGAGATTCGCCAGGCCAGCTACTTCAGACTCCCCGCCTGTGTGCTGCAGAGTCCAAAGCAAATTCAAAGCAAGTACTCATGCCCAAACTACGATGGAGAGGAGTAAAGGACTGTGAGTTAACCATCGCCTGTCACAGCTAAACATGGACTGCTGGATTGGTTTTTACATGTAGGCACACAAATCAAATAATACATTCCAAATGATCAAGTCAGTATTTATTTTAGATATTGCATATTTTTACATTTTTAAGGAGGTGTGAAAGTATTGCTAAGGAGTTACAAGATATCAAGTCCATGCAAGTGCATGTTTCCGTACATTTTTATAAAGGTTTGCATCTCTTTTTTTTCCTCCTGATATTCAGAGTACAAATGAGGTAAACACTGAATATTATTGTAAAGTACAGGATTTTTTTTTTAAATAAATCAATTAACGCATATTCTGATCTAAAAAAGTCAAGACCTTAATTCCGAAAACATTGGCAAGAGCTAATAAAAGAACTTTTTGGAAATAGTTACCAAACTGTTACCAAGGTGAGGGCTACTGAGGTGCGCCCTGGTCATGCAGGGTTTAAAGGCACTAATGGACAAACTGGGAGGTCTGATGTTCTCCAAAGCTCATAGTCTGAACCACAGTCCCAGATACAACATGCAACATACAACTATCAGTCACAGCTAGACATGCAAACCAATCTAGTGATATGAACAGTTGAAGACCTTGTGAAATCCTGAAGACAAAGTGCTTTATCAGGCCCAGGAGACTGTAGGTCATGTCTGCACTGTGTTTGCATGCTTCTTTGCAGACCGGACAATACACACACTTTCATACAACATGTGAGGTTCACATTCAATGTGCTGACACTGCAACAAAGATGAGCTGTTTTCAAATTGCAATATTAACTGTAAAAATATACAGTGGAAATAGGATGTCTGTGCAGCCCATTTGTCATTTATAGTGCAACTCCCGACTTTAACTTTAGAGGTTTTTTTTTAAATTTTAATTTTCACTCATACTGAGACTAAAAACAATGTGTCTTTATTCTATAAAGCAGTTAGCAAAATCTGGATGTGAGCTGGAATAAATTATAATTTGACTAAAATGAATAAGTGGTTTGTGATGATGGGTACTTTTGTCATAACTAAATTGCCAGTCTACTTTTTCCACAGGGAACCCAGCAAGCAGCCTTTACAGGTGCTTATTCTTGCAATGCAGGGATGTTGGAGGAGTTCACTCACACAGATAGGCAATATGGTATTAATGCTCAAACAACACTATTGCACAACAAAGTAATATTATAAAATAAAATGTATTATTAAAATTTAGGAAAATATATTCGCATCAGGCTGAATATTAAACTTGTCACCCACAATAGGGTTAAGAATGCATAGTTGTTTTTCCACAAAATTTGTCTTCCTCTCAAGAAAATATCAGACCTCAAATAGAAACAGTGGACAGGAGAAAGGAATTCAAGTGGTTGTCATTTCTTGTCACTTTAAGCTGGGATTCTGGTCAATTCCTGTAAAGTGAGTATCAGAATATACACCCATCCCTCACCCAACGGCGTTATTTCATTCCAAACAATCACCCCAGTAGAAAAATACCAACTGAGAGGGGAATAAATTACTGTTATTTACTATGGAGAATGCTTCCCAGGTGAAAAATATCACTTATAACTGACCTTTTAATGTTGTATTTTTTCTTTTCAGTTTATCTTCCTCTGAGTTCCATATTACATTTTCAATTTTCAGCCATTTCTTTTTCAAGACATCTTGATAATTTGGGTCACAGAAGTTTATGATTTAAAAAATTTAAATGTCGCTAGATGATCTTCATTTGATTGCTGGATTAAGGCTTTTATGACAGCAGTCATTGTTTCCATGGTAATGCAGAGATTGAACTGGCCAGGAAACAGGCAGACTGACACCACTGAAGGACAAAAACCTTTTGGGTTTGAAACACCTGGTGTGTGTCCCTTCTCCAAAGCATCTGATACAAACTGTTGCACAAAACAAAATAACCATTGGCAACACAAAATGATAACGCAATCAGTAAAATGCCACTTTAAACTAGAAAAAGGCTCCTCACATGTAAAAATGTATATTTTCATATTAGCCATTATACTGGTTTATGCAGTAATGTTTTTGAGTTCCTGTCTTTGAGTCCAATGGTGAAATTTCTGGAGATACCCGTGGCACATTCCTGCCCACAGAACTGCACTGACCCATAACAGTATTAAAAGCATCTTCAACACTAGCAAGAGACCCATTCCTCTTTTGTCTCAAAGGACATAATTTCTTGTATTTTATATTTTTGGTGAGTCAGCAAATCATAGAAAATGCAAATGTGAAACACCAGTGAGTTACCTGTATTAAGTTACCAGTAGGACATGCATGGCAATGTCACCAAATTTACTGATACGTCATCTTGAATTGTACTTTGCTTTAGAGCACATAAAAATGTAGACAAAAAGATCTGTTATTTCACGGGAGCGCATCAGAATTTCATCTGGACTGTTAAAGCACGGTCCAATAAATCCTCTTTCATTTGTTTGGAGCAGCAACAGTTAGACTGTTTCCCAGTGTGTGGCTGTGCAGATAACAAGATGTTAACACCTTGTTTTGGAAGAAATATGTGCTCAGGGGGAGGCTTGTATTTACTCACCTCTTCCACTGTGCTTTTTCTCTGGGAACCAGTCAATATAAGGGCCACGTGCAGGGACTGTATTCACAGCGTCACGCCATTGGTTTTGTAGCTTCAGTCCATGCTGTTTGTGGACCAGTCATATGGCAGGTAGCTCACTTTGTACTTTCCTGTGGCCAGGAGTGCCTGAAGACTGGCCTTCTTTGGTGATTCACTCATATGAGTCACGATCCAGCTGAGCAACTGCAGCATCAACATCAAAAAAATGAAAGTGTTTTTCCACTTTTTCCACTTTCCACTTGTCAAATACTAGCCAAGAGATCTTTAACTGTCTTGGTGTATTCACATGCATATAATGCTTGTGTAAAGAGACAAATCTGTATCCTAAGTTACTGATACAGCAGAAATTTCAGTACCTTTGCATCTGTATTACCAAAGTCCACCTTGTACCACTTGAAGATCTGGCTGAGCTTGACCTCTGCTTTCATGGTGTCGACTGTGCAGGCATCTTCATTTTCCAGAAAAGCCTGAGCTGCGGTGTGCAGCTGTCTGTCGATGTCCTGTAGGAAAATCTGTGAGGGCTCATGGAACTAAAAATGAGTACAAGTTTGAGCAGAGTACAACAGTGGGACAGAGAAATGTGAAAGCAGCCATTTGGCCAATACCTGGGCTGAATAGGTTTTTATTGGAGGGCAACCCCTAGTACCACAGTTCAAGGCAAAATGAACCAGCGGCTCAGCACCAGGAAGCGCCGCCTAGTGGAGAAATGTAGCCAAAGCAGAAAGGAGATGCTGCTGTACTTACTTTCAAAAACACACACAAACACGTTTTTTTATTTTAAACAAAAAGGAGGAAAAAATGAATTTTATATCAGAAGAATAATTATACAAAAGTGATCAGTCTGTAATAGGGTATCCAGATTACCTGGAGCCGTGGATCTCCCTTGGAGAATGGCTTTAAGAGCTGGGCCACACCCCTTCTGTTCCCTCGCAGCACCCCATTCTCAATATCCTGCAGGGTGAACACCTCACCCCCGATGATGTAGCTCACATAGTTAAAGAACTGACAACACAAAAAAAGCAATAAATGAGTCATCTGTAATTTTAGCATACTTTGTGCAATGCATCATTACCTATTAATTTGGGCAAAACACTGCTTGGAGTTACTCCTCTCTTAGAATGCAGTGGGGGAACAATGTGGTTGAGACACTTACAGATTCTACAATCTGAATGCAAATGTGCACTTACCCGGTATCTCTGCCAGAGGTTCTTTGGTGTGCCCATTAGAAGGGTGCCGTGGATGACCAAGGCATTGTAGATGTTGATGAAAAAGGAGAGCGTTTCCTCCCGACTCAGTGAGCCCAGCTGGACACGCTGGAGCTGTACAGCCAGCTCACGGTACCTGCTGAAGACTGGGCTGCAGGACAAGGCCCGGTAGTCCACAGACTGTAGCAGTTGGAGTGGGAGGGGTACCGGGTCATACAACAAGACAGAATGTGACTGATTACTGGCCTCCACACCATCATATGAACTATATTAATAAGGCACTTAGTAGACATCATTGTCCAAAACTACAAAATGTTTACAGCTTTCATACTGTAAATTATGTAGATGTTAAATGTAGTATTTAATTTCTGTCACCATATATCTGCTAGGTATCTAAATCTAGATTAAATGACTGCATATGATGGTTCTAAAAATCTACGGAGTAGAGAAAACAGAACAGAGGAATAATCGGGCGAGAGACCACAGGGAATGCTGTAGTCATTATTCTCCCCCTGGGGATAAATAGTAAATGCAACTTGCTGTAAAATCCCAGATGGGACAGTTGCCAGCATGGTTTCCAGATATGTGGCCGATTTAAACAGGATCCAAAAAAAAAATTATAAAAGGGAATTGAGTATGACAATACCTTGCCGTCAGCAGAGACGTGGCTGGAATACAGGTTCAGCACTGTGTTCTGCAGGACCTCAGAGAGGGGCTCAGCTGCCAACCAAACAGACATCAGAGATGAACAGACATCAGAGGGGCATCTGCAAGATTGCTGCTGTGCTGTAGCGAGTCAGACTACAACACATTTTGCCTAAAGCCAGGGAGTAAAGCAAAGGCTGAATAGCCCATAAGCTGTGATGGAAGAGCAGCAAGAAAAACCCTTGGGAAGCTCCTGTTGGCCCCCTGGTACGAGAATTGTGCTTCACAAAAAACACATGCTCAAATGCATATGCACTGGGGGCAGTCGTTGCTTAGGGGTAAAGTGTTGCCCTTCAACACACATCCCTGACTATTAACAAGAGACCCTCTATTTTGTAAGCTTTAAAAAACATGCTGGGGTAGGACAGCACTTCAGGGTGTTGCGTGCAGTGGTCTATCTGGGTGCTGGTTTGCTGCATTGTGACCATCACCAATAAAAGGTCAATTCCACAAGTGTTTGTGAACTTTTCTGTCAAAAAGATTCGGTTTAATAATATACCTAGATATACAGTACCATCTTACATCAGTTCCAAACAGAACAGCAACAATGTGAATCTGTACAATATATACCCTTCTAAAGAGATATTTTAATTACAATACCAGTCAAAAGTTTGGAGAACACTTGGAAACTTATTTTCATGACTGACAACTTTTTATTTCTAGGGCGTTGTTTTGAATTCTCCTTCCTTTTCATTTATGGTCAGACAGAGAAGGAAGGACTGCCCAACCAGTCATAAACCTGATGGAATGACGTGCTGTAATAGCCACGGCGGCTGAGATTGCCGTGGGTGCAGTAAAGATCACCAAGTCTGTCACCAGCAAAGCAGCCACAGACCATCACATGGCTTCCTCCATACTGCTCAGTAGAAAACAGGCACAGCTCCGGCTCTGACAGAGACCTGGTGGCTGTAAATCCCATGGTTGGGATCGAGGTGGAGGGTGACACACACAGGTACTTCTCTATCTCCCACATTCGCATCAGCTACTGCTGCCAGTCACACTACTCAGCTAAAACTCTGACCTGATGTCCCTCTCATACCCAAACAAGAAAAGTCCTTCAAAATGTCACATAGTTCTATGAAATCTTGACACCCCAGATGACCTGAGACAGATTTACACCTGGAACCATTAGCACTTCCCTTCTTGCACCAAATATTCATTATTCACACCATATTCTTTATTCAGAAATAAAGACTATTGAACACATAAGTACTGTTTACTGTACGTTGCTAATTACTTCTACTGTTGGGATCAAAATAATGAAACTTGCACCTGTGAATGAGTTTTACATAAGACACACCACACTTGTGAGTCATTTCTCAAATGTATGTTCCAGACTGCACATTAGCAGCAATGGATGTTCTGCAACAGTACTTCACATTTACATGAATAAGCTTTTACATTTTACATGAATAAGCTTTCCGTTCATAAATAACTAATCCTTTGTTAGTTCACTCAGTCATACAACATCTTTTAAAGGAACTTGAGTCCCACACACTGTCTGTTCAGTCCAGTACACCAGCTCCTTGTCTTACAAACAGCTGAGTCACATACTTTTGATGATATCAAAGTTCTCTGCTTAACTTATAGCCCATCTCTGATTTCGCAGACCTTGATTTTACCAACTTTGGATTTTAAGAACCAATGCAAAAAATATTATGGAAAAATAAATTCATACTGTAAGATAATGTTCATATACAAGAAAATATAAATAGTGAGCTATTTTTGAGCTTTTTAGGAGAAAATATCTTAAATAATGCTAAAAAGAATGTATTAATCAAGTTTCATGGTGTGTCTAAAAAAAGAACCGTTCAACTGTCTCCACAGTTAATTCCATGAAGGCAGCACAGCGCACCTGGTTCCCTTGTAGCGGATTTCTGATCGAATTGTGTGAGTGCCTTATCCACTACTTTTTGCATATAACTCACTGTAGTATATGTTTGTATGTTTCAATTACAGGACTCACTATTTCATTTTATTACGCATATTAAATGTGCAGTAAATTAAATTAAAATACTTAATGCTTCATTTAATAAAAATAAAATACTTAATTTTTCTTTCGAATTGTCCGAGTTTCACCATATTCAGACACATTCTCCCCTCATATATCCCAGAAAATCGAGGATAGGCCGTACTTATAAAGTTAAAATATTGATCCCTATTTAAAAATTCAGTCTGTAATGCAATGAGTATCACCTGCAGTTACCTGTTCAGCCAATAGATGGCAGTAAAACACCCAAAACGAATGACAGTTCGGGGCTACTGTCATTTAACTCACTACTACAGTGTTTACAGCTCCTGTCTCCTGGTTTCCTGTGATCAATAAGATGAGGAGCATTACATCATTATTGAAAGAACTGATCAGCTACTGGCATCAAACAGGAATTTCTCTGAAATAGTTTTTGGTCATTTTAAATTAGTTTTAATATCAGCTTAACACAAAAATACATTTTATTCACCATAAATATATTTAAAATTGTTGCACAACTTAATCTGTAAGTTACTCTAGGAATGTAAACATTGCTATATTTTTATAACTAAGGCATAAATATTGAGTTTAAAGCTACAAACAAAATGAGTTATAAACTGTCTTGTGGTCCAAATGGTGTTAGTAAGTTGAGGAGTAAGTGTACGCCCCGCAGATCAAAGATCAGCACCAGCATGAGTGGATGAAAGGTACCCAGGTGTCACAGTGAGCTCCTTGTGTCAGGTTTCCACTTTACTTCTCACACCTTGCTCTACAGAGCAGCCAAATACTCCCTGTACAAGTTGCAACAAGGGGAAATGTGGGTGCTGCAACACGAACGGAGCCGAGCCACTCCACAGACACAAACGCGTACAAACCACACAGCACCCGGGCAATGCAGAAACCAAAAAAATACACAATCAACATCAGAAAAAATAGGTCCACATGTAAAATGTCTAAGTAAGGGTTTAGATGAACTACAGAACCTCTGTGGATGTAAGGAAAATTAGTTTGGCTTTCTTCTGGTTATTCAGCTATTCACAAGTTCTCACTCATAGCACTTAAAGGCTTGAAAACTTTCTTGAATAACTAAGGACTGCCATGCTGAAGTGCCACATGATGGTGCAGTAGGTAATACTGAGGGCCTATAACTCCTGGGCTGTGGATTTGGATGTAGGTTCCATTCTGGCTCTGCCCGAGTGGAATTTACGTGTTCTTGTGTTCGAATGCGTTTCCTTCAGGTACTCCCGTTTCTTCCTTCAGTGCAAAAATGTCTGTCAGGTGACTTGTTACTTTGTGTGTGTACATACAAATGAAGGAGTATGTTTGACTTCCCCGTAATGAACTAGCATTCCATCCAGGGTGCACCCTGCATCATGACATATTCTTTCAGGTTCTGAACCACCATGACTCTATATTGGACAAATATTTATTGATCATGGACAGGTACTACAGAAATAGTGGGGAAAAAGTGTCTACTGATGCTGACTTTTTCCTTGGTTACCTGATTCCCCATTTAAATGGCTGTCCTCTGGTTGAAGGCGGGTATCCAGGTCAGTGGGTTCCTCCCTCACCAGTCGCACTAAACTCTTGGGCTCATCTGGCACCTTGTGAAAGAGAATACAGAACCAGTGCTGCATCTGAGCTCCTCCCGCAGGTAACAGGCCATAAGACGGTCAGCTAATAATGTCTCCCACCACCAGGAAACCATTAAACTGATCACTGATAAATGCTGCTTTTGTTGGGCAACAGGTGGTGCAGTACTTAGGAGTTTAATCCTGTATATTCTTATATAAAATTCACATATAATTCCAGCTTCCAGCTCCTGCTTAGCCAGGATACTTACAGTAATAATGTATTACTGACTGAAACATAAAATGACATGTAGAGTTAATGAGGGTCTTTCTGGGGGAGTCCCAATATGCCTTAGTGTCAGATGCTCAATTTTTAAATTTTCTGCTCAACAACTGGAGGTATTTGCACAGAAAGCCCTACATGGTAAAAACTGTAGTATCCATCCATCCATCAAAATAACAATGTGAACACACACACTGTAAGGGAAATTTAAAGTCATCAATCCACTTTAAACATGTTTTTGGACTGTGGGAGGAAACCAGAGCCCCCGTAGAAAACACATGCATACACGGGGGGGAACAGGCGAACTCCACACAGACTGAGCTGGATCTGAACCCACACAGGAAACAACAAGCAAGGAGCTGTGCCATCATAAAATTGTAATTTGTGAACATAAATGTGAAGAACATCTGAAGCCGATGAGCCCCACTGGCACGACGGCCATTACGCTCACCATGCTGGAGTGGAGCGGCCCCAGAGCCCCCTCTGCTGCGTGATCCATCAGGGAAGCTGAAGATGGCACATAAACACACTGTACCACATCACACAGGTAAACACAACGGTATAAACATTTCAATGGCTTCATTCCTTACTTTGTTTCAGAGCACCCAGTCTGAGAAATACACAAGAGACCATCTTTTATCGTAGGATATACGCCACAGACCGAGCTATGACATCAAGAGCAGTGGAAAGGAGGACGGAGAAACAGTGCAGCAGAGCGGCCGGTTTCTACCGACAGAGCACACACTTCCAGGAAAGCGAACAGTTACACTCCATTTCATCACTTCATCGCAGATATTCACTCTGCACAGGTGCGCCACCTTCGTCATTATTCCCGTTTTCCTCCCCGGTGTTTTTTTTTTTTTCGGAGACACTGACGAACACGCGCGCGCGCGCAGAGCGGGGGAGGAGGGAGCGTCACGCGCCGGCGGCTCGCGCATCTCTCCCTCTCATAACGTCCTTGTGGCAGAAGATGTAAGGATAAGATAAGACGGTACTCACAACACAACCTTCTGCTTTCTCTACAACCGCCCGTCATCCCAACCTTGTAAGACACCGCCTAAGAAAACTCGCACAGCTGTGCTGTGGCCAATACATTTTGTAAATATGTACAGTGCACACGACCTTGGAAAGGCGTCAGATCATACCGAACAACACACGCCGAAAATGCAGTAAAAATCAGACCGAGTGCAGCGGAAACGTGACACATATGTTATAACAGGTGAGCGGACGTGGACGAAATGTTAACAACAACCGCTAACTATAACGCTACATGTGCAGTCATTTTTCATTTAACAGCCAACTTTCTCAATATCTCGTAATCGGTTCACGAAAAGTGACCCGAGTTGTTTTTATGCGGTGCGGTGTTTTTATATAACGTATCTGTCACACGAATTAAATACCTGCATCCCGAGTGCGCGCGTGACGAACTTCACCAACGTAGCGACTGCAGCGCGCGCGGCCGCCTGCCGAGCAGGAGACGACAGGTTCTTGGGATTCGCTCGCGCAGCGATATTACTGCGTCATCCCAGCAAGGCAGTTTGCCGCACTTGTTACTCCGGAGCAGAAAAAAACAACAACAAGAAGAACAAATCCAATATAATAATAATAGTAATAATAATAATGCAATAGTTATGATTATTTTTGTCTTTATTTTTAATTTCTTTTAAAACGTTATTATTATTATTACTATTTTATTGCACTAATAATAATAATAATAATAATACAGAAGTGCCCCTCTCCCGTTTCAAGCTATAAAAGTACTCGTTACAAATCCTCTAGGCCGATTAAGTCAGTTTGGACTGTGTCATTTTGTGTACAAGTGCCAGCAAATTAATTATTATTACGTTAATCTATTTAATGACTTTAAGGAAATTGTGTCAAATATTTATTGACATCTGTATCCCTCACACAAAGAACATACACATGGTTTGAAGAATATGATCCAAAAAACGCATATTTCACATTTCAATGCAGTTAATAGCAGATGGTTAATAAGCAGATCAGATAATTTAAAATGTATCATTCCTTGGATGTTTTTATACTGTGTCGATTAACTTTTCTACATATCTGAATGTGTTCAGCTGCTGTTTGCCTGGTTTGTGAAGTGGGGTGTAGGGTTAGTGTATGTTAATTCTTAACCTACTGTATAACCCATTTAACCCGCCTACAGGTGACACCACAGGAAAATGTTTGACATCTGAATTTAGTGTGGATTTTTTCAGATGTAAAATTGAGAAAAATGCCCAGTCTGACTTTTATTGTAACTAAATAGCTTTTCCATTCAAAATGACACTAAGCCACAGTTAGTTTGTATTTGCTGTGGGATTCAGTATTATTGTTAGTCACCTGCAATAATATAAACACTTTTTCTTTTAGCAAATCAGAAACACGTGTCATTTGGTGAAAATAAAATGATTTAGGGAATTTAATTTATTATTTTCTTCCTCTTAAAATTTATTTTACTCTCGTGTCAGTACTCATATATCATCATCTGTCCGGGAAATCCAGCATAGTGCCTTAACTGTGAGAACGGCTGCTGTTACAGGTGGCCTCCAGAAACCTGACAAAAAAGTGACTTATTTCCTGTGCCCTTCCCTGCATTGCTTTGGCTGTTGACCTGAAATAAAGCTGAATCGATCAGCTGTGTTTCCTGATACCTGCTGAAGTTTTAAGTGAGGTCATGATTCCTTCTAGTATGAGTGTGTGGGGTTTTAATAGTAGCTCCGCAGTGGTTTTGAGTGCAGCTGTATTCTACCCTGGACCAAGACATTCTTTCTGTGGTAAATCCAGTTTGTAGTAATTTCCCAGAGGTCCTATTGAACATATTATGAACAGAGCCAAAAAAACACCTTTACTCCCATTCTTTGTGTTAAGCGTGCTGCTCCATAATCCCTGCGGAATGATTCAAATGTACGATTTCTAAATCCCTTTGATTTATGAAACATTTGTTCAAAAAGCGACTGTCAGTTCGAGACAAGCAGCTGTTTCGCATTTGCAATCACACCCTGTCTACAAATGAGCGGCAGTAATAAATGAGTTACCAACCGAAAAAGAAAGACAGATGAAATAAAAGAACATGATGAATTTGCGGAATCAAGAGCTCATTTGGAGCAAAGCAACGCTGGACACAATGGACCCTTTGGACCAGAGTTTAGATTTAGTTTAGATTTAGCCAGAAAGAGACCTTTTTTCAGGTTGGCCAAGAACTCGCTGTCTAGATCAGGTTACTCTTTGAAACAGGATCGCTGCAGACTTTGGCCTACTGGCTTCAACACATACTGAATTGACACTCAGACTAGCAGAACCCATTTATGTTGCACTGTCATGGGTTATGCAGAATATGTATATATTTATAGTATCGTTTTTCTGTACTTCTAATCATAAAGTACAACATAAACTTTAAAAATAGAACATTTTGGTAGGCGGCACAACAGGTAGCGCTGCTGTGTCACGGAAATTGGAATGTGGTTTAATTTCCGTTTCAGTTGGTGTGGAATTTGCATGTTCTTCCTGGGTTTGCATACTGCAGGCTTTATCCCACACTCCAAAGAAAACTGTTTTGGGTGAACTATAGTGGCTCTAAATTGCCCTTAGTGTGTGTGTGTGTGTGTGTGTGTGTGTGTGTGTGTGTGTTGGGGTGTGATGGATCCAGTGTGTACCATTTCTCAGACCCTATGCTTTCCAGATGGACTCTGGACCACCACAGATCTGTACTGGACAAAGAGTTGCTGATATTAGTACTGTAAGCCAGGTCTGAATCCTGGAGATTAATGTCATTTTCTGCATTTACATAATTTTCTGCTCCTCCAAAAGAAATTTGGCTCCATGCATTTCAGACCTAAACCTTCGCTTTGCAAAAATCCTGAAACAAACAATGAAATTTAAAAATGGCTAAAATGAGAGCACTTCTGGAAGTATTAAAATATCACACAGAGTTAAGACTGAAAAGCTTCTGTAACCTTGTAAAAGAGACTGACTCGGTTTTACAGGTCATCAGAACAGAAACTTACTTTCTTGTTTTCTTGAAATGTTTTGTTACTTCTTACAGCAAAAGAACACATTTTGTATTACACCACATTTCGCAGTTTGCAGTATTTGTGGTGTCAACAGTTCTTCTCCTGCTCATGAGTCTGGTGAAAAATTTTATATAGATGATCTTGAGCCATTCTTTTGTTTTATCTAAACCCTTCAAACAGCCTCCCACTCTGTCATCTCCGCACAGCAAATGTGTTGATAATAAAGTGGAGAGCAAGAGATTAGTCACATTTCCTCTGTGCAGATTTCAGCGTTAGTTTAAAGAAATCGCTGTGGAAAATGTGTTAATAATAAAGTGAAGAATAAGATTTGGTCAGAACTCCTCGGGGTCAGATACAGCATTATTAAGCTTTAACAAATCGCCGCAGGAGAGTTTCAGATGTTATCAGACACACCAGCAAACCAGGCCTCCACGCTCTCAGTTGTGGATTTTCGATTATTAGAAACACATTTATGCTTAAAATTTGTCAGAGACGATGCCAGACCTTTGCAATGTGCTCTTCAGCTTCTAAATAAAGAGAAACTCACTACATGCCTCCTCCACCTCTGCCACTTTTCCCCAGGCAACCATATCTATCTATCTACAGTATTGTGAAAAAGTTTTTGCTCCTTAATGATTTCCCATATTATTGCTTTGATGTCACAGTAAATTCTTTCAGATCTTTAGACAAAATATAATTTTAGACAAAGAGAATGTGAGTAAACTCATAACAGAGTTTTTAAGCTATTACTTCATTTATTTAAGGAACAAAGTTATCCAAAATCCACATTACCCATCAGAAAAAGTAACTGCCCCTTTAAACTTAATAACTTGTTGCACCATCTTTAGCAACAATAATTTCAACCAAACACTTCCTATAATTTCATATCAGTCTTTCACGTGGCTCTTCTGGAGTTTTGGCCCGCTGTTTTTTGCAGAACTGTATTAATTCAGAGAAGGTGGTAGGTTCTCAAACATGAACTGCTGGTTTCAGGTTCTGCCGCTGCTTATCTACTGTTCAAGTCAGGACTTTGACTAGGCCATTCCAGAAGTTCAATTGTTGTTTCTTTTCAGCCACTAGAATGTAGACATGCTTTTGTGTGTTGAATCATTAAGTTGTTGCATAACCCACTTGCTCTTCAGCTTGAGCTCACAGACAGTTCAGGAGTTGAACGTTTTAGACTTGATTTGTATTTGGAAGGGTGCTTGGTGTACTGTCTTTGAGGGCTTGGCGTCCGCTCGAGGGCTTGCACCTGCCATCGAGCGAGGTTGTTGAGCCCCAACACGTGAGCAGGATCAAGGTTGAGGCAGGGCGGCAGTGGACTTGCAAAACAGTGTCTGCAGAGCAGAAGTAGCAGGGTGTGCTTATATGCATACATGCGTGATTGATGGCTGGGTGTCGTTTGGGCTCCTGAAATTCATCTTTTCCAAGACTTCAGTTGACTGGGAATTCTCCTTAAGAATTTTTTGATACAGTGCAGGATTCATGGTTTCATTGATAATGGCAAGTCATCTGGGTCTTGAGGCAGCAAAGCATCCAAACACCATCACACTCCCAACACCATGTTTGACTGTGATGTTCTCACTGTGGAATGGCTGCATTTACTTTAGGAGAAGAGCGCTTTTTCTCACACAGTGACTCAGAGTGCTGAACAGCGGATTAAGACAACAAAACAGATAACAGGTGCATAGTAAGGGTATAGATAGAGGTTACATGTTAATGAGAACAACTATACAGGCTGTAAGGACAATATGGTAAGCCTGCCAGCAACTAAAGACAAAAGCAAAAAGCTCCCAACCAGGAGGCAAAGGAAGAAAATAAACCTTTCCCATGAATCCCATTTTTTCCCCAGTCTCTTTCTTATTATGGAGTCATGAACACTGAACTTAGCTGAAGCTAGAGAGGCCTACAGTTCTTTGGATGTTGTTTTAGGATTTTTGTGACTTCCTGCATGAGCTGTCACTATGCCCTTTGAGTAATTTTGGCAGGCTGGCCGCTCCTGGGAAGATTTACCACCGTTCCAAAGTCTTCACCATTTGGAGATAATGGTTCTCACTGTGGCTGAGTGGAGCCCCAGAGCCTTAGAAATGGCGGCTATATTTCAAGAACACATCTCTTATGGAATTTCCTTTGATTGTGGCATAGCGTTCTCATGGAAAGTTTCTGATCACTGCTTCACTCTCACGGTAAAGTTCAATATACAGTGAACTTTACAAGTAACAGGGCTGCTGTTCAGTTAGCTGAACCTAATGATCAATTCAATTTGGTCAGTTGGTTGATTAACTAAGGGGGGCGGTTACTTTTCCAAATGCCTGATATGGATGTTGGATCACTTGAATAACTTGATAAATGAAGCAATCATTTAAAAACTTGCTATGTGTTAGGACTTAGGTTCAATTTGCTGAATATTACATTTTGTCTAAAGATCTGAATCCATTCAGCGTAACAAATATACAATATGGAAAACCAGCATCCCGCTATCTATCTATCTATCTATCTATCTACTCCCACTAACACATTTGTCCAAGGCAAATTTACAATTTACCATCAATTACAGTGATTTACCCGTTTATTGTACATAGCAGGGTAATGTTAGGAAGCAGTGTGAAGTGATATGGCACCGCCCATTCTTCACCTAGGGAGTTTTGGATTATCGCTGAGGACGGCCCTTGGTGTGTGGGGTACGGAACAACGTAGTGCCCTTGCGGTTTTGGCAGGACACGTTACATGTGGGAAATTATTCTTGGCGCTTCATTCAAAGTTGCACGAATTATGAGTGACTTATTTTTCTCCCCTTCAGTCCTTCATTGCGCCATAGCTGTGGCGAAGGAAACCATCCCCCTTCCATTGATCTTTTCCTGTTCGCTTCACAGAAAGAAAAATAACAAGCTACCAGACTCCTGTCTTTATAGCACTTGGCTTCCCTCTTTTTAATAAGTGGTTTGGCAGCCGCAGCAAATGTGACGCACAGGTTCAGAAATACTGCTGCCTGGCGTCTGCTGATCTCTGTGACTGCTTTTTCTTTATGAAGCTGTGTGTTTCTCATAAAGCATTTGGGTCTGATGTTAATTCCTGGATGACCAAATTTAAGAATGCAGCTCAAGAGCTATAAAAGTACTTAGGGTTTAGTTCCATGGCGTAAAAAGCCTGGTTAAAGACACGGCTTGAGTTGATTTACACACATTTTTCTGTGACTCGACATGAGTGTTTGAAGTGATCAGTTGCTGATACCATCCTTTCTGACTAAAATTAGTAAAATCAAATATGTTCCTTAACAAAACACACTCCATATTGTTGTATTTAATAAATGCCTGGCAATCGCTAATATATCCCAGACAGTTTGGTTTTGCGTGAGGTTATGCTATGTTTGGCAATAACTGTGGCTACAGAACAAATTCCGATGGAAAAAACACTTTTATTATTAGAAAACCTTTTTAAAGCCTCCTTTTTGATCTCACTGCTTTCGCACATGATCACGTAACCGGGTGATAGTTGCCTCAAGGGGGCGTTAGAGTAACATATATGTATACATACAGTTTTTATGCACACTATTACTCCCCCCCCCCCGGCCAAATTAAAATGCTTTTAAAACTATTATGTGGGGAAGGCCATCGATTTCCAATCACAGGACACTGGTTTATGTGACTGGGAAAGTATATGAGCAATGCGGTAACTTTTATGCGATAATTAACAGCGAAAGAATAAATTGTCTGTCATTAAATAAATAGGGCATTACGTGAAAAGAACTGGGGCTGCAAGGCGGGCGAAATGATGTTTTAAAAGCCCATAGACACAGACATGCATGTTCTCAGATAAAGATAAATCATGGTTGATCCTGGAAAGGAAAAGGCTACAAATATGGAAAAAAAAAACTCAAATCACTGCTGGCACACGCAGCCCTGAGTGAAATGCTTTAAAAACAACAGCTTATTCATCCTAAAGCAGGTAACCGAATAGCCAGCTGCGTATGATCAACACAGTGAAACTGAGAGAGATTCGAGCAACTGCGGCCCAGGGCGTTGATGTAAACTGCCAACGCGCCGCTCTGGGGCCTTCGAGGTCTTCGCTGTCAGTCAAACGACGGTCGTCTCTCCTCTGTGCGGCCTTTAATGCGGGAGGGGGCGGGGGGTTTGGTTTGGACGGAGCACAGCGGTTGACGTCACTGTGCTGGGTCGGTACAAATCGAACTTGACTTGCGGAGCTGACACTGAAATTACTGTCAGTGTTCGCCGGTGTAACCTTACATGTACATGCAATTATTTCACATAAACAGTGGAAACCCAAGACTGCGGGGCATCACTTGAGATGCGGGTTTCAAACACAGAGAGATGAGGGTGACTGCATGTGTTGACCTCTCGGGTTAACGTCAGCAAGAAAGAACAAGTGGCAGAATATAGTTTTAACATTTATTTCGCTTCACTCAAACAGAAGCGATCTGTGAGAAAGAGAACCCTTCATAAGCTGAACATCTAAGACGCATACAAAGATGCGTTTCATGACAAGTGGTAAAGTACTTTGTTTTATGTCATGGACATTAAAGGCCCGTTAATAAAACGGGACTGCAAATAAGAAGTGCTCTCAACTATAGAATATTTATGATTTCCTACAGCTAATAAATAGGCTGTTCACATGTATCATCTAAGCCTATTACGTATAAACCTCTAGAGTATTTTTTACATCCACAGGAGACCATATATCTGTCGATTTGGTTAAAAACATTTATTGTTTTTGCTAGTTGTGTACGTCCTTTCCCAGAAGTGAGATTTACAAGTGTGCTGTGATGCGTGTAATTGTAATGCATTAAGACAGATTTCACAGACATGGGCCACGTGGTCCTGAACTTTCACACTTTAATTTTCGAGCCTGCCAGAAATTATGAACAAATCACTATGAAGTAATTAAGTATGGCATATTAATATAAGCCTATAAGCAAGTGAAAAGCAGGATTTGCTGTTTTAATAACCCGTCTGCTGCAGTTTAGTCGCCTCCTGACCTGGACAAAAGACCTACATGACAAATTTCTCCAGCGTTTAACTTCTTGTCTCGTTTTGCTGTTTTATTGTCGTATTAGTCAACAACTGGGTCTGCCGGCTTATTTGTCACTTTTTAATAACAGAAGTGTGCACGCTAGTTCTAATAAAGTGTCGCCTCCCTGCACGCTTCAGACGCACCGGGATGTTCCTGAAGGTGTTAATGAGGCGTCAGCATGGCTCTAAACTGGGGAAACGCGTCTCGCCGAGCGCCTGCTTTTTACACCCGGTGGCTGTCGGGCTGGGTTTGGCCTGCTGTCTACACGCCCCGTCCTGCGGCAAGTGCCAAGCTGCCGCCGTCCTCCGCACATCTGCTCTTCCGCCGCGTCCTGCGAGTCGGACCGGCGGCCCGCCGGTGGGCCGAATAATGAATTGCCCGCTGCCATGTTCGCTGTTTGGCGCTGATTACACTCGTTAATTTCAATTCCCCAAAAGAACTGAGCCACTTTCCCCCGCTCCTGCTGGTTCCATGACATCACAGCCCGGACGCTCGCAGAGAAAAGCCGCTCCTGCAAGCAGAGCTCATGCTTCCACATGCAGCCTGGTCTCACTGTCCAGTGGCTAAAAATGTAACATCCCTTGCATTTTTTTCTTCCAAAAAACGAGTTCCACAACCTCTCCAATAATTTTAAAACAATAAAATTACCATTTGCAGTTCAAACATTAACAGCCCTAAAGCTGAAGTATCTACCTGCTAGAGCAACTTAGGTTATTTTGTATAAATGTGTTTCAGTATTTTTCTAGTGTTAGTCTAATTTTCTGAGCAATTCTTTTATGTTGAACAACCACTTTATAAACTAACTACCGCAGAAAACTGGATTAAACCAAATACTGGTTTCTTTTTTGAAAGCAACCAACATGAAATGTAGCTACTAAGGAAGGGTGCCTTTCCCAAGCAGGACTTTTACTGTCCTCTGGAGGGCGACACAGAGCAGACCATAACCTTGCCTGAGATCGACTTCACAGCAAAGCCATAATCCAGTCTGAAAATATCCCATCAAAGACAAACCTTTTCCAAAGACTGTTTAAGAAGCTGCAGTCCCAAACACTCTCCTTATTCCTGTGTTTCAGCATCCGTGGTAAAAGCATCACTGCGTCATAGTGAGAAATAGCACAGGTCTCCCTGGCGGTGCAAGACCACCTCTGTGTCCCCATAGGGGGGCAAACAGAGATCTGTGTGCTGCTGAAAGGTCACGTCGATTGATGTTGTGTCCTTACCCCAGACTGAGGTACCCAACCCCGGCAGACCCCTGTGGTCTGTTTGTGTTTTGGAGGAGAGAAGCCAATATGTCTTGGTGGGAACTGGTGGACATTTAGTAATGCTGCTCAAATTGTCATCTCAGCATGTCTGCATGGTAGCCACACAAGCTGACATGTGCACCGCACACACTGTTCACCTTGTGAGAGCGACAGTCTCACGCCATCTGGATCTTCAAAAGTAAACACATGTTACAAGGAAAGGTACTGGCATCGGTTTTTAATAATTTCCAGTTTTAGTGATCATCCCTTGGTTACCTCACAATTACAACGTCTCTCCTTAGACCAGAGCTTCTTAATCTGGCGGTGTGTGGATGGTCTTTGGAGGAATTCATGAAATGCAGGAATGCTTTGGAAATAACACTGTCTCAATAAATCAAAGCTGAAAATAGAAATATTATTAGGTTGTTTTTGTTGCTGTCGAGTCAAACTTATGGAGACCCTATGGATAATTTTTCCGAATTGTGTTTGGTCTTCAGCTAGGTGGGTAATCTAGAGGGGCATCATAGATGCAGGTATTGTACCAATCCATCGTATTGCAGATCTGTTGCGTTGACCTTCGACCTCCCTAAGCGTAACATATCGCTCTTAAGTGATCCTGCTCTCTTCATGGCAGGTCCAAAGTGTGAATGTTGAAAGTTTCGGTGAGAGCTCGATCTTCTCCGGTACGAATGCATTCATTTTTCTGGCCGTGTACGGTGTGCGTGGTGTTCTCCACCAACGCCATAACTCAAAGGCATAGATTTTCTTCCTATCTTGTGTCTCCAGTGACAAACTTCCCATCCACACGGTTATCTAGAATACCACAGTTTGAACTAGTTATATGTTTGTAAGTAAAGTTAAATCTCTGCTCTCGAGAATCTTGTCTAGGTTCTTCACGGCCACTTTGCCAAGAGCGATTCGTTGTCAGGTTTCTTGGCTGCTTGTCATATCATTTTTAATCATTGACCCAAGTGGACTGAAGTTATCATCTATTTCTTTTTCATCAGGAGTGAAATTATTGATTTTACCAATTATAATGCTATTACTTTCTAAAACATAATTCTATGCGACAGTTATCACTTTGAAGCGTATAAAATTGAGGACAGTATTTTTTGCAAATTCATCTGTGGACTTTTTTCTAGGTGGAAACCTTAGCTGTCATCAGATTCTTAACCATGAGAAAAAACACTGAGAACTTCCTTAGACTCAGCTATTTAGACCACAACAGCAGTTTGCAGCAGCTCCAAGAATGAAGACAAGGCGGCCACTTCTTTCACCTACGCTGACACTCCCAATTTTAGGTTCTTTTCACTGCCTCACCGCCTGATTCCTGCAGAGTACAAAGCTGCCACACAGGGTAACGTCTTCAGTAATGTGTGAATATAATATTTACACTAAGTGCAGTTCAGTTAAGACATCAATATGAGCAATGAGACTAATGACACTTAGAGAGGATTATCAATCACTGCCACACATGACCCTTAACTGCAGCCTTCTCTGCTGATCCTCTCACAGTTTATTCCCGCCTGCCACGTATGCAGACCTGCACTGTCCTCTGTTTATCGGAAAGCCCGTCATCAGAATTGTACGTTAGGGCACAAGGTGTCCAGTGTCCAAAATCCATTGTGAGAACTCATTTTAAAACAGTAATAACTATTTAATCAAATTCATTTATTAGTATACTTATTTTTAGCATTAACCTTTGTTTAGCTCACACCTTTGCCCCAGGTGACTCGCACTGTTAGAGAATCATTTTTTCCAATGACTTACTCAGGTGGGTATTCCTACTGTGTCAGATCAGAACAAGTACCCTCATTAAGGGTATCGCAACAGAAGGGGATTCAAACTGAGAACCATCGTATTACTGTTGCAGAGCTCTAACCACTATGTTACTCACTAGCCTTTCTTTTGCTGCACATTTATTATTGGGATGGCTACACTACCATCACATAGCCTTATTAAAGTAATGCCTTTTGGAAATTATAAATGATTTATTTTTGAAGCTTCATTAATGTAATACCCTTTTCTTCCACCTATGTGTATATACTGAGGTCACATTCAGTAGGTCTACCTGCAATTGAAGGGGGCAGCAATTTTCCTCCAGCAGCCATAACTGCCAGTCAAATAAACAAATAATTAGACTCACGGTCGTGAGATTTTTCATCGAAGAGGAGGTCATTTTTCTTTTTCTCATTTTTTTTTTTACTAATTTAAGTAACTGGCGGTGTTTGGTTAACTTGTTGAACTTGCATAATTATAGCTGCCCATCTCAAAAGATGTCCATCCATCAAACGCTTCCAGTAGGGTTTCTGGTTTCCAAGTTTTCACAGTCTGTTGGCCCCATCCATGCCTGTCCAGTGCTGCGGGGCAAACACGATCGACTTTCTCTCTGCCAAGAAGAAAGTGGGGAGGAATATTAATTATAAGAATGAGACAGAAAAGATTCATCACCGGTGTCAGGAAAGTGAGTGGTCTCCAACTGAGTCATGGACTGGTTTCCATGTTTCACTGTTGAGTTGTGTCTCATTGGGCGTGGGCTGTGGGTTTGAACATGTGTTCAAATCTGGCTTCGAATCTCTGTTTAGTGTCCATGTTGTCCCTGGGTTTTCCCGGTGTTCCTCCCACAGTCCAAAGACATGTTTAAGGCGGATTGGTGACTAAATTTTCTTTAGCGTGCGTGAGATTGCCTAGTGATGGACTACTGTCCCATCCATGGTGTACTTTGATACTCTATACTTCAGAGATAGGCTCCAGGCCACCATGACCCTCTATTAGACAAGGGGATGAAGAAAACATTGAAGAAAAGTGAATACAAACTCACACATAAAACCACGTACATGTGTATGTGCTCTTACAGACGCCATACGCAAACAGACACTAGATTTCCGGGCTGAAACCTGCAGAGGAAAAGAACTTTGAGGGCCGAGTGCATTCATATTTCCTCTTTGGTAACATTTACTACCATTAAGGCAATTTTCATTTAGTTGTCCAGACACCACAAAGATCAAACAAGGAAGACAGTTATGTGAAAGTGGAAGGGCTCATACCAGAGGAAGTAGGATTTCCTCAGTTTCAAGTCAAAATCATTGAGATTTGGGAGGATTTTTACCCACTCAGTGAGAAGATCACTGACGGGCCTGGTTTTCTCAGCACCCGAGCTCTTTAGGAAAAACAAATACAAGTCTCATTTCAAAGATTACTGCTGGGCACCGGCCTCCGCACGTCCTGTGTAAAAGTGCCCTGCTTAAAACCTCTGTGTTGGGCACAGGTTGAATCATGCAAATCCATGTTGTCTTCTGGTCTGGATTTCCACTCTGGCTGTAGAGCAGGGCGACGGTGGCAGCAGGTAGTGGTTAGAGCTTCTGTGTTTGGACTGAAAGGATCTCAAGGACTCAGGTTTGGCTCCCACCTTTTGGCTGCAGTCTCCTTAGTCAAGGTACCTATTATAACTGCTCCAATCCAAACGACCAGACTGTACGAATAGATAGATAGTTGTCAGTTTAACAATGTAAGTTGTTTTGGAGAAAACTGTCAGCTAAACAAGTAGACCTCAAAACGGAAGCCTCATCGCCCTGTCTATACCACCCTGGCCACGGCACAGTTTGTGGCTGCTTTAAATCAGTTTCTAACGTAAGGTTGATGAAATGAAGCACCCCACCCCTCCTCCCCCCGGAACCACAAATCTAGCAGCATTAGCAGAGTCAGGGGGAGTTAAAGCTACATATCAGAGGCTGAGTCCAGCCTTCAGGGCCACTTGCTGACGTTTTATATACATGTAGTAATTCAAAACTATTGACGGAATTTAATCTGGCAATAGCGATTAATTTAATTAAGTGTGGCGAGTCAAATATTTCGCCCCGGTTTCCCCAACGCAACTAGAGATCCCAAAAGCAATCCAAGGGAGAGTATGAGGGAGGCTTAGTTTGGGCCGAAGTTCTTAGGAGAGACGCCTGATGCTCATCGCCGAGGAATTCTGTAAACAACTTGTCAGCTGCACGTAAATGAGGCTGACAGGTGAACACAGGTTCCCCTGTTATGCGCGAATTATTCTCCACTTGATGGACAGGTCCTAATGTGACGCAAATGCATGATTTTGGCTATATTCTCCCATGCCGAATGCCAGCTTCTGCTGCATTTTGACTTTGGATGTTGTTCTTTTGTGAAACTCACCCAAAAGTATCGTTGCCTAAATTGGATAGAGAAACTCTTTATTACCCTGGATAACACCTTTGCGAAGGGTTGGTCCTTTTGCACACACTGAAGGTACAGCAGTTGGAAGAGCTCTTCTTCAGCACTGCTCAAACAAACCCCCGATCGATGTTTACTCCCGGAGTTCGACCACAAAGCTTCCACCGTTAGCGGAGCGAAATCAATTGCAATACAGGTTTTTGTGTTTTACATCTGCGCTTTGAATGCGGGCCATTTATACACTACTTCCACAGATGAGGTTGTAAATGTTTTGTGATTTGCCATTCTCCGGACTTTGGTCAGGGGGTAAAATAGAGCCGGTTCCCTGTACCAGACTGTCCCGCGCTCCAGGTATGACGCAGCATGCAGCCATAGGTGGCTCCTCTTATTATAACTATAGCCCCCTTGGTAACTCGTGCGGGACCGGGAGCCTTAATCCTAACTAAGCGGCGGCCGGTGAGAGCTTTCATCCTGCCAGCTGGGCTCTCCCGAGGTTTCCTTCGCAGGCTAACAAGCGCTGTGTCGTCTAGATCGGCGACCACACAAAGTGACACAGGCTGCAAACAGTAGGGTTATCATGTGTCTGTGTACACTTAAGGGACAGAAATAGGAAACTTATGTGGAACACATGTTCGGGGTGCTGCTGAAGAGGTCTTCTGGGAAAATATCATATTTAACCCTCCGAAAACCCCACGGTCACACCTCTGTCTGCTCGGCTTTGATTTTCAGCAAAGAATTTCTGCTTTCAAGCTTTCAGCATCCAACGTTATTGTTAACTAAATTACGTCTCATTTTAATATGTGCACATATTAAACCCGATGTTGAATTAGAAAAACTACATATGAACGTATATGTTATTCCGCTAAATTTTTGTACCGCTCTGGAGTCATAGGTTTATCGCACCATATACGGAGGACGTGGATTTCATGCGTGGAACAAAGTGCAGCAGATGGGTTTTGCATGTGGTTACTAAGGAAAACAATAACTGTTTGAAATGGGTCCAATATGGAGTTCATTAGGGCCCAACTGGAGTTCAGTAGCATTGTGGGCCGGTTTCTTTGAAATAACTAGGAAGAAATAATTCTGTCATGACTGCTTGATGTAACCCTCTTGATTGCAGAGCTAAAATGGAATGAGCCAGAAGATGAGGTACTTACTGAGCTGTAAGCTAAACAGGTACGTTCGAACCTCCGGTCCTCTTTGATTTCCGAATTACGTGCTGACAAGGTGTCCTAACATTCCAGGAAAAATCTCGGCTTGACTGCAAAAGTGGATAGCTGGGGGAGGACAGTTAAATGACAAGTTCATTTTGAAATATCACGATAATTAACTTTTTTTAGGAAAAAGAAGCAAAATGTTGAGAGTTATGTGACGCGCGCGCGCGCGTAACAATGAGACGTGCTCTAGAATTTCACACAGCATCAATGTTAAGTTAGCAAGTTATCCGGAATAATGCTCATGTGACTAATTCATTTTCTAAACATTGCGGAACATAAATAATGGCTGTTTAAATGAGCATTTCATGAAGGAGCTCAGGTCATCTCTGCAGGCACGAGGCCATAATAAATCTCACTCCAGCTACTTTCATTCCGTACTGAAAGCCTGTACCGGTGCCAAGTGTGATTAAAGCGCAAAAAAAAGTTACCAAACATTTCATTTCCTTAAAAGATTAAATAAAATGTAACTATTCAAAAAAGCAGAAGAACTTGGAAGTTAAAGCTGGACAATATATTGAGTAAGTATATTAACTCCATTAATCCACCTTTACTTTTTGTCACTGTTACCCAACATGTTATTTGAAGCTCAGAACGGCCTACATCTCTTTGAAGAAAGGCTAAAAACGATTATACGGGGGTGTTAAATACTTTGGATAATGGATATTAATGTTTTGACATGGTGTTTGTGACCAGCATGGCAAAAGGTGTGGAGCACCCTCGAAGGCAGGAAATCCATTTTGGGTTTTTCATCAAAGGCAGTCTGAGAGGCTGGGGACGCTAATCTTGCGGCGGCATGTGGACGCCCGGCGCCCGCGGCTCTGCGCTCCATCTCCTGAGCATCCGGTGGACCCGCCTCGTCGCGAGGAGAATTAGACGTCGGCAGCTTCCTCTGGTTAATTGAGGTGATAGATACTCTTGACATTTATCTGAGCGGCGCAGAGAAGATTAAGACATATTTTTTCTCACGCATTGCCCATATTAGAGGAGGTCACTTTCTGGGGTCTTTTTAATATGCTTGTGCAATTAATAACTCCTTAATTCTGCCTCATATCTAGGCGTGTTTAAAGTTTCCTTTCACGCGTCAGATAAAACCCGCTTCCTCTGTCTGCTGGTTGCTTGAAATTAGGCTAATCTCTTTCAAGTTCGCCTTCTGGGCAAACGCTTGCTTTTCACTTGTCTCTTTCACGCTCCTGCGTTGTGAAAACCTAATACTGACTGAACGAATAAAAAGTGACCATCTATAGTTCTCTAAACATACCAGCTCCTACAGCTCTTGCAGTTGTTCCTGTTTACCTGGTCGCCTTAAGAAATCAATCGCCTTGATTTACTAACTGACACTGATTGACGGATGTTCTCGAGACCTATTTCATATAATGCAGTCTTTCCTCGATTTAAGCACCTTAGCGGTCCCTGCAAAGGCCGCGTTGTGAGAAAATGCATAAGCTGCGGCTGGTGTTTCCGTTATTTCTCGTGGGGAAAATAAGTAACAAATAACAATTAATGAATAATTATTTTACTTGCCAAAAAGAAGAAAAGATGTGATGCACACTACACGATGCTAACAAACATTCTACTGGATGGCAGAAGTGCACATGAGGCGAGTGCAGAACAAAGAAGGGCTATCTTAGCACAGCCTGGTCACGTGACCAGGCGCTACACTCCATACTCACTGTTCACATATGGTTGTTTTTTACCATATAATTGCTGTGGTAAGGAAATTTGTGCGTAAATTTGTTGCAGCAGCAACAACAACAACAACAACAATAATAATAATAAAAATTCCTCCCTGGTTCGGTTTCACCCCACCTTCTGGTCGAAAATCCTTCTCTCTGGGAGTGAGAAGGACCAAGGAAAAGTAACTGTCAGAAACCAAAAAGAACACACCTAACCTCAGCAGAGCTCATGTACTGTTGCTGGTTTACTTGGTTGTTTTGTTTTTTTAATAGTTTAAAAAGAAATCACAAAACAACAAGAAGAACTATAGCCGGAACTGTCCAAGAGACATCTTAAAAAAATCAAGTGGTTTGAATATGTTCCAAGGTAAGGATGCTGTGTCAACAGAGGGCGTTGGAGTGGTGAACAGCACGTGGTTTCGTTACTGAGACTGTAAAGAGTGAGGACCTGATGAATTACAGTAAGGTGTTGGAGAGCGATGGCCAGGATTTTGTCGTCTACTGTGGAACTAAAACGTTTTGGTGCTAAGCGTCCCAGAAAACAATAATCCCGAATTTATCGAGCCAAACCAAAGCGGAGGGGAAATAAGTATCTTCTTGATGTCCTGCTAAAAAAGTGTGATTGTTTTTGTACAAATTTTACGAACGCCCGATCCGCATTATGACCGATCACTTGGTGGGAGCCCATATTTCTGTCCTGAATAATGTTGTTATGAGTTTTAATCTGGAGACGACCATTTGCGGCGCTGGGTTAACTGAGATTAATATGTCTCTGAAAAACCCACTTAGTCAGTGAGTGGCCAGGAATGAAATTGACAAACAATTTTCTTAGCTCCAGTCCTTTTCCTCCAGATTTCTGATCAATGAATGTTCTTGACGTGTGATGAGCATCTGAGTTGTTGATTTATGTGCAATTATTTCGCTCATTTTTCTTCACCGTGACAGACACCGATGTGCATTTACTCAGACAGACTGTACGGTAAGCATTTCGGTCCTGTTTCACTTGGCACCGTCGGAGGGCAATGATCAGTCAAATGACAGGCCACCTGCCCGTTTAATTCACCTCCGCAATTCAATAAACACACGAATGTAGACCTCGATATCAAATGTGACAGGTATTTACATTAGGCCAAAATAAAAATGCAAAAATATTTTTTCACAGTCAAATAGCTGAATGTTCTCCATTTTATTCAGAAGTGAAATTTCATTCCTTTGAAGAGCGGTATGTTCCAAGGCCTGGAAATAAATGTGTTTTGGAAGACCGGTCATGTCATTAGGGAGGCTTCCATGAAACCAGACTCAAATCTTCATCCCCCGGCACCATTGCAACACCGCCGTTTTGTCGAAAATATGACTGGTTTCGAATTTCCCCCCAGCTTTCCTTTACCCCACAAGCGCAAAGGCTGTGCTGGTAGAAATGTCTCCAAATAGCATTTCTTACAGGACTTTCGGTGCTGCTTGTCTCATAGACAACACCTTGAGCTGGGCCCACTGCCTGGAAACGTGACATTCATCACACTTCTCTTCTAAATTTGCTCTGCTGTCCGGCAGGTCCTCGCTCTTAGCATCGCGTGCGCCGAAGCACCGGTATTTACTCAGCTTTTATCCACATAACCCTTTAAACGGAATGTGTACTTATATTTCCAATGGTCACAAGATTGTATTGAGCGGAACGCTGTAATCATCACGCAGCTGTACTTCGTACCTTGATGAGGCGCTTGTTCAAGCTTTGTCTTCTGCTATGATTATTTATCCATCACGCTGTGCAACCGCATCATCCGCTATTGTGTTCCCCACCTCGGGGATGAATAAAGATTGTGCGAACGTGCCGCATTATTGTAATTACCAAGTGCCACTCTCGCGCTTCCCACAGAAAAATGCAAATCGGCTCTTTTGCCACTCATACATGTCAAGTCGTCAATTAAGATGTCACACTCCACAATCGAGTCTCTTTCACGCTTCTCCAATTATGGCTTTGGAAATACGCGCGAGGTTATTGTAAGTGACGCCCACTTTGAGACGTTTCCCGAATCGGCGCTCGGCTCTGCTCGTCGCGGCCTTGGGACGCGATGGAAGTAGCGCAGGAGCGGTTTGACTGAGACGTTTCTCGTCTTGTCAAAACTCACGTTGAGTCGTACGGTTGGAGGAACGCGTTCAGGGGTCTGGAAGATCTCCCGATGGGATTTTTGCATTCAAACGGATGTCTGCAAGCCAGCCGATTGACACGAGTCGCATGCATAATTTAAACAATTATTCTGGGTTGCTGTTACAAAATCTAATTTTGCGCTTTATTTAAAGGTCCGCCTAACATCGTAAGAATTACAGATGGCGTTGTTAGTGTTTTACGGCGTTCGCTGGCATGTTTCTCTTTCACGGTGTGATTATATTTTCTTATATTATGTTTTGCCTTTTACAACATTTAACATTTGTACTAGTGTGTTCAGTACCAGGGCACATGTGTAACACAAAATTGCATCTCACTATGTTTTGGCCTAGCTTGTATGGTACGTTCCTGTGAATTGCGGTACCGCTGTGAGACACTGTGATCCGCTGCCGAAGCCGTGACCTGGAGCTGTACATTTACTTCCGTTCCGTCGCAGTGACGTGCTACTCCGACGTCATCGGAAGTGAGACGCCAAATACTACCGAGCTATTCTGAAGGGTACGGTAGTTAGAAGGTGGGGTTTTGAGAGCCTGCCTATGAGGGTAAGGGTTAGATGGTTGGGGGGTGGGGCAAAGGATGTAGCTTTCGGTGGACGAGACACTTATTATTGGAGGATATCTCTAGAGGTGGGGCTTAAATTCACCACTCATAGTGAGGGGGCTGGGCTCAGATTTGCCCCTCAGTGCATCCAGACGGCTTGGTGTGGCAAAGGCAGGTGAGGATAAGGAGCTGTGTACAGTCAGTGGAGGGGAGGCAGGAGGCCGTGGTTCTGAGGGCTCACTCTTTCTCACAGCCCTCCAGCCATGCTCAAGGCTCCGCCCAACCCCCCCCCCCCCCCCTTAACCCCGAGGGTCCTGGAGGTCTGCAGGCTCTGTTGGCCGACTCCTGTCTGTTTTCATGTTTTGGTGGTCTTGTGATTGGTAGCAGTTTCCCGCAGCCAAAACATAAATTTGTCATAACGCGTGCCCCCCGTGAAAACCAATCAAAGCAAGTCAGCCGTGACCACTTAGGGGCAATTGTGACAGTCAGAGGGGAGGGGTGATGGACCATCGTAATTGGGGGCTTTTGCACCCACGCTCACCTGCAGTCTCCATGCCCAGATTTGGGAGCGCTGGCTCGCTAAGTAAGTATTTGCACGCAAACTAGTGATATTTGATCTACCTTTGTGTCAAGTGCTTCCATAACTTTAAAAATTAAACAGGAGGGAACTCCCTGGTGGTTTTCGCCTGGCAGTTTGATTCAGATTTTATTATCCACAATGGTTCTATAATAAGCAGGAACTGTCCTTTCGGATTAGCTACGCTTGGAGGGACTGTGTGCGTGTGCCCCCCCCCCCCCCAAGGCCCGGGCTCCCCCCAGTTTGCTAGAAGAAATGGAAGCGCCCACCGCGAAACTCTGTGCTGATGGGAGGGAGGCTGGTCAGACGGACCCGGCTACTTTAACCCTTTCTGCCCTCTGTGTTGCCCTCTGCTGACTTCACCTTGTGCACTGTGGGAAAACTCGTCAACTGCAGCCCCCCCCCAATGTGGGGATAGGTGGTTGTACATCACATTATTGTGAAACTCCTAGATAGACCTGAAGCAGAGGATCTGAAGAGGCTGTGACTCCTGGTTGCATCATTTCATGGGGAAGATTTAAAGGCATACAAACTAAAAGTTCAAAAAAATAATGCTGTTGGTCGGCCTGTATGAAATAACAACACTGCCGAAAGGTTTCTATGGCACTGTGCATGCAGCTGCGTCACGTCTCTCCTGGGGGGCCAGCAGGGGAGAATGGCCTCCATGTTGCCCCACAGGGAGGACTAAACCACAGGGCTGCTCACTCCAGTTTTTGGAAGGAAACAGGACCTTGGTCTTTGCGCAGCGAGCAGTTGAACCACTAACAGAAAACATCCCGTTTGAATGGTCACCAGCCCCCCTGTTTAAATTGCTACAGATTCATCACTGTATCCTTGTCTTGGGGCATAAATTCGTTCGGCACCAGGGGGTTTTGGATTTACCGCAGTGCAACAGTGTTTGGCCAACACATATTTCTTCAGAGTTTTTAATTGTCCAGAATGTTTCTATCCAGCTGTATTTCCACATAAAAATATTATAATATTTCCCAGAGAAGCAGGCTTTTTGCAGACACAGGGCACTTTCATCAGTATTCAGCATTTCGGGCGATGTGACAACCCCTTGATCTAGGATGGTTGTTAAGCATAAAAAGCTGGGAACAGGGGGTCCAAGACCAACTGATACTGAGATTTTCTTCCATTTGGAGCTCTTTAAGAATATATCTTTACATATAATGATACTTCATACTCATTTACTGTAATTTTATACTGTTCTGAGATCTTAGACGATTAAATGCAAATTTAAATGTTTTTGTCTTACAGATAGAGTATAGAACTAAGTATAAACTAAAAAAGTTACATTCTGCAAATTTGTCATTACTTCATGCAACACATCTTTTTTTGGTAATACTTAACACCTCCTGATGCTGCTGAATTATTCAGAATGCAAGGAATAAATATATATTCCTATATATAAATATGTATAAAATATATAAAATATCTATGAAATATATTAAATATATATTCTTACATATAAATATATCATAAATGCATATGATATATTTATATATCATATAGATATATCTATATCTTTCTATCTATCTATATGTATATATAGGTTTAGCTGAAACACTAACGGAGGACCGAGAGTTTAAAACAACCCAGTGTGGACCATATTCTGGTCCACTAAATATAGCCTCCTGTATGATAATATACTTATGAGACATTCTACAGTGCAGCACCACTCAGCAATATTATTTGCGACAAAAAGCAGTTCACCTATATGCCACGTTTGGACACATGCGTTTTTATGTATGCCGAATACTTGCCCAGCCAGTCGGAATCCATGTAAGGAATGCCATCATCACAGCATTACAACAGCGCAGAACTGACAAAAAAAACCTTTCCCAAAATGAGTGCAAGCGCTAAGTTTTAAAGCACTTTCTGTGACCTCTCACCAGCCTCCGCACTGTTTCATTTTATGCTGGATGCGAAACACTAGGTTTTTTCATGGCTTCCGACGCTGAGAGCGTGCGACGGCTCCAGGCCCAGGCGAAATGACTCGGTAGTCTTTCTTTTAGGAGAAAATTCCAAATCCGCCTACTGGTGCTTTAAGCCGCCTGTGAGTCACATCCACAGATACACTCTCGGCGCGGTGTGTTATGTCACCTCTTGCCTCTGCAGAGCGATTCTCTGCGCCCGTGTGCTGCACGGTTGACAAGGAGGGCTGTTTTCTGAAGATAGCGTGCATTACAGCAACGCATCGAGCACATTTTCAGCTTTATTGAAATACACCGAGCTCGGTGTTTAGGGTTCCACCTCGTATCAAAACAGACAGCTTCAGAGGAACCGCTGTAGCCATTAATAAGCTATAATATCCTCACCGTACGATTTGTATAAACTAATGACATAAGTAGCAACCATTCTTATTTTCAATAATTTAAGCAAAGATAGATTTTTAAACTGAGCTGCAATTTTGTTTGCTCTCTTTTATAAAAAGAACAGTGAGTTGTGATAATAAATCATGTTAATCCGCTGCGAGTGGAAAAAAATAGCCAAACAAGCAAGCAAACAAACAAACAGTCGAACCAGCAACGGAGCTTTTTTTTGGACGGAAGGCAGGCACATTCTGAGCGCCATGCTTGTATGTTTCGCCTTTATTGCATTATTAAATATTCCTTTAATTATTCATAGATTGTCATATCAAACAAATAATTAGCAACTTGCACCCAGAGATGGGGCCGAAAGGGGGAAAGAATAAACTGGAGGAAAACTGCTTTCTTCCATGTCTTACAGTTTACTATGACCACTGATGAACTTCTGACTCTTCAAAACATTATTGCCCTATACAGAATATTCAAAACCTGGCAGTTCTGTGATGTAGAACCCTGTAGGATCTGTTATACTGTTACCTTATACAGTTTGCAGTAAAAAAATGGTCTTGTGGTGTAAAGCTGGACAATTCTGGTTTATATTGCTGCTCTATTAAAGGACATATTTCGTGGGGCCCGTCTTCTCTTGGCCGTGTTATTCATGCCAGTGTGCACAGTTTAAGGGGGCACTGAGGTACCGTCTCAGTGATGTACGGTGCGACGAACTGATTCTGGCAAAGTGTGTCAGCAGAACTGACACCACCTAAAGACCGACCCTCTCGAACGTCTACTTCCAACCCAGACGGGCAACTCTCACAGCGGTTCAGTAAATCCGAAAAAAACGAATCAAGACAAACAAAACCATTTTTCAATTTCACTTTTTTTTTAAAAAAAAATCAACTTAATAAAACCCTTTGCTCTTGTGGGCACGTTGACAAAAGAAAGATTTTTCAGGATTTTCCATCCTCAACAGTGCTCACTCAAAGTTCACAAAATATGCATATTTGCAAATACAAAAATACACAATATGTAAATATTACGAAGAAATAAAAAAAACCAGATTGTGGAATGTTGCTGTGATTTCCCTAAAAAGTGATGACAAATTAAATACATAATAGTTTGAATGTTTATCTTCAGTAATTGTACTTTCTTTGCTGTAAATTGCTTTACAAAGCTGTCTTGAACTTGTAACAAATTTTGTTAACACTTATTAAGGTTATCCTTAACTGAAAGTTCTTTTATTTCAATATTAAACATTTTAATTTATGGTAAGAAATCATAAATGTGCAATGCACATGCAGAATGGAACTATAATGGAGACCTTTAAGAAACTTTAGAATGAACAGCTTCAATTTAGTAGCAGAACTTGAGTAGAAATGTTACTTTACAGTCTGATCGAGCGACATTAGCTGCCTCTCTGTAGCAGTCGAAACTACGGTTGGACGTTAACTTTTTTGTGGCCCATAATTTATACATCTGATGTGGTGGTGCTGCTGCATTTTTAAAGGCCAGGTATTGAGGGAGTTTCCGCTTTGGTCCCTCGCTTTGCTCCGATCACGCAAGGTGCAGCGCACGATCGTGGTCCGAGCCCCACACCCCACACCCCTCAGCCTGCTCCAGCATCCCCACACTCCACAGCCACACCACAGGCTGGCGGTGCAACACAGATCTGTATGGGCAATTTGGGGATCCGAACCAGGTCCTCGTATTCAGTGTTGGACCGAAGTAATGTGTAACTTAGCCGTAGGGAGCGCTTTGTTTTCCCCGCTGAGGTCACCAAAAGCTCCTGAAAAATGGAAACAAAATGATTAATATAATTTCAAATAGGGGATTAGACAATTGTAACTCCCTCAAGATGAATAACAACAACAATAATAATAATAATAATAATAATAATAGTAGCAGTAGTAGTAGTAACATATTTTATATATTATGCATTTCAACATTTTTTTATTTTGAATATTCTGTTTTATAAGTCTTAATTCCTCGGAGCTATATATTTCTAAATTGATCATTGTATTAAACAATGAAATACTCTAGAATATAAATTGAAAAAAATGTTATATGTATTTATATAAAAATATAAATTATATATACATTTTATATATATAATTTAATATATATATATAAAGTGTTATATATAAAAACATTTTTTAACACATATATATATATCAGTTTTCTAAAAGTTTCTAATTTTCTATTTAATATATTGTAAATTCACCATGAAAAAAATTCATACAGTACTTTAATCAAAAATTGCATTTTGTTAGTTTTTTTAAACTGCAAAACAAGCTTGGATTTCTGATTAAATAACCTCCCAACATTTTAAGAAAGTACCTGATAAATAAACTAAAGCGAAACCATTGTTATGCAGACATTTGTATTTTTCTAATTTTCAGAAAAATTTAAAAATTCATTTCATAACAAATTTGTATTACATTGTACAGTGCATGTTTTTAAGGTCTAAATATTGTTTGAATTTTTTGTGTCTCGCAACACTGCTTGGTGTCAGACCAAAAATATTTCAAACATTAAATATATGTAAATGTTTAGCATTTGCAGTTAACGCGCAATAAACCAGATGCACGAAACCTTATAAATTGTTCTTTTAATCAGCACTGAAACATAAAAAAAAAAATCCCTGTATCATGGAAAAAATTCTTTTTAGGAAATAATAATTTAATAATTTTGCTGGATTAGTGAAAATGATATATAATCATTTTTCTTCAGGCACCTGTATAAAATTTAAATGTGTTAGGGTTAAAGTTGAATTTTTGAAGAGACACCTCAGCTTATTAAATTACAAACTTGTTGTAGCTGCATTAGTATTATTGTCACTATAGATCAGTACATATTTGACAGTCACTCAAAAAGCAGTTCCTTAGATATTTAACCACCCTGATACTCTGGTATCTATGCAAATAGTTTTGCTAAAACCTTGCGATAATTGAGTCGTTATTTTGAATTTGAACGAAAAGGCTTGCAAACATTTTTGCAGCCACTTTTATAAAGTTATAAATTTGCAAAATCTCTCTGTCAAATGTGATTTGTGTGTAACGGAAGAAAAAACAAGGAAAGGGGACGTGAACACACGTAAACACAGCCCTCCGTCTCATTACTTCTGCATAGATTTCCGTGCAGGATCCGAGCCCGTCCCGCCTCACTGTGCTGTCAGTTAAATTCCCTCGCAACTTGTGAATTTAGGTCAGGCTGCGTTTTTCCGTCACTTGGCCCTCTCCAGGTCTTCCACACACACACACACACACACACACACACACACACACACACACACACATACACACACACACGCATCATCTCACTGGGACGTCACAGCAATCTCATACTGGAGCAGGATGGGCATACGGGCTTCAGCTTGCCTGCAGTAACTGTCTGCGCAGACCCCCGTCTGTCTGCAAAGCTGCCCTGGCTTGATTCCCAGAAAGCATCAGACCGGCCCGTGTGGGTCCAGAGTGAGGGACTCACGCCACACGTAAACTTTCCCAAAAATGATGTCATGTGAAGAATACGGTTCCAGTATCAGCTTGTTGAATGGACTCCTGATTCATTATTACATCACTGGATTAAAGTTACTTCTATTGATTTAGCAGATGGCTAAGCAGCGTACAAACTGGAGTAAACAGAAGTGCGTTTCACCACGCGACCGAGAGGTGCAGATGCGGTTCTCCAAGTCCGATATCACCATTGTTACGCGAGTGGCTACAAGTAGAACTAACGGGGAATCGACTGAACCTTCTAGCAGTTAATACCCTCAGGAGCTGGATGTATGACGCCAGCCCTGTTTCAAACCTCCGCCTCTGGGTGAGGTCCTGCCTCCCCACAGCAGTGGTGTGCCGCTGCAGACCACCATTTGCCTCACTGCCTCGTGGGAAATAAAGCTGTTACTTAACACAGTGCCTGTGACAGGGGTTCGCAACCCACTGGAGAGACATTACTGTGTCACCCCACCAGGGATAAACCACTCCTGACACCCCCACAGGACTTCAATCCAGGCTCTGAGTGCACCGTGCCCTCTTGAGGGGGCGCTATTCAGCCCCATTATATCGGTTAGGCAGATCAGTCTGGTGCTGTCACGCTCCCCCAGGACCTCGAGCCCAGTTAAACTGTCACACCCGGTCATATGTCCATAATGTTCGGCCTCAACCAACCAAACTGGGGCTTGTATGAGTGGGACTGCACTGGATTACAGGGATAAACCTTTATTACCATTATGATAACGGAGCAGAAGCACGGAAAGAGCCGAGCTCAGCTTTTTTGGTTCGCTTGTGGAAATCATATGACTACAGATTCAGTGTATCTGCTATGTAGTCTTATGACATATTTGGCATCTTCTGGTTAACAACTAAGATTAAAAAAATTACTCAGTAAAACATTACCTTTAACTTTCCCTTTTGGGTCAGGGTCCAGTACCTTATAGTCTGAAATTTATTGACTGTTTTAAAATAATTAGACTCATCCAGCCAAATGTGTGTACATTTCTTCCACAACACATTTCAGCCACGAGTGAAACAAATCTCATTACTATTGCTATTGTGGAGTAGAATGATGGAGAAGGGTGTTCTGGTCCACTCTCCGTCTGTCAGGCAGAGAATCATATAGTTCATAACTACATACAAAACCAGTGAAAAGTCTGAGAACACCTGGATCAAACCAGTTTTTGTTTGATTATCAATGCTTCATACTGTGGAACTATATATCGTAAGTATGAATTTTAGATTAAACAAGCGATCACCCCAGGCAAAAACTTATACAATGTAGAACGGGGCTAAAAGAGTGGTTATTGCTGGTGAGTGAACATAGTGCTCGGCTCCTGTGTTCAGACGCCGGCCTGATGCTGTGGATTCAGTACATCTGTTCTGTGCTTATATGGAACACCCGATACTTTTTTGCCTGTACATGTCACTGGACTCAAAAAAAAAAGAAAAATCAGACTTTCACCCCTTTAAAGCAATATGCTTGGTTTAGTGTGAGATTTATTTGCTGACAAATAATTATGAGGTGTTAACACTCCAGACAAACGTTCACATTTTTTGTTAGGAAAACATTTGACAAATCAAATAAGTCGACGTTAAGTTTTATTGTAATAATGAAAGGAGTCCACGGACAGAAATGATAATAAAAAGAGAGAATCTAAAAGGTGCGCTTTTTGGAGGGGTACATTTGGGATGAAATTAGAGTAAAACATTCTCCCTGTGGTATGAACGGCATTTGACATTTGTAATGTGTGATTTATGCCGGCGTGAACTTAAAGCTGATTTCTGAAAATATTCTGTTTACATCCATGTCCTCAAAGTTAATGTTAGTGGTCTGTAAATCAGCAGCTGAATGTTGGGGTCACTATTTCTATTAGAATGTATAAATCACCCGCTGACCTCTGGAACACAACCTGACAAAAAATGTGAACCAGCGCATTAATTCATATTTAGTGCATCTTCCTTGACTGCAGCTTCCAAATGAATTATTTTTTTTTCCCACATGACTTTTTCAACTCTACAGGATTGTTTCACTGCCCTGATCTTAGGAGTATCCTGACTTTAAACTTTCTGTGCTTTTATAAGGTAAAAGGAAAAGGTGTGGAGGTGTTTGATAGAACTTGGATGGAATGTATGTGACTCATAAATTTCAGCCTCCCACCGCCCTGCAAATGGCCAGGTGAGCAAGTTTCTTATCAGGGTAGGTGTAATATGTGTGTGTGTGTGTGTGTGTGTGTATAAAATAGTTGTGTAATGGATATTCCACTGAAAAATCTTCACAACCTGTTATTAAACCCACATAAACCCAGTGCTAACAGCAAAGGTGCTGAGAAAGTAGATTTTTGGACAGTGAGTATAAGTTAGGTTGATGTATATGTACATAATCTGCTTTAGTGTTTTCGTTGCCAAAGAAAGAACAAACAAAAACTCATTTGCTACTTTGAATATTACTTTTATGTTAAAGTTTATAATTTCAAAATATGGTTTGTACACCTTCCAGTGTAACATAAATAAACTTACCACGTGGCACATCATACAGTAAACATAGTTCACATGTACAAATGCAAATACAGACAAATACTGTGTTACATAATAAATTAATACAAATAATACAAAGGAATTCCAGCAAATCATCTCTGAATTAGTGGATAAAAAATGTTAACACTGATGTGGTGATATACACAGCGAGGTTCCTAGGATAAGGCGCCTATGGAGGGATTAATAAATACCGGTGTAAAAATGTTAATGTACTGTGACTTAAGTATCACATGTTAAATGTACTTGTAAATCGATTAAATTATAATTTACATAAAATTTAATTTATAGTTTTAGATAGATTTTCAGTTGGACAAGTTTCTGTTTATTTGTTTTTTTTCACAGCTTCATACAGGAATACTTACACTATTTGTCCACCATAGTTTTTTTTTTTTTTACGTGTATGGCAAAATAAAACACACTAACATATTCAATTTTAACGCGTAAAAAATTCTCCTCTTGTTAACTGCTGTTTAGCTACCAATTTCCTTGTGTGTATTGGTTCATACAGAAAGATGAGTTTATGCCTAACATTGTAACATTTAAAACATCTGAATGAAATGAAATCTTAACGCTTTTCTGTGCTTGTCTGTGCTGAAAAACTTGCATTCGCTGCAGCTGAACTGCTGTGTTTATATGAAATGATTATTCTTTGACAAACATCGCTTTCCCTGGATGCTGCGTGGACAAGTTTGCGCATGGATTATTTTTGTATAGTTGTATTCTGGCAAAACAGCTGAAAAATGTGATGTCCTGGAGCATCTATACCTGGTCTGATGGCACAGCCGTGTTTGGCCCAGAGGATCGGTCCAATTTAATTTTTCCCGTCTTGTTTTCGCTGCTCTCCGTCACAAGCCAGCGATCAGGTTAATAGTCTGAAGAAAAAGCTATCTTGTCCAGGTAAACTTTGCTTTCGTCTTAACCAGACCCACCAGCACCCCCCGCGCCCCTACTCCCACCGCCACCCGTCCGCCGAGAGACATCAAGCGGTGAAATTGGAAGAAGCCACTCTAATGATCCGTCCAATTTATCTGCGTGAGCAGCTGCTGCCAGGGATGCCCAGCAAGACCGAGTGACGGCCAGGCCTTTTCACAGGGAAGACAGCACCAAATCCATTCGGGCCCCCGATTTCAGCGTGCTGCGGCAGAAAGGGTGCCATCGGGGGCCCCTCCCCCCATTTGATACTGTTCGTATCTGCAGTGCCACCAAGAGCCGGGAGAGGGACTGGATTAGGCGTCCATCTGCTGATCTGCTGGGCGCCGGCCCACCAAGCCCGCTGTGAGAGCCCCTCGGCTTGGCCCGGCTTCACACACAGCTGCCCGTTTAATTGGAGCGCCGAGATGGACGGCTTCTTCTCATGTCTGTTCTTTCCTTTTTTCAAATTCTGTAATAACTTAATCACAAAGCCGTGTTTACATAGACTGCATACTTCACATCGGAAAAGAGCTGTAAGAATAAAACCGCCTGTCAGTGGTGGGGACTGACGGCAAGCGAGGGCTTTTAAAATAGTCTGTTGTAACTGTCCATTTAACGCGGAGCAAGTTTATTTATGAAATGCTTTGTTAGAATTCTGGGTCCTGCAGTGTGCTGAGAATAATCACAGTCGGTGTTTCTATCAGAATAGCAAATAGAGAACACATTAAACAAATAGCAATACAGTATTATCACTCTTTTTGCTGTGAAAGAAATGAAATAATGAGTTAGAGCCAATGTAATTCAATTTAGGGAACTTTAAGGCTTGAAATTTTGTTTAGAAAGACTTCTGTTACTAATTATCAACATCAAGTCCTTCAAATAATAATAAAAATAATTAGGATTTGGTCACGATCAAAGTTCACTTTTACATCAATCAAAAACTTTGTTTTAAAGTTTCAGGGCAACGCGGCGGCACACCGGGCCGTTCTGGCGACTCTCGGCACACTTCAAGCCACAGGCTTCAGATGTGGTTTCAGACCTGGTTCAGACTGCGTAGAGCCTGAATGTTCTTTGCGCTCATGGGTCTTACCTCCCACAGTCCAAGGACGTGTGCTTCAGGTGAAATGGTGGCTGGATGTGTGTACGTGTGTGTGTGGCCGCTCTGCGACTCACCGGAGCCGTGTCCATGCCGCCTCACCCTCTGTGGCCCTGAACTTTTGTGTACTTGCATTAGACAATAAATCAATGTACGCATAGAATCAACATTCAGAAACACTCGTATTTCTGTTCCCCCATCGGTCCCTGTTTTTGGGATATTTTCAGTTTCATTAATTTTTTATAACCATCAAATTCAAAATGCTCTTTAATGATGTCTTCATTTGCAGGAGCTCTCCAGAACTTCAAAGTCAACACGGGCCATCTGACAGCCCAGATTTATGAATGTATTTTGATGTTGATTCTTAGTATGACTGAACAAATTACCCGAGTATCTCGATAAGAAGCAAAAGAAGACAAATCTCAATTACTTTGAGTGTTTTTTTTAGTAATTTACGGTCAAGTCAAGCTTCAGGATTGCACAGCAACACTTCCAGAAGCTTTAAACCACCGATATCTGTCAAATTCAAAGGACAACCTTTTTATTTATACACTGTCTGTAGTCTGGTCTTGAAACAAAAACACGAATCCCACGCCTCTGGATATTTTTGCACAGTGTTTTGGCTACATTGTTAAAAAGGCTTTGTTCACATTAGGAATATTTGCCTGTTTCTGCATCTGGTTCACGACGATCAGGACGGCTTCTGTTATCCGGAGCCGTCGGGTTTGAACAAGGTGAGTGAAATTCAGAAATGACCCCAACATGTCGATAAATCTCCCCGCTCGCTGCCGAGGAGGCCTTGTTCATAACAGCAAACAGCAAAGCGTGCGCAATAAAGTAGCCTTCTCTCACTCCCACTTAGTGACAGATGAGTGTTCTCACGACCCCCTTCTGAGATACTTCCATCCATCTGTCAGGCAGTCTCGTTTCTGTGGTGATTTACACCTCTGTATTAGGCGGGAGGGTCTGGTGGAGGTTGGCCGTGGCCACTCCGTAATTTACCTTTTTCTGTTGGTCCGCAGTGATTGTTCCAGCTGTCAGATGACAGTCGCTTTCTCATCTCCACTCAGACTCCTGTGCTGGACCATCGATTCTACGGAGAGGACATTGTTCTGTGGGGAATCTCAAAACTCTGCCCTTGGAACTGCTACAACTCCTCAGGTAATTTAACATCTTATGACGTAGTAACAAGCTGCAAAATACTTGAAATCACTTACAAGGAGTCCTTAAATCACCGTACAGTTCCTTATCGCTACACTGAAGTACCCTTCAGATGTGTGGAAAAAGTCTACATTTGACTTTCTGATTTTAAACTCAGCTGTTTAAATTGGCTAGTAGGAATGTTATAGCTGATAAAGAGTTTTTAGAAAAACTCAGGTAGGTATCTTAGCCGGGTATCATTTCATGCAGTATAGAGCAAATTTGGGAACACAAAACGCAACCCAATGGTACTGTGATCAATAACATACTGTCACCTGGGCAACAGAATGAGTTCTCTTTGATGGTCAGGTGTATCCGCCTACCTGGGCCAGGACACGGGAAGATATTGATGTATTTTACCAAACCAAAAGGGTGAGCACACCTGTTCCACCTGTTCACTACTTGTAGGAGACAAACCGGCAAGAAGAATGAGAGCAAAGCAGCAAACAACTGTTCTACAACTCTGGGAATTGTGTAGAAGAGCTGAGAAGACATGATTCTTCATTTTCCGATTAAACTTGTTACCTAAAAAAAAAAACAATAATAATTTTTTGTGAAAAAAATTAGCTTCCATTGTTGACTGGCAGTGTGTAAAAGTAATGAAAAAAAAAGTTGTGTCTCTCCGGCTCACTGTGCAAAAACAGCACTGATCTAGTAGACTCTCATTGCAACTTTGGATGTGTCAGGTCACTGTTTTCTATACATGGCTCCCATACAGCCACATATGGGCCAGAACCAAATCTTTGTTTATTCTGTTCCGGGAGGACCGGTTTGCCACTTGCGGCTCCAGTGTTTGTTTCTCTATGCCTGTTAAAATAACAGCCCTCTTGTGAGGCTATGTTTAGTGGTTAGTTGAAGTCAAGAGGTCTCATATGGGACCTTGTTTTCGAGGTTGAATTTGATTTGCTCCATTTTTTGGGACAGAGGACATCTGAAAATCATAACTGCCGTTAAAAATATCTGGGAGACCATTTCTTTTCTATTTTCCAACAGAAGTGGACACTATGAAGCTAATAGTACTCAGTTTTAAGATAGAAAAAAACTTAAAATGCAAAATTGTTTAGCCAGAGCTCTGTAGGGGGAGTGAAAACTGCCCAGTCCATCATCTGGGCTGCGTTACCCACCATCCAGATCACCTACAGCAAACTGTGAAAAGCTCACATCATCGCCATGGATCCTTCTCACACCCTCCTACATCTGTTTTTACCGTTGCCCTCCGGGAGACGCTATTGCAGCTTGTGGGCCAGCACCACCAGGTTCAGGAACAGCTTCCTACCACGGGCTGCCCGGCTGCTGAGCTCTGGACTGATCACCACCACCGCCACTTGTGTGGTTACACCATAATGTTAGCACCGGTGCATCACTTACTGTTGATACCACTTTTAATTTATCTATGTATTTGTCTTCCCGCACCTATCTGTTTATTTACCTATCCCTGCCAAATGCTTCATTGCATCTCTCTTGTTCATTGTTGTCAAGTTGTCTATTTAGTCTATTGTGCACCATGGTCCAGGAGGCAGCACATTTGATTCTCCCTTGTACATCTGTATGAATGTACAAACAGAAGGACAAAAATGTGATCCTTGAACCTGGAAACTTGAAACTCGATATTCTTGAAAACAGAAATTACAAGCACCAGTGGAAGGAAAAAAAAAACACATCATAACTCATAATTGCTTTCAGACTTTTTGTTGTGAACAGGTGTTACAGTGAGTAGAACTGCTGCTTTCCATTCAGAGGACCTGGGTTTAAATCCATGCTCTGGCTGTAATACCCTCAACCAAGGTTCTCACCCGGAATTGATACAGTAAAAATGACTAACTGTATAATTGAATACATCATTATAAGTTGCTTCACCATAAAAGATATTACAGGTGTTTGGCCCAGTTCTCCAGTGTAATTTTCCGATAAGAGAACCGGTCCTATTCTATTACTACTACTACAAGTGTATAATATGAATTTGCTGTCAAGCAAAATGGCTGATTGTTTAATCAATGGCAGGTTAAAGGGAGTCCATTTCCTCGGGGGTAAACCTTGACCAGACGGGGTCAGTAAAGCCTCGTGCCGCTTGCGTGGGGAAGCACAGCCCGACTTTTAAGTCGAGCTCCTCCAGCCAGGAGGTCCTCGTGTGTGACACAGGTGCCGCTTGGCCGCCGGGGTCTTTGTGGACGTTGGCTTCTGTTCAGTGCCTGCAGTCAAGCCAGCCCTGGGTTTTTCAAGCGGGCCTGAGAACTTCAAAAGGGTCCTTGAAAAACGTGCAGCGAAGGGCACACATGTGGCAATGTCTGTTTATCGGATATCTGTGTCTGTTTACCCTCTGAGGGAAGTGTTTTATTTCCCTTCGCTGTTTTCCTGCCTTCATGTTTGAATCAGGACTGTATCCCACAAAGCTGTGTGCTGAAAGATCCAGCTGCTGCAGAGTTTCCATCGGTATTAAGTTCCATTGGCTTCAGCATTGCTAATGAACCTTCCACAGGGCTGGAAATGTGGCCCGGTTTTAGATTGGGTGGAACCAACCTGGTGTAAAACCAAAAGCACGCTGTTAAAAAACGCATAGTGGTTTGGAAAGGACAACAAATGTATTACCTAGTAAAAAATGCCTGTCATTTTTCTGCAGATAGAATGACAGCATTAAATCAGTCAAGAAGAACAGGCTAATAAACTGTAATTTTGCCACAGATTACATGACCAAAAGAACCTTCCAGCATATTGATTTGACCAATGTGACCTGTTTTGTTATGTGGGTGAGACTGTGTGTTTCTTACATACCATTTCCTTTCGCCAAGTGAAGTTCTCTGGGAACTGCTGCAGAGGAGCTGGGAAGACATGGCAGCTCATTTCCTGACCAAAATTGTTAACTGAACGCATCCTGACCAAAGACTTCCCAGCAAGTTCACTCAGTTTTTTTTATTTTACTGGTACTGTACTGCTGAGCTTTTCTGGTGGCCATAAGCATTAGTGGGCTGAGCGCACAGTTTTGTGGGGTGCCAGTGTTCAAGACGACAGTGTGGGAGATGATGCAATGGATCCTAACAGCCTGTGCCCTCTCAGTCAGGGTGTCCAGGATCTAGTTGCACAGTGAGATGTTCAGACCAAGTGAAAACAATTTATTGACCAGCTGCTGGGAGGTGATGGTGTTGAATTGTGATCTGAAGTCAAAAAACAGCATTCTGACGTAACCGTCTCTACCCTCCAGATGAGCCAGAGCCAGATGTACTGTGGCGGTGATGGTGTCTTCAGTGACTCAACTGGGGCAGTAGGCATACTGTTGTGAGGCTAATGTGGAAAGTGGTATGCGGGCCTCGATGTGGAACACGACTCGTCTCTCAAAACACTTCACGATGACTCCGGTGAGTGTAACAGGATGGTAGTCATTGAGATAGGACACAAGTGATTTCTTAGAGACTGGGGTGATGATCTTGGTTTTGAATCACTTGGGGACAAAAGGTAGAGCCAGGAATGTGCTAAACATGTTGGCGAAAACTTCTGTTAGTTCACTAGAGCACTCCTATGTTGAACCTTACCAGAGTCCTCTTCATGTCAGCTTGAGACAACAGAGGCAGTAAGTGGGCACCAGGAGAAGGTGCTACTTTCAGGCCGGTGTTGAAATCATTCAACTCACTCAGCAGGGACACATTCCCATCATCGACAATTTTGTTCTTCCCCTTGTAGTCAGTGATGGTTTAGACGCCCTGCCACATCCTCCTTGGGTGCTCCTGGATCCTCTGGGCATAGGCGCCTTTGGCTTTCCTTATGGCCTTGGTAAGATTGGTCCTGGCTGCTTTCAGCACCACTCCATTACCAGATTTAAATGTATCTTTGTAGGCTTTCATCAGTGCACAGGCCTCAGAGTTAAGCCGAGGCTGGTTTGGTTGGATGGTGACAGACTTGGTGGTCACAACATCATCCACACACTTGGTGATGTAGCCAACGACAGATGAAGTCTATTTCTTCTTCTTCTTTTGCTGCAGGCTTAGGGCACCGTTTTGACCAGATTGTATTAAGATATGTACATAATACACACGATGCAGAAACCACCACCTAGGGATTTCCCCATTATGTAGTTTCTGTCCACCGGGAATGAGAGAAGTCCCTTCAGTTCAGCTGCCGAGCCAGGTTACCATAAGGACAATAAGGCAGCGGTCCTACATTTTGCACTGTGTTGAACACCTCAACCCAAAAAGATCCATTTTGTTGTCCAGTGAGTGGACATTGACCAGGAAGAGAGTTGGGGATCACTGGCTTGAGGGGTTGGTTCCTTGCTCTCACACCCACTCATGTGCTGCGTGTCCTCCCTTTCTCAATCAGCTTCCTGCTTGGGTGGATATCGCTGGCGGAGGATGCTTCCATGGTTCTGGGATGGTTAATCCTGAGCTTGCGGGGACCGGGGACAGAGATTCCCGCTTCTTGAGCTAATAGCCCGGAACGCTTCCCAACTCCGGGCGGAATGGGGTAGGTAGTTCCAAAAAAACCTAGTAAAAAGAAAGGGACAGTCTTCCGGAACAATAGCTTTAATCCACAGTTACCCAATTCCCAATGAACTATTGTCGCATAATGGCTGAAATGATGCCTACAAGTTGGAGTGGAAAGTTAACAGTTCCTACATCTACTTTGGAACATACCTGTGGATTCCACTCTTCTGTTCTGGCAGAGCAGTGGGTGAAGAAAGCACCCTGCACACCAGTTAGAGCATCTTCTGTTCTGGGGCCTTTCAAATGCCCATCCTCATTCATTAGCGACTGTAGTAACCTTCGCCGGGATGAACTTGCCATCACCCCGCCAAGCTGCCGTAATTAAACAGGGATGCAGCCGCTGTGCTCCTGATCCGGCAGAACAGGCCAACGTTCCGTCGCGCTGCCTGTCTCCTTATCCGGTTTGCGCAGCTCACAGCTCGGCCGGGCTCTGGGCGAAGGCTCTGAATCAGACGGAGTGTTTAAACTTGGCACTCGTCCGGATTAGCGAGGATGAGAGAGCGGCAAACGGAAAGGTGAGCCGGGGGACAGCGACAAGGATTTGTGTGGAATAACGGGACGGAACGGGAGTGCTGGTTCCCTTCTTCTCACTCCTCCTGTGTCATTGCACGCGGGCTTTTATGCTTTTCGTTTCTGATTACTGTCATTGTTTCACCAAAGACGTTCCCCCACCTGCTCTCCCCCCAAACAAAACAAACCCAGGAGCCCCAAGTTGATATATATTTATATTCACTTTGAAGAGTACATATATGAACTGACTTGTCGGGGCTACCTTTACTGTTTTTATCATTATTTGTCTGTGTTCCGGATTATCTGATTTGCAAAAACAAACACGGGAAAACAGTTCCTGCACGTGGCTCTATCTGCGGGGTCGATGCCATGTTTAATCCACTCGCCTTTGATTCTTCCGCAGATGGCATATTAATGAACATATGCTGTTCTAAGTCTCTGACTGCTTCTGGAATGTGGCGCTGTGCGATCCAAGATGGGACACGTGGTGTCGTCACGCCTGTGTGAGGATGACGGCGGCCCGGAAACACACTCCATCCCAGAGAAGGACCGTCGTGTTGAAACGGGCCTTGAAGCTCGCATAAATTTCCACCGGCGAACGAGATGCCAAATGTGTGTCTTGGTACAAAAGTAGCGCAAACATAATGTGATACTGCTCATTTATTAAAACGGAGACTCTTATCTTTTTATAGCCCGCAGTTCCCTTTCGGAGTCTGATGAAAGCTAGAAAAAAAAGACTGTAAATAAATTTATAGAAAAAACTGCACTCAATGTATTGCACTGAAAATCGATTACGTAGAATTGTCTGAGATAGTGAAGCATAGTAATGTTTTTTAAATTATATTTTTAACTTTTATTCAATTTCACTGCAAGCCTGTTCTTCGTGAACCCCCTGAGGCCCATCTGCGCACAATCCCAAGAGGTCCAGGCACCCAAAGTTGGAACCCCTGCATTAACAGATTTACAAATTGGGCAAATTGAGCCCAGTTAAGCCTTTTTATTTTGGCCTATGTCCTTACAGGCCAAACTAGAAGAAAAAAATCAAGTATGGCTGCTATCATTGTCTGAGGGCTGGAGCAGAGCAGCATGTCCACTCAGCGTAAATAGAGTGCAGCATCTTCACGTAGGTTAGAGTTCACTGCTTACTGGGCTCAGAGAGACAGCCTTTCCTGTGAAAGAGCTAAAGATCAAACCAGCACTGTGAACTTTGGGCAGCTGTGCGGCCAAACCGTCCCATTATGACTGACAGCTGAGTGAATCGCCAAGCTCCTGTCTGGGGTGGGGGGGAGGGTGGGGGGGGCTCTGGCAGGGACACTAATGACAGCTCCTTCTGCCAATGCGGGGGAAACATCTCTGTCAGTCGCACAGCCAGAAGCTCTTCATGTAACCTGGAATGGCATTCAGTGCCACTCATAAGTTTCAGCACACTTTCTGGAAAATAGCCTTTTTTCACATTTGGTTAACAGGCTTGATCAGGTGGCCATGTCTTCCCACCTCTTCTGCAGCAGTTCCCACAAATCTAGGAGACTTGTGGATTGCTTGGCTTTCATTCTTCTGCCCAGGTCCTCTCATATCAATATCTCCTAGGTTTTTCGGTGTACTGAGACTGTTTAGCGTAGGTTTTGCTGTTTTTGGCACTATGACCACAGTTTTTTATCTTGAAATGATGTAATGAGGATTTCCCTTATTCACGCAGACAAAGGAATCGCACATCTTCATATACCTTCTAGCCTTATAGCTGTTGCCTTTCACTCATAGGACCAAGATTTAATTCCTATGACCAAAGCACTTACCTTGAATGGCTCAGGTAAAAAAAAATCCAGCTGTATAAACAAGTAAATAAATGTAAGCAGCTTAACATGGCAATTTACCTGCAAAGAAGCATCAGCTAAATAAAAAACTGTCAACGGTAAATTATCTCCAAAGCAGAAAATAGTTCATGAGAACTTGTTTAAATATAGGATGATATAGGGAAACTCCAAGGCATTCAAAGACAGAGTCCCCGTGATCCTGAGCCTGTCCCAGAAGCGTAGGCCGTGTAAGAAAGAGACTGTAATCTAATCCCACGCTGACCTTCAAAGTCATATTCAAATGTGGGAAGTTGAAGAAACATCAGCAGGAAGTTGTTCTCCGTGCCACTTGTCTGATGCGGCTCAGTCCCGGCCTTTTCCTGCCAGAGGAGGTGTTCGTTCCCACTGATGTTAAAATTTATCAGAGTTTTAGAGCTACTATCTCTGGTGGTCCGCCACAGCAGGAGCTGATCTGCGCTGCAGCATCTCTCAGAGGTCCACCATGGGGTGAGAAGCACAATTAATCCATTTCTAATTCATAATAGGATTATACCATTTCATTAAACGGAATTCGAGCGCAGTTAGTGGTGTCATTCTTTAAGTGCTGTGGCACTGCGGCATTTTCTGAAGCTGACCTGTCCTCGAACTGCACAGCTGAGAGCCACAGAGCCACGTGCTGGTATAATGCTCAGTATGAACTCGATATTTTTTATAGGCAATATCAGAGCAACTGAGATATCGTCCCAATTATCCAGATGGGATTCCACAGTTTCCGAATTACGCTCGACGCTTTGCTAACACCCCAGTCCTTCGACATTCCTTTTGTCGATTAACGTTCTTTCGACTTAAATCACGCTGGAAGATGTAAGACGCGCCGTGTTCCGAGACGCAGAGCGATAAACAGATCCCGCAGAATAGGCAGGGTGAAATAAAACTCCGTGTTGTGTCACTGGTGGAACCGGAGATGCTAAGACACAAATACTGAGTGAAAAGGACGTCAACGAAACAATCAGTCGTTCGCGGCTAAAAATAAGAGGGCAGACAATGGGAGGAGGAGCAGCTTGCAGCCATTTACTGTGGGCTTATTTATTTGTTATTTCTTTTGGATGAATGAGGAATCCAAGACGGCTGGTGGTGATATCAAGCTTCGCTTACATTTTATGTCACAACGCAAACAACACGTGCTGTTCAGGTCGCTGTTTTGTCCCCGAAACTTTCTCCTGGGCGTTTCTTCTTCTGCGACTCCATACTGCGGTCTGAATTGCAGCCGGCGGATAAATAATTTATACGCCTGATTTAAAAGGGTCGAGAGCTGTTTGCGGTAAAAAATGAATTATGTCAGTCAAGGGCTTTGATATTTTCTCTGATTGAATTTAGCATTGTCTGCAAATGTACCACAGTGAAACGGAGTATTTTATTCCTGTTAGTGACCCAGGTGGGCAACGGCTGCCTTTGCTGCAGGGGGAAAATGGAGCCTAAGGCGTGATTAATGTCCTCACCTTTATGTCTCATTTGCATTCCACTAACCGCTGTTCGCAAAATGCAGTGTCGTCCCAGGGTGTTGTTTTTTTCCCGGCTGCCTTTTAGCCCTGTGAGAGAGCTGGTTTTTTCCCACGAAGGCATCGAGACGGTCCCGAATTTTTAGTTTTAACACAAGATTCAACACAAGGGCGTCCAGCTGAAGGAGGTCCGGGATTTCTACTCACTCACTCTATGTCTCTCATATCCGTTGACGCAGACGGCTGTCGTCGGGTTTGTTGAAGGTACTGGCAACAGGTCATCATAGAAAGGTGTCCTGGTGGTGGCTGCGGGGTCCTCAAAGCCCGCGTGTTGTTGGCATGCAAGGAAATAGGCACATTCGACCATGGAGCTTCATGAACACTGCTAGCACATCCACCTGCATCTGTACAGCGTCTTTAGAGACTTTCTGGGCCTTTCAGAAGACAGATACTAATGTGTTTCTTATCACAGTCATTGCATGGTTGATGTGACACGCTCAGTTCAACGACGGTGCCGTTTTTGGACCACGTTCACTAATGCTCACTTTAAAGACGGAGCTCATACGTACTGGTAACGCATTTGCAAAGGCTCATTGGCACGATAAAACCTGCATATTACGCTGAAAGATTTTAGGCAATTTGCAACCCGAATTTTCAGCGAGTTATTTCAACACATTCGTACAGCAATAAACGTATGTTGCAGTTTTTCAACTTTTGCAACTAAAACAGTTGCTACTCTCTGGAAACACTGTTCAGAACATCCTGGTGCTCAAGCTATGTGAGACAGTCGCCATAAATTCAAATACAGCTCTAAAGTGCGAGCCGCGCTCTTCCGTTTGCATTACAGATGTCAGCAGTACTTTTAGCACTGCCACCATTTTCCATGTTTGGACAGTAATAGTCCTGCCGTGTATTTACACTGCTGGGGGTATGCTGACTCCATGACAATGCCTCATTTCCTCAGTTAGGGTTTGGCCTGACTCACTCGCTCTTAGCAAACTTTGGAGGTGCTGGAACAGCAAGGTCCGTGTTTGTTCAGTTGTGGTACATTAGTTTCATTACGAAACGCAGGAACACTGATATTTGTTGTTTTACTCAGGGGAGAAGGGGGAGTGAAAGAAAAGGTTTTTAATAGAAGGACTCCGAACAAAGGTCATCCTGCACGTGTGTTGTGGAGGGGAGCGGACCATCTAATATTGTCTTTCAGAATCACCCGGTGAAGTCTGGGGAAATAGACAAAAGAAAATATACATAAACACCCCTTAATAGTAGGCTGACACTAAATTTCAGAAGGACGATAAAATAAAGTGGGATGGGCTTAAAAACCTCTGTCGGTTCAGGTTCCTCTGATGCACGGTGTGATCTATTTTAAACGTGTGATCTTGTACATGAAACTCTAAGTGATGTTATATTGGTGTTTATGCTGTATGTTTATTATACGGGGCGGAAGATAGAACAGTTGCCTTGCAGTGAAGGAGCCAAGGTTGAAACTCTGCCCCCACTGGAGTGCCCCTGGAAGAGGGTACAGCAAAATAAGCTTCATAAATAACTGTACGCGCATAAACACACCATTTTCTCCACCTTGAATAATTTCTGATCAATAATTTCACGTGATGTGGTGTGTACTTGAACATAGACGTTTGAAGTCCAGTTTTCTGCAAGATGGTTTGATTTGTTTGTTCTACTCCGCATAAGTTTTACCTTTAGCTGTTTAAGTCTTTATGGAGTAAGTTTAGATTTGACTTTGAACTTTAAAAAAAATAGGTCATGAAACATTTTCGATAAATACGTTAACCCTCGCAGTTTAAGCCTACAAGACCAACAGTCCGTTTAAAATATGCATAATTACATTTACTGAAAAAATAGTCGATCGTTTCAGATTGAAGGTTTCCTCTAAGACCCCAGACCTGAGTCTGCTGATGCCCCTTCCTGTAGCTGTGAGAAAAGCCCCCTTTCTAGCAACAGCTCCACAAGGTGCTCCAGCCTGGCTTAATTTCCGGGCTTCATCTGGAGGAGACTCAGCTTTCAATTTCTGGATGTGATCAGCTCACAAGAGCTTTCGTGGCGTCCTTCAGGGGTAACGTCATCGTGAAGGAATGTTCTGATGAGACCTGTTCTTAGCAACTGGTTGTAAAAGTCAAGCATGCTGAGAAAGTAAAGGGTGACCGGGGTTAAAGTGTTTGCCCGGGGGGTGTGAGACACGTTCCATGGATGAGAAATCATCCAACCGGCATCTTCCTTCCTCCATCGATGGTGGTCTCCATAAGCATACCGCTCTGTTTGTTTGAGAAACAGACTAAGCAGGTATCATCCAAGTGAGTGGCAAATGAATAGCACATTCGTGTTAAAGAGAAGCATATTAAAGGAATATGTGCTCTCTCACATCACTCGTATCCATTATTTACTTTCAATTTGCAGCTGACATCACTTTTCATCGTGATAAATTGGGCAAAATAATTGTCAGATGCCAGACAGAAATGGCTGTTGAAGCATGCAAGGTTACTTATTCCAATTTCATGTTTAAGAACCGAATCTTTCCAGTGTATTATTGCTGCATACTGATATGTTCTCTGAGATAATAAAACTTATTATGATAACAAGAAGCTTGTTATTTATTCAGCTTGGCTTTAAATGAAGCTGTCATTGTACTGTAGCGTTGGCCGCTCTGACAGGTCACCTGAAATTATATCAGGTTTTTCAGAACTCTTAAATAAAATGTTCGGCAAAGTCATTGTTGTTATTATTAATAAGTCCTCCTCTTGCATTCCACATGTATGTGAGATTGGAGCTCATGATAAACACACCATGGTGCACGGTGGATGAAAAATGCATTCAGAATATACATATGCTAGAAAATATGATCAACAGTGATCCACAGATTGTTATTTACCTGAGGATCTTTTACCTGTTTAGTTTGGCATCTGAAACATCAGAGCAGGTCATCCCTCTCTGTGCAGGAGATGGGTTGATCTTCTCTGTCTTATGCTTTTGGGCGCCTGCCCTGGCAGAGGTGAAAAAGAGAGCTCGTGTCTGTGCTGCATCACTGAAGGACTTTGTTTTTTGGTGGAGTTCTAAATCCCGGAGAGAGATGAAACGGAGGCCTCCTCGGGTTTGATCCCCACGCTGGGCTGGGTTACGCTGCAGACGTGGGGCAGACCTGCCATTCCTTGGCCCGCTTCCTAAAGGGGGCTGCGCGGTCGCTTCTCTCGTCTTTGGCCCTGATTGAAAGTTATGTCTTCGTCGGGAGTAAATAATCGCTGCGATTCCCAGCCCTTCATGTGTGACGTTCGTATTCCCTCTCAGTTAGCATGGAAGAAGAGAAATGAATTTTCAAATGAAAATAAAGATTTCAATGCCCTTTCATGCAAAGAAACATTCTGTAACTGGCATTGGTGAGGCAGTGGGTAGCACTGGTGCCTCATTGCTCATCATTGGCCACTTTGAGAACATGGTTTCATGTTCAGCTCTGTCAGTGTGCTGCTTAACAATTTATTTAGTTTAGTTTCAGTTGTGTAAAAAGATATTGTGTCCTGCAGTGTAGTCTTTCCTATCTGTAACTGTGGGCACTATTTCTATATGTACAATCCCCGGGGGATTTTTTGATTTAGGAGTTTTTTGTTTTCCTCTCCTCAGCTCCCCACAGGTTTACTTTGCTCTTTTAGCCAGGATAGCTCCTCTTCTCAGGCATAAAGCTAATCTCTGACTTATAGGCTCACGCTATATCTCTCATATCTGTTCCATCATGTTTAACCTGGTCTGTACTCTGTGTGAGAAGAAACACTGTATAAAAATGAACTGAATTTAGTTTGCATGTTTTCCCCATGTCTGCTTGCGTTTCAGGTGAATCTGTGGCTTCAGTGCCCTAGGTGTGTCTATTGTGTGTGTGTGTGTGTGTGTGTGTGTGTGTGTGTGTGTGATTGCCTTGTGGTGGACTGGCTTCCCACTCAGGGGGTCCCCTACCTCACACCACCTGTTTCCAGCATAGGTTCTGGACCACTGCTCCGCTTCACAGGCGAAGCGGTTGTTCATAATGGATTACAATTGTATTTGATTGTTTAGTTTTATGTGGTTGCCATGTGGCAGTGACCTCTGAAGTTCAACACCTCTTTTATCATCTCCAAAGTGCCAGAAACCAGCGAAACTGGAGGGAACAGAAAGTATCCGCGTGCCACATGGCGACCAACCTCCGGCACGAGACGGCTGCTTCTCCACGAAGCGCCTCCGTTCGCCGCGGCCGCAGTTCCGCTCATCTGCTGCTCTACAAGATCATCTGCAAACGATTTATCTGGGAAATAAATGCCAGTAATCTTGTATCTCTCAGGCAGATCTTCGGACAACTACAGTAATTCATTCTGCATGTTGCTAAGTGGTCTAATGTCTGGAGCCTGCGAGATAATCTGGTCCATTAAGACAAGAATCAGGTAGATTGTTACAGGGAGGATCATAATCACTTGAATGAGGAAATCTGGGGTATTTTCTGTCTTCAGAGTTTTTAGGGACACGTTTAACTGTCTGAGCCATTACAAAAAATGCTTCATTTCAGTCACTCGCAATATTCTAAGTTACTCCAGAGATGTTGCTGTGCGATGGAATCTAAATACGGAGATCTGCCGAAAGTAAGTTACGTTGTAATTTGTAATTTAAAGAGTTTTTTTACAGTTTCAGAATTATACACAGATGGCAAGTCCAATGACATTTTCAAAAGTGTAGAAAACATTTACTTATCAAACACTCCACTCCGAAACGACTAACAGTGTTTTAGCAGTTTATACAGGTGAGTAATTTTTACTGTATCAGATCGGGGTAAGTACCTTGCTCAAAGGTACTACAGCAGGAGGTGGGATTTGAACTTCTGCCTGCTGCAGGCTGCTGCAAGTTACGGTGAAGGTTGCAAAATCATGTATTAAAGAATTATGGCAAGTGCGTCAAAATAAATGACAAAGTGTGACAGGGTTACAAACGTGGTTTCTATTTTATGTGGTTTAATGATGTTACAGATGTGCAAAATTATTGTAGAACATGTTCAGACACACAAGTGCAGCCATGTTGTCCGCTGGGGAGACTGCGGCTTTCCGAATGACCTAAAATCACTCCCACGAGAAGGAAGTCTCTGGTGTTCCAAATTTCCCCATTTACTTTTCTCCATTCATGTCTGTCCTACATCGGGTAGGTCTGTGCCCCCTTCCTTCACTCCACGCGAGATGTAATCGCGCCTGCAATGTTTCATTCCTTACATCTTACCATGTGCTTGTTTGTTTGTTTTCCCATTTGGCAGCACACGACTTGTTACCCAGAACCTCGGATCCATTGCTGCCTTTCGGGGAAGCGTTTACCACCTGCCCCTTGTACTAATGGGCTTCCTACCTGCGATGGAAAGCTTAAGCTGTATCTTATGCAATTTATCATTTAGTGAAGTTGCTCCGAAACAGAAAATGAGAAAGATTAACAAACCAAAAATGAACGTGCTTTAAAAAGTACCAACAATGATATGGCACAGCCTCCCTAAAACACCCTGGATTTCATGCACAGCGGGACTTTTTACAGGGACAGGGCATGGTTTATACCGAACAAATTGTACATTTGCATTTTAATTTAACAATTAGATGAGACTGTAATACACGACTCTGTTTTCTTATTTTCCCTGCATTAGTTAGTGTGAGTAATATCCATAGTTAGGTCCTTTACAATTCCCAACAGGTTGCTAAATTAAATGTTTTCTTCCTTAACTTCTGAATGACCTCAGGATTTGCATTTTACATCCCTGGAACATTCAGACTGAATTCTAAGCTCTTCACCGAATCGCTTATTTCCACCGGAAATTTCCCGGGCAGCCAGAACATGTAGGCTTAAATCCTTTTGAAGATAATGTGATTTTCATTTGGCAGATAAGGACGCGTCATGAAATTTTTCATTTTTTGGGACACTAAGCGCTCCTCATAGATTATGACTTGGACAGAAATGAATCCGGGATGCATTATTACCTGCTTTTCAGACATGAGGACACTGTCATTTCTTGTAATGGTTCTGAAAATACCCAAGTGGTAGGAACTGAACACAGAAACCCAAGCAGACGAGCAGGTGCTGTATATGCAGCATATGCTTTGTGTCAAATGAAATAAATATATTATGTGGTGGAACATATGATTTTTTTTTTTTTTAAATTGCCTTCAAAGAAGATTTCATTGTAATTACTTTAACTTTCTCTCTCCGGTTCTTCACGTCATAATTAAAGATCACACTGGTTTTGGTGCTGCTAAGAAAGAAACTGCCCTTCTCATTTCTTAATGGGTGATGGTTTTCGTCTTTAAAAAAAATGCACTTTTGGTGACCCACAAAACCACCGTTCGTGATGTCACAGCTCGTGTTCTGCAGCAAAGGATATTCATACATATATGTTTCTGGAGAGATCTGACTGAGTGACTTGGCTTGTTTTTGAAAGGATGACGAATATAGAACTCCGAAAGCTTTTGGGTTTTGGTTTGCTTTGTGTTTCACTTATTGAAATGTTCAAACTGATCGATGAGGGTTTCTCCTTTGTCCAGGATCTCCCCGAGCACCCCTGTTACACACGGAAATGTTTCATTCCAAAATAATCGGAGCATTTGAAGATCACACAAAAGTATGGATGTAGGGTGGAATGCAGCCTGGTGAATTGTTTACTGGATTTACTCTGTGAGTGACAGTAAAACAATTTTTAAGTAGTTTTATAAGCGTATCAGATTTGTGGATGAGTTCGGTCTTCTGGCCAAACATTGTGATCTTTTACTCAGCATACAAATGTTCCATTTACACATGTAAGCCTTTTCTTTCTGGAATTTTCCACCTCAAGTAGTTACATTGCTTTTTGCACCTGATATCGTCAACTGATGTCAATTATAAAATATTTTTGAAAGTATCGGTAGAACGCTATCCAAAATTCAGGTAGCAAAAGAGAAGTGTAGGGAGCTGTTGAATCCGTATGGCAGATTACTAATATTTCTGTGAAAAAAAAAGGTGTTTTGTTTGCTTTAGCAATAGCACTGCCAACTCAACACTGTGTATTTTAGCACCATGGTGCGAAAATGGATATAACAGTTTAAAGAGCAAAATAATGACATTACAGCAAAAGGTGGCAACTTACTCCGTGCCCCAGAAATTTTTACAGAAAACTGAGCAAATATATCTCAAAATGCAAACCATCTTCCAAAAAAGAAAAAAAAAGCATGGTCACAGCCCAAACGTCTAAAAAAAACACCCCCAAAATACGGTGTCTCTGCTATTTGTTAATGTTTTTGTACCGTACGAATGATGTTAGCCGTTCTGATGTTATTTCAGTGAAACGCGAATTCTAGTTTGGTTTTATCGTCATAAGCAGATGAATTAATGAACCTCTTTTTAATATGAGCACAAATCCCAGCACTCTTGTGAGCCCCATCAGTTATCCATTTATAATTTTGCAGTATATTTTTCTTACTTGTTCTCTAGGTCTGCAGACACATCTAGTGGTCAGTGAGACATTAACAAGCCATTTCCCAGTTAAATAATCTCAAACCTACAGCCCATTAAATCTCCGTGAAATGCTGGAAGGCAGCAGAAAACCCGCAGAGCACCAATGTCAACCTGCCGGGTGGCTGTGCGGCATTAGCGCTGCAAATGACATTTTTCATAGCTGAAAAAATAATCGCTGAGGGATTCCACAACCAACTGATCTGGAATTGGGAGTTATCTGACAGTCATCTAAAATATTTGGATTATGTGTTTTGGTTTCTTACTGCGAACTCGTCTAATGTCTACCAAATGTTTCGCCGAGACCACATCACAACGTGTGTGATCAGGGTATCTGACTTTATTCCCAGGAAATGGTAGCGAGTCGTCGGCTGAATCCGGGGCCATAATTGCAAAGCTCTTGGCAAAACAGCCTGATGTTTTTGCACTGCGACCCCCTGGTCCAGGATGGGCTGGGTTCATGTTGACCGATGTGCTAGCACGGTGCAACCTTGGGCAAGTGTCTAGAAATATTAATTTGGACACCAACATATGGAGACAGTTTCCAGAGGCCATCAGAAAAAATGAATAATAAATATTTAACGGGTAACTTATTGAGGGATTAGTCAGTGCTATGTAATTTGTATATTTAAACTGTACTCAAGACTTTCCCCTGTTTTTAATTACGAAAGAATAAGAACTTTACAAATATATACGCATCTATAGTATATATATTCAGAGGTCCCTCGAGATATAAGTCTGTGACTTACAAGTGTTTGCGTATATGAGTGAAATTATTTAATACCCTTTATCGCGTTACAACCGAATACGGGGATCATTTTTCGTGTTTATGAGTAACAAGAGCCGAGTGTGATAGAATTTTCAAAGTACCTCCTATGAAGTCATAGCTTACAGTGGTGGCCTGGAAATTAGATCCATTAAACTGGACGCTGGATATTATACGAGATACTGACGTTAACTAGTTGCGTAATCTTTAAGGAACTGTATTTTCAGTCCGAGCGTATCAGTGGTTAAATCACTGTCGTGGGACTGCCGTTACTTCACTTTTGTTCCAAATATTCCGCGTCATAAATGGATGTATTGCTTATAAAGTCCTTCTCCATAAGACCATTGGCTAAGCAAGCGTGTAATGACCAAAGAAAAGAAGAGATTATTATACAACTGGATGTTCTATTTTCCTGTATTTATCAAGTCAGCATTTTTTGAGCAACCTGCCTCGCTCGCAAGTTGCGTCCCCGTTGAGATCTGTTGGCGGATGTCTGGTGGTGGGAATGAAGATATCTGCAACTTTCAGTAAAGCCAAGATCAAAGCAGAGGCACTTTCTATGAACTAAGGTCAGAGAAAGTCAAGGACATACCTTTGCATATAAAGTCTAGTTAAGCTGTAGCTAAACCAGAATGTCTAATCCTTAAGCTACCTTGGAAACAAAAGGAGACAAAAGTTTTGGCCAAAAAAAAAAAAAAAAAAAAAGAATAAATAAATAAATAAATAATAGCTGCACATACTATATGTATCTTCCTTCATATTAAACATTTTGTAATAGCAAAACCCTTTAATTTATTATAGATTAAATGTGTATTAAATTGAAGCCATATGTGGTCTTGCTAGGAGCTGGGGGGTATTTTGAGTGGACTTTTTATAGTTTAAATATGTCTATCTGCATTGTGTGCTTTATGGTCCAACTTAATACATGGATTTGGTCTCTGCAGTTTCAGATTAGTTTCAGCCTTCAGGTCTCTATGATAGCGGAACGTAGCAGATAGCAACCTGCCTAGTCTGACAAGATGTTCTCCCATTACGGCGCACGAACATGTGTGACAAGGACTCAGCTTCACTCGCTAAAGATTTGTGAAAATGCCCGCACTTACACCGGTTCAGACGCAGCCAGTCTACCCGGGTTTTTTAACATTTAAGTTGATGGCTTTTCTTGTTCTGTGGATCGCTTTAATCTTTTAGTCATTTGTATCTAAGACACAAAATCATGCTGTGGGAAGGGAGATGTAACCAGGCGCTCCATGCAGTTTTGTCGGTGGTTAAAATAAAATGTCAACAAAACTGTAAATGTCAGCAAACAGAAGCTAGGTTAAAGAACTGGGAATCTTTACAATAAAAAAGAAGGTCTCGCTTTGAATAAGAACTTCCTAAGCTTGAAGGTGAACTGGTGTTGTGAGTGTGATAGTCAAAGTATTTAAGAGAGCTTGTGCTATTAAATATACAATTGTTTAAAATTGTAAGCTATGTAAATCGCACTGAATGCGACGCCGCAGCAAAGCACACCTACAATTTAAGTAATGACTGACATTCACAAGAAGAACTGCTTTTACATTTGGTCTTCCGTCTTCCAGCGCTTTTGAATCTACTCTTCCTCCATTGTCGGGGTCAACCAGCGGCAGAACAAAATCCTGGAACTCACCACATAAAGCCCAGATTTCACACGTAATTGCCTGCATTGTTTTAGATCCTACTTGTCAGGCTGCAGGCATTGTTCAATCAATAGGCATTTTCCACCGTCCTCATACTGCGATGGAAGCAGCGCAGAATCGCATGTAATGAGCTTGCGATTGTTGGATACGTTTTGTTCTACTTCGGGGAGAATGAAGAACTCATAATCAAATTCAGCTGGTGCACTTTTTGGAAGAATTTACACGAAAGATCTGTATAGCTTTTTTTAATCGAAGGATCAGCGCTGTTTGCCAGGACTAACCACAATCGCTGAATTGTGATGTGCACTGGTGTAACCCCCAGTTCCCCGTTTATATCGTGTTGGGTTTAGGATAGATTAGCTGTAGGACTGGGCTTTTTTTTTTTTTTTTTAATCTGCAATTTTAAACATCCCAAAAACCTGGATTCTGTTATTGCAGTGACAAGTCGGAGGAACGCACTGCGAGAGGCTGCAGTGGCAGTGATGGTTACGGTCCAGCAAAATGCCACTCCAGTCAAACGGTGCAAATATTTTTCTATGGATAAAGTTGTTCCCTTGAGACAAGCAGTTCAAAAAGCCTTCATCTCTCTGGGATGTGCTATATCCAGCCCACCATGAGGTGACTGTTGAAAGAATCCCAACCACGCGCTCCAGTCCAGCGTTTGGACTAGGAATTTTACCCCATTTTCCCTCACAAGACACATGGGGCAGAAGTGGAATCCAGGAACAGCTGTTAAAAGTTCAAATAGGTAGGCAATGAACACAATGTCCAAAAAAATGCTCAAAATAAGCCAACCATTTATAGGAGATGTTTACCTGTTCCGTTAGTCCGTGACTGGTGAATTATGCATACTGAATTTCTCAAGGCTTAGGGCTATTTTGTTGGTTTCTCTTTGCTAGTGAACATGCAAGCATGTCCACAATATCTTGCCTTGAGACAGATTTCTCCAGGTGTGACAAATCAGCTAAATCAAATTGTTCAGACTAATGTCTTTGTGATTGATGGAATGGAATGAAGTTCTTTTTATACTGGAGATTTAAACAAACACTCTTACTTTGTGGACAAATACTCAAATACCTGAGATGGCTGGCTCATCTGCAAGCATTTAGGCTGGCAACATCACATGAATAATTCATTTATTGAACAAGCTGTGTACTTTGGGTTACCCAGACTTATATACAGTACTGTTCAAAAGTCTTAGGCATGCAACTTCAATCTGTGTTGAGAAGTACAGGTAGATTCTTATCTACCATCGGGGAGGTTTCTGGTTGGTCCCAAATTCATTGTGCAGCCTGAGAATGACCTCAAACACCCAATCTCAGTCATACACAACTATCTTGAGCAAAAAGAAGGAATCCTGCAACAGATGGTCTGGTCCCCACAGAGTCCTGATCTCAACATGATCAAGTCAGTCTGGGAGGACATGCAGAGACAGTCAAAGTTTGCAGAAGAACCGTGGCCGGTTCCTCAAAACGTTTGGAAGAACCTACCAACCTCTACCTTAACCTGCATGCAAGTTTGCATAAGAGAATTGATGGTGTTTTAAAGGCAAAGGGTGGTCCCACCAAATAATGATTTGACTGAGGTTTTTTTGTCTACTGCACTTTTTACAAGGTTTATCGATTAATAAGTATTCATGGCATTATTTTTGGAACCGTCCTTGCTTTATAGCATTTTTCCCACAGGTGCCTGAGACTTTTGCACAGCACTGTATAAAAAAAGTGACCGGTTTGAGTACTCAGGGCTTCTACGTGACCTTGAAGATGAGGACGATGAAGAGAAAGTGGCAGGTAAAGGAGGATCCAACAGAACATCGCAAGATGGCGATACTCTCTTGTGCTGAATAATTGTTAGAAAAATGCTAGTGAAGATTTGTCTCTGTCCACATACCGGACCTCCCATGAAATTCACAGTGGGTGTTCCCCATGGCATTGCCCTTAAATCAGTGCCTTTTTTCCTCGCTTGGGCTCCCTTTGTTTCACTCGTGCTTCGTATCTTAGCGTAAAAATATCTTTGTGCATATCCAGCATTACTTCGGATACGTTTAATCTCCCCGGATATGTTTTTGCACTGCCTTAATTTGCTGGAGGCAGTTAATGCATAATATTAAAACTTCTCTGCCAATGTTTAACTTCACACAGGCAGCTTCGTGAGAGGTGCCTTGGTAAAGTAAGCGCAAAATACAAACCATGCATTTTGCAAGCCTTGCATCCTGTGTCAGAAACCATGTTTGAATGGGCGACTCCAGACCGGCTTGGGGGCCTCAGCAGGCAGAGAGACTGAAGACTTTGCAACATATGTGCACAACATGCTTTCCGCTGACAGAAGCCTGGTTTGCTACAACAGCCGAGTGTGCTGAGCTTGCGTCCCTGCTGGAGACGCCTGAGATGGACTCGAGGGTTCAGGCTGCGGTCGATCGATTTGCACGTGCTGTTGTCTTGGCCTCCCCAGACCACGAGAACGGTGACGCAAACGCCAGTGCTTTCGAAAGCGCCGCCCTCATCCTTAGCGCCACATAAGCTCTGATAAACAAGACCCACAAGACAGAGTTAGAGCAGAGCTCAGCCCTGGAAAAACCAGGTGGCACTAAATTTCGGAACTGTGATATATTCCAACCTTGAGGGAAACAATTACAGTCTCTCACCTTAAAGTACATAGAGTTTATTAGCAATGAGTAGCCAATCCCTCGGGCCACGGATGTGACAACAGATGACAGAATGTTGGCCTGCTTTCTGCAAGTGTGAGATAACAGGATCCTACGGAATCGACTGTGGCACAAAGCTTCTAGCTCCTAGGTCTAAAAAACCCAACGTGTTTTAAGATGTAATACAAACCCGGCAGTTTATCACAGGGATATTTCTTTAGCAAACCACTTTTAGCAAACTGGGAGATGAAACATTTAAACATCATGACCGATAGTTGTGACATTTTTGCGTGAATTTAGGAAGTTCTTCCATATACAGGGACACATGCTGCGGTTGCATCTCGTTTTCGGCTTACGGTAAAGGCAGCGCGCATACGTTTCGCAGAGAGGTGCTGAAGGAAGGTCTTGGTTGAGAGGACAACCCCAGTCCACTCAGGATTACGCTCAGAAATACTTTACTGTGCCCGTAGTTTTCAGACTAGATGACAGGAAGCAAACATCTAGTCTTTGCCTCTGGTGCCTTCAGCACCTGAAAGCAAACCTCTTCTGTGATTCTCACATGGCTGTTGTTCTGGCCAGTGCAAAAGGAGTGTGTGTGTGTGTGTGTGTGTGTGTGTGTGTGTGTGACGGGAGCGTTTACCCATGTGTGTGTGGACACGATGCCCGGCCGGCCCCCTCTGAAAGCCCTCTAATTAATAGGCTCATTACCTTTCAATCTAACCTTGTTCACCCTCTCAGGGGAATGAAAGGGACTTGTCTGTCTGAAGAATACTGCCCCCTGGACGGTTAGTGACGCTTCACTGCTGCTGCGTAATTGATGTCCCTGTAACCAGGAGCAAAAACAAAAGCGGGTGAGGCGGCGACGGCGTGTATTTAATGGCGGATGGCCCTCCCCAGAAAAAAGGGCGATGAAAGGCCATTATCTCCCCCATCCTCATTGCCTGCGTTGTGTCAGGGGCCGGTGATGAGATGCAACTGGATCTGGATGCAGCGGCACAAGGGAAATTAAACCGCCCCAGTGGCTCCATTGGAGGAGACTTTGAGCACAATGGGAGGCTGTATCTGCGCATGTGGGCGTGTTCTGTGAATCATATCGCCCGCTTCGTTTTTTATTCCTCATGACAGCCATGCGTCAGGCGAAGTCTGATTAAAACACAAATTGTCCCAAATCAATTTACTCTTGATGTTTATCAACTTGTCATCTTTCCGCCATTTCTGATGCAATGAGCCAATGTCTCCAAAATGGCCACTTTTTAATCGACGCCCATCCAGCTCGGTTTTAGACAAAAGGAGACTAGTAACCGCTGGTATGAAAGCCTAGCATCTCAAGTGTCCTCGGGTTAACGCTCCAAAATACGTCATGTTTAAATCCCGAATCCTCGTGGAGGAGAAAAGAATGACTTTTTAGGGAAGCAAAGTAAACAAACGTCAGAGCTAGTATTGCTGTGAATGAAAAGTCACACTTTCTTGATCGCTCAGGTCGTTCCGTTTTTGTCGACCTCACCTGTGTTCAGGGCATAGCCGTGTTCTCGGTTATTAGACGATCGGTCTGTAGCGTGCTTTCGCGGCTTTGTTAATACAAACAGGCAACGGGAGCTGACGTAAATGCATTCAGTTAGATCACTGTGGTGACAGTTGTTGTGAGAAAGTCCAGGCCGCCTGGGAACCATACTGGCAGGCCATTTAGCCTTCATAGGTGTGGAAATGAAGGGTCGATCTCCGTGTATTAGGATCCCCATCACAAAGCCACCTCCACACCCAGCCATTAGCCTCAGTATTGATTTCTGTCCCACTTTGCCGAGTGAATGAACAAATTGTTCCTTTCCTCGAGACCACCTACAAACCTCCATGTCTGCGACTTTGGCAAGACTTGAACCCATGCACTTTGAGAAGAATGCCCCCGATTTGCTTGCTGGATTGTTCCTGCTTCTCTGTGAGACAGGTTTAATGGTTGCCCCCACCAAAAAAAAAAAAAAAAACCACTCCTCTGATGCACATATTAAAACAGTAGGTTTGCTGTGGTATGTCTTCTGAATTCCCCTTAATGTATAAATATTTATAAAGTCTACGTGGAAGTATACAATGGCTTTCCTCCTGATTTTTGTGGTTTATGAGGCTGGCAGGAAATTGTGGGTTTCTCCACAGATTGTAACAAAAATAATAATGATGATCAGCATCTTGACTTCTTGCCACAATTAACGTGGGAGAGACATGAAACAATAAATAAATAAGATGAAATTTTAGAAGCTAAAGGCTTCAATCAAGCCATTCAAACCCTTATTGCGAAATGGTTTTCTTCCAAAAAGAATTATTAATACCATAGAATAGGTAACCTGGGAGTTATTACCCCCCCGGGTGGTGATTTTCTGTTTCAGAGGGTAGGGTGTTCGTCCACGTGACAGCTAGATCTCCCGAGCTATGATACTACAACAGCACAGTACAACAGTAACCTATATCGTACTGAGTGCACGTCTCACCCTGTTCCAGGCAAAAAGAACTGTCCCCATTTCCAGCACCGCATGCTCATCTCAAAGAACCCTGGTCCTCCCCAGCACCAGAGCATACCGTGTTTTTCAGTGGCTCAGACCTTCATTCCTGCTCATGACTTCCAGCTTTTGGGTTTGAAAGCTTGTGATGCGTAGAAAGTCTTTCTTCCGAAGATGGGGTTCAGCTCTTCGGTTTAGAGAAGATGCGTCATACTGGACACGCGATTCAGATAAATCGACGCGAATTAACATCTAACCAGCTAACGCTACAGCTATGTCCAGTTCACACTGCATGTTAAAATGAGGCCTTGCTGCCAAAGGAATTTGTTATGAACAGATGATAAACTGCACCAGTAAATCTATCTGGACCAATGGTGTGAAGACTTGCCAAAGAAAACTTGTCACAAAGGCCATTCTCTCCCTCTATCATCAACATTTGTCTCCGCATGCCATTTCCACGATTTCCCATCCCTGTGACTCGCGTTCCTCCACCAGGAGACTGGCTTTATTTACAGTGTTTTGAAAACAATACCTTGAGCACGTGCTCTCTGCGGAGCCGAAGGGCTATGATTCAGTGGGGTTGCATGCACGAACATTTCTGTAGCTGTTTGTTTTACGTTTATACAGGGATATGTGTTTTTGTAAAAAAAAAAAAAAAAAAAAAAGAAAACGCTCGATAAATCAAGAATGACTGCGTTTCAGAAAGACCAGCCTGAAAAATGAAAACAGTGCAAACAATGTCAATATTTGCACGTGGGCACACAAGTTTTTATTTATTCTCTTTTGATATTTTAGGCTTTAAGAAAAGAACCGAGGCATGCTTTTTATTACCATTCAGAAGAAACAGTAACCTTCGACTGAAATGCGGGATGCCGAATTGCTGATGGTATTTTATTGTTTGACTGATTTGCTGGGAGCCCAGCGGAGCGGCTACCATCTCGGGTTGCTGAAAAGGCTACGGTTTCACCCATGTTCGTTGTGTGAGGACAAAGTCCCCTTCTCCTTGAGCTTAAGAGCATGTGATGGTGGGTGCAGCTCCGAACATCGATATTCTGAACCGGTACTGGTTGATGCTCACGTCCTTGGCATGGTACGCTGCCGAGGTCTTGCGTGCTCGGTGGATCTGCATGAGTGAGTGCGAGCACGTTCTCGGTCTCTCCCGTTTGAATTTTGATGCAGTCCTCAGACTCCCCCAACTAGCTGGACTTCAGCACAGGAAAAACAGTGCCCGTCTCGATGAACGCCCCCGCTAAATGGCCGAATGAAGAAGTCAGTTAGTTATGAACACGTGACAATTGTGTTTTGCTTCCGTCGGACAGGGTTAATGAGATGCCGTGCCCCTGCTGTTGAGATTCCCAGCTTCACGTGGTCCCACACCTCTATCTTTGCTGCCTCTCGGCTTAGTACAGAAGCCGCTTGCCGTCAAATGTCATCTGTGCAGACGTGACTACCTTCACTGAGGCGCGGAACGACAAGTTTCAGTTAACGCCCGAACTATGCAGGCTTGTTAATTCATCACCAAGTAACTCAGATGTCTGGCCGCTGTTTTCAAGGTAAACCGAATCCTGAGGTAAAGCACAACTAAACTTGAGGATCTCGACTCGTCCAATTTATGCTGTTTTGGTTTTTTTAAGTCCTTTAAAGTGCAACTATTTCTTAACCGACCGATATTTAACTACTTTGACATTAAGCGTGTCGCAGTAGAATTCTCGGCACGGCTGTTACTTTGGTGTGTGGTGTAATGGCAGCTTCCCAGCTGTGATTTGCACCTACAGAGTGGGCTGCGTCTCCGAATATAATGCAGCCTTTCCCAAATCTTTCAGACTCTTGGCATCTTTCACGAACTGAAAGAAATACAAAAACCACATGCTTTCTTGAGGGTTTAATCCTTCTTTAAAGTAATCATGGAAATTAGCATATTTCACTGTATTTTTGCCTTTCAAGACTCCCAGTTGTTTCATCTGCTTGGAAGGACTCCAGTCCCTTCGTGGGCAGGGCTTCACTTATGGTTTGCCCAGGACTCGCCCTCCTCGCTTTGGCGGATGCCGCATTTTCCACATTGGTAGGGTAAAGAGAGCTGGGTACAAAACAGAGACATTGTTGGGCTTTAGGTCAGGCCTGAACTCTGAGTCAGTGTCCACAGGGAGCCACGATGATAATGAGTTTGTTTTTAATTATTGTTCTTTAATTTAAACCAGCCCCCTTGCAGTGAGAGCTCTGGGATCTTCTGAAGGGTCTTGTGCAACCGACAAGCCTTTTCTGTGAACGGAGCCATACACAAAACTCGTGCACCAACCTGGCGTTAAGGACGCTGTTAAGGAGGGCTCATCCACCTATGTGAGCAAGTTAAAATTCGGAGCTCCTGCGTGAGCAGGAAGTCTGCTAGCAGTTCCCTCCTGAAACGGACAGGTGATATGAATACAGTTTACCGGCAGCACCAGAGCATTAACAAGCACCAAATGTTCTGATCTTTTTTTTCATAGTGATAGAAGTCCGTTTAAATGTCATGCTGAACACAACACTTAATGAACCGCCTGCCCTCGATGTTTCTGGATGAAAACGTACCCACTGACAGGCCTTCACTAGTCACTTAGTGTATTTGCTCGCGCTGTGCAATCTGAGGCATGACGGGAGACCCAAACCTAAACAAATGAGAGCAACCCAAACTGGATCGTGTGCCGTTCGCAGGCCACACATTAGGGGATTAAAATTCCACGGCCCTCCACCCAGTGCTGATGTCATTCCCCGGAGTGAGGAGGCTCCAAGCCGCGGGAGCCAGACCGCACGCCTAACCCTGTCGCTCTGATTCCTTTGGGCTTCTGCATCTGGAGAAGAACCCTGGGAGAATGCAGTGTTGCCTGGCTTTTGGGCCCTCAGATCACCCACAACTGGAGTTCCATCCTCTGCCTTTCCTGCACATCTGGGACATCTCGATTTTGAGTTATATATATATATATCAGGATGCGGATAGATATTTGTGTGATTTAGTGTTTTTTATAAACATCTGGAACTGCGTCTCTTCTTCTGAACATTCGGGATTCCCTGACCAAGATGCCAGACATTTCATTATGCACCTTCTTCCCACCACTGGAAGTTCTGTGTGTGTGCCAGCTTAGCGTAGGAACATGAAGCTTTCTTAGCAAGGAGGTTAGTAGCGTGTCTAATGAAGCAAAACAACAAAAACAAACAGCTGGTTAAGTGCGGATTTAAACAGGGTTGCATGTAACAGGTGACACGTATTCATTTTAACGTAAGAGAACTTTTCTAGCAAAATTTTACTGGTGAACTTTAAAAGTGCCCTGCAAGGGGCGATGCGACTGATGCTTACTGGCATTTTTTAGTCGCAAGGCAGATGATAATGTGGAGATCCCACTGGGGTGGACTGCAGTGACACTCAAACAACGCCGGTTTACCACGAGGCCACCTGTTGCCCCCACAAAGAGGGGTAACTTAAAGTTCAGAAGCTCGCAACAGAGACCTACAACAGCAGATGCAGAAAACAACAATTACCTACTCCTGGCCTTTCATTGGAGCATGATAGTGGTCTGGACTGGAACTTTTCCTTGGTCTCTACTTGGCAACTTCACTGGGCTGTGGGGGTGGGACCATGTCATCCCCTGCTCTAATTTTCTGTCGCCTTTCATTTCTCAGCACCAACAGAGTTCAGTCCCTCAGCCACGGCAAAGGCTCTCCAGTCCTGGGATACATGACAGTATCTTTGTTCTCGGCTCTTCCCCAGAGGAATGAAGGCCTGTTTGGTCTGGAGATTCCTAAATGAAGACCAGGAATGCTGCAGTAATGGGTGTGATCGGTGTAACCTTTGTTGTCCTAGCTGTGCTGGAGTCGAGGAACCAGAGTGCTTTGCTTTTTCAACAGAGACTTTACCCAGTCGCCACTTGTCGGTATCCGATTAAATCCACCACATTCACGTATTTTCATTGCCTGAAAAGCTTAGGAAACAGCTTGTTTTTATTCTGAGAAGTACCAGAATTGTCCAGAAGGGCTTCAGCAAAACAGAATCAGATTCCATTGTTTTATGACAATATAAATAACTACGGTGTGCCCTGCCTTATGAAGATAATTTGTTCTGGAAAACAATGTGTAAGGTCAGTTTTCGTGAATGTATCATTACTTTCATTCCTGAGCCCCATTAATGCTCAAATATGACCAAAACCCATTAAAATGGACACAATTACTACAATCATTAATGTTAGTTATCGTAACACAACATAACAGGTGAGTTTCCCCATTCATTACTCTTTAATACTGTCTGAGTGTCTAACTGCGCTCATTCAGCTCTTTCATAGCTGTTGAATATCCTACACTTAAGAAATGCTCACAAAAAAGAACAGTGATGACAAAAGAAATCACCGAAACAGTGGAAATTAATTCACAAATTCACACTGAAACCCGTAGTTTAAATGGGACTTACGATTACTTAGATTGTAACAGGTGAAACTAGCAAACATGGGGTAATGGAAGCTGAGAACTTAAAACAACAAACTGTAAGTATTTAAATATATAATTATAATGATAACTATAATACCACATGGTTGTTCTGACGTGGTGCTACTTAGCTCACGGGTGGTATCTAAAACCCAAATGAGATCTTTCTAAATAAGAAGAAATTTTTCATAACCTTGAATTTTCATAAACCGAATGCTGCTATCTCGGGACACGACTTTAAACTGAAACTGCGTCTTCTGGAGAAGAGCAGAAGTGTAAACAAGATGCAGGCCTGGTGACTGCGAGAGCAGACAAAGCCTAAGCCTGCAGTTGCCTCTGGAATGGTTTGACCTGTTCCACTTTGTGTGTGAGTGTTCAAAGACTCCAATAGTGCTCTTGTTTTTGTATCTATGTGCCGTTTAACAGATGCCCAGCAGAGTCTTTTAAGGCCCTCTTCAGCACACCCACTCTCCTGCTGACACAAGTGTGGAAATGTCAGACCTATTAAAAGTTCT
>UFQX01000204.1:392787-490287 GCA_900497675.1 Arapaima gigas | reverse complement strand
ATCTCCAGATTTTTCTTTCTTTTAAAAATATCCTCAAAAAACATGGATAAAAGGTCAAACCGAGTGGCTAACGTACGCAAGGGTTTAGGAGGTTAGGTCCTGGGTGGGGATTTGTTATTAACATCAGCAGTCAGAAACTGGGTTTAAAAAACGTAAATGTTTTTCTAGCAGGGTTGTGTTGTTCTTTCGACCTGCTCCTCCAGTTCAAATGTTTCAGGTTCACTGAAGCAGAGATACTGCACTTTGGCTACTGTCCAGAAAAATACACCGTTGTCACCTGATATTGCAAACATAGAACTTTTCCTAGTTTTATGCCAAGGTTTCAGGCACATTAAATGCAAATAGAGGTGAAATAAAGACAATGGAAGAGGATTTTGGTCAAATCTCTCATTACTATGCACTAGACACATTTTTACACACACTTTCAGATTCACGAGGAAAAATGATTTGCTGCATTGAGCGAAAGGGAGAACAATTCTGTTTGCAGACTTTTAGTGGTATCTGTATGTTTGGCCTTCGCTGTGAATTGTCATCAGTTGGTGTACGGTTGTACAGCGCATTTTTTCTTTGTAAATCCACGCTTGTCCATAACTGCACTATATAGGCTGGTCAGATGGCCTTTGCGTGCGTTTACACACCTCACACAGCTGCCGCGGACGAATAAAAGCGATCAGTTCCAGCCATTACGTTCAAAACCGGTTTTGAATTCCTGAACTCATTTGGCCTTCGGACCTCCCTCCATCAAAAGCTCTTAGAAGATGGTCCACGACATACTGTTCTTCCACAGAATACTGCTGACTTGCTAAAAATGGGACGGTCCCTCTGAAAAATGAATCTGAACATTGTGGGTAAGAAAAGGTATCTGGTAAAAACAGACTCGGCTCCCAAATTGAAAGGTTAAAAATAACAAACAGCTAAATGTAACGACTCTAAAATGAAATACATCCAATTATTTTTCTTGGTTTGGGCGCCACAGCTATTTGCAAGCTATCGTAATCTCCATTAGCCGGCCGGCTGCTGATCTTAATAGGATTATCGTTGTAAGAAAATGATTTGCTTGCATTTGTGCGCAAAGCCCCCGCGCGGACCGTCCATTTAGGCGAGTCACTCAAGTTGTCGAAGATCAGGTCCTTGAGACGCGTTTCTTGTAATGGAGTCGAAAGACAAGGGGTGCAAGACGTCGCGGTGACTGCTTCGGCCTCGCGGGACCGCCGTGTCGACAGCTTGGCGGCGCGTGATTGAAAATGAGTGTATAACAAATATTCGGCGTGTAATAAGTGATTCCCAGCGGCGTTTATGCTGCTGTGAGACGGTGTGTGGGAAGGGTGTCATCATTAACAAACAATTCTGTCGAGACCGAGCAAGTAAAAAACACTCCCCGGTGGTGAAATACGTCTGAAAAATGTGTTTGTGCGGCGTGCTCACAAAGGACAAAAGTTATCCCCACAGAAATATTTGCAGTTTATGGCCAAACGTGAGCAGACAGGTCAGTTTGGATATATTTCTTATGTATGAACCATAACAGCAGGTCAGAGGGCTAAAAATATGACGAAAAATACTTTCTGCGGCAATACTTTTCAATTTTATTCATGATTTTGACATTTTCCCTTGAGAGGTCAGGAACAGGAGATTGAAACCCAGTCTGGAGAATGTACCGCGTTACTAAGTGACGGAAAATACGTAGCTGTGCTAAAGGATATTTCAATTATTTGTAAATTGCTTGTCTCCTGCTCCTGCTATTGACTCTAGGCATTTCTCAGCAGACTGTATTTTATCATTAATCATCCAATTTCCAAAGGACTAGACGTAAATTCATTCACCGAACTGAAGCCCACAGAGAAAGTTAACGTCAATAGTATGGAAATAAAGTAATTTGAAAAAATAAAACAACCAACAAGCAGGGAAAAAAAAAAGAAAAGCAACAACAATTCAGGGGGAAAAAAATGAGTCTGGAAGTTTCCCAGGGAATCTTTCAATTACAGAGAGTGAGCTGAACCTTGCTGTACGTGAACGATAAATAACTTGGTGCTCGAGCAATAGATGAAACAATTGTACTAATCTATAAATTTAATTAATTTAACACCATCCGGGAACACCGGCCATGCGAACAACGATTTTCGCAGCAGAGAGGCTCCCCGCAAATGGAATGCCGCGCACAATAACTTGTAAAAGCGTGTTCATAAAGAACTCACGCCGACAAGCGGGACATTTCATTGGGGTAAAGCGTAACACATTACCGCGGCGCAACAAAAAGCTTCCCGGTTCAAAAGCGTCGACTCATAGCTTTACGTTAACAGCCCCGTCTCGTATGCACGATATTTATTGGTACAGATGCACGTTGTACTAATATATCGTAATGATTTAGCAGGAAGTAAAACACTTGTCAAATTAAGTTACTGCGGCCCGTCGGCTGCTCTCATCCACGGGGCAATGAGATCGGCTGCAGCGCCGAAATAACTAACAAAAGTCCTTCAGCGTTGCCAAGAATAATCCTTCACGGCCAAAGCTGTACAATATTTTACCAGATTACACGTGCAAAGTTTAGACGTGTGTTTTGCTTTGACGGAGCTGCAGTGATTTTTTTTTTTTAGTGCGAAACGGGGCAAACGGAAGATGCTGTTTCTATGGCAGCCACTGCGGTCCTGGCGCTGCCCGGTGCGCACTTTGACGGTAACCCTCACGCCTGGCCGGCTGCTTGCTTGTTTGGCGTGTCCGCTATTTCCAAAGCCTTTCAGCGGGCTAGGAAAGTGCAGCCGGGACCCCGGGTGAAAAGGTTTCCTTCCCATTAGAGGTCCGAGAACGAGAGAGGGCCCTCAAACTATTATTTTAACAAGCGGGCCCCGGCTGCAGTACCGCACGGGGGCCCATTGCCCGCCCAATGAAAGAGCGATTTGTGGCGCTGCCCCCAGTCGGACATGTGTTTCCTATTCTCTGCCCTGTTTGGCCAGTCAGAGTCCAAATTAACATAAAAGAGTAGGTAGGCCTGTTCTCACACTCTGCCCCCGGGCCGCAGGGTTGAGGAGGAAAAGGTCGCTCCTGGATTACCTCATTTATTATTATTTAAATCTTATTTACCTTCCTAAGTGTGCATAAGAATGAGGCATTTTCCAGGAGCTCGGGGGTCCCCGCTAATCGCACCAGGGGTTGTGTAAACCTCAGGGACGGGGGGGGGGGGGGGGNGGGGGGGGGGGGGGGGGGGGGGGGGGGGGGGGGGGGACCAGGGGGTCGCGACTGGACCTGTTTGTCTCCGGGAGACCTGCCAGGACTGTACACGCTGAGGTCCGTGCCAGTCGAGCTGAAGTTCCCCCAAGCGCAAAGCTGCTGCTGAGGCGGGCAGGTGAAACAGCGGTTCAGCCGTGATCCCCCCCCCCCCCCACCTCCTGTCTGACAATAACGCTCTTATTCTAGCACCGCCCCCCCCCCAAACCCCAGCAAAACCTCATTCCCCACGGAGGAATGGGCTTCTGTTCCAGAAAGTACCAAACAGAGATGTCAATGGTCACGGCTTCCCTGCAGACGAGGGTAGCGCAGGACGAAAAACTGTTTGCGCGACCGCAGGCCCGAACACGCTCCACAAGAGCACACCGATTGTGACGCATTGGAACACTTACACTAATAGTGCCGACATTCCTGGTTTCTCTCAACCAGGCAATTCACAGCCGCAAACTTACCAGACGTGATGGAACCAAGAGAAACCGAACGCGTTTAAGCACATTTGCAGGTGACTATCATTTTCTCAATTATTGTACCCAGCGTAATTCTCAACGTGACCTCTGCATTTGTACATTGTCCAGTTGTTATAATATTTGTCCTTTTCAGTTGATTTGCTCAATTCCAGGTTAACCGACCACAAGCCGGAACCTTTGAGAATTTTCCAAGAATTATATTTCTGGTAAGATGCTCCGGAGGGTCAGTGAGTTGTCGTGCAAAGACATTTTTTCCTCTGTTTCTGTGGTCAAGGACACAGGTGTGTCTGCTCGCTTCTGAATGGTTACGTTCACTTCCAGCCACTTTCCAACCAGCACCCTCTTCTGGACCGCCAGCCTTCAACCACGGCGACAGTTCAAAGCCACGACTTGAGGCAGCGGAGGAACCCGGCCGCCAAACATCACTAACTGTGTCTGAAAGGACAAAACTAATACATTTTTACTGAGCGTGAGCTTCCCCTTGTTGACGATTGTACGCCGGCGCGTTGGTGGTCGCGGCCGCGGCCGGGAGACACAACAGAAACAACACATTTTGAGAACGAGTACAGCATCCGTGCAAAGTGCTGTTTTTGGTGGCTCCCACACTTTTGCCACTTTTATTCTTGGAGCAGAATGGCGTTAAGAGTGTTATATGTCCATCCTTAAAGTACAATTTTCACACACCAACTGCACGCGCAAGACGTGGTCCCGCTTCCTGCGGACACGTTTATGTCCGTTTGTGGCTAGAAATAGATGTATTTGTCAGTTTCTAGGGTACCCTTCTATTTCATCTATTTATTTATGTGTTTATTTATTCTGCTGATGATTCTGTCCAGAAAGACTTTTTTTATGGCAGCAGCTCAGCGGAAGCAGTTTGATCAACGGCATAACAAGCGGACCAGGTTTCTAACCCAGGAACTTCAAGCTTTACCTCCTGGCCCAAGAAGACTCTTTAATCTGTATATTATACATGTCCATTTGACGGCACTTACATTGCAAGGCTTGTACACTAAGCTGCTTATACTTATTTGCCCATTAATGCGGGGGGGGGGGGATTTCAGGTGCAGTGTTCAAGGGTATTACAGTAAGAGCAGGGATTCAAACCCACCCCGTTCAGCTGCAAGGTAACAGCTCTAACTGCTAAGCCTCCCGCACCTGGTACAGCTCAGATCTGAGCCGCACCGTGTGAAATCTCAGCACACCCTGAGCAACGTCACATACTACAACCTGTTGGCCCCTAAAACAGCAAACATCCTTGACCTTAAAGTCATGCATGTGCTAGAGCAGCGACTACCTTTTTCCCTCCTCCTGGCTTCCAAACTTGAGGAAAGCAGAAAAGTCCCATATCGTCCCTGGCTGGGGCACAATAATCCCCTCGGAGCTCCACCTCGAGGACTCTGAGAGCACCTTCCCACGCCGCCGGACCCGGAAGCCGAAGGGAAGGCGTCCACCGCGAGCCTGACACAGAGACAAAGGAGCAGGAAAAAAATTATCCTTTTGTCAGAGAGTAATGAATATAATTTTGTGCAGTTTGATTAAATCATAATGCGTTTTGTAATGAGTCTACCTCCCGACTCCATTATTCAACTTATGTTATCGATGCTAAATATAGCTATATAATAAATTCAAAATGTTACCAGCTGCATTCAAGGGGAAGTTCAATTATATCAGTGTCAGGTGTATTTTTATCTCTGCAGAAAAGCTACCGTTTTCGGAGAAAGAAGGTCTTTTTTTCACCCCCCGCATTTAATTTCTCAAACATGGAGGTGCAAAGGTAATTCATTTATCTTCTGGAGAATCGCTGTTGAGCAATTGGGAACTATTTTAATCTTTGTGTATATTCATTTTTAAAGGCAAGGTTTTTTTTAACTTCTTATTGTAGGCCTTTTGTTTTGGGCACTTATTTGTCTGACTACACACTTGGGGACCAGCTCTGGAAAAACCAGAAGTGACAGAACACAGTTCAGAGCGCGTAAAAAAAAAAGAGCGTGTGTTGAACCACAGCAGAAGCCCGGCAGCGGTGGATGAGCAGATCTCCAGCGTGCTCTGGCTCTGGTTTTTGTGAAGTGGAAGATAACAGATTGTTTCCCATATGCTGATGTTATAGTTGTGAGATCTTTGTTTAGCAGCGCACGGCTGTGGAAAAAACAGTTATGTTGTTGTGTGGATATGACAGCAGCACAAGCTTAAACCCACTGTGGGAAAAGAACAGCTCTAAGTGTGCAGCCTCCCAGATATGCCTGTCTGCGGTGAGGAATTCATGTCTGAACATCTCGAGAACGATGCCCAGGCCTAAAGCTCACAGGCTGAATTTCATTCTCTGCAAATTTTTGCATTCATTTATTTAATTCAGAATTTTCTCCAAAGCATCTTAAGCTACTTGCAGTTGTTTCCCATTTACTTAGCTGGGAATTTTTTATGGGACCATGTTTGTGGGTAAAGACAGTGCTGTGAAAAAAGTTTCTCTATATTTGGAAGTTTTTGGCATTGTTTGACCAAATTTTTTTGAATGTATTTGAATTAAACACAAGAAACAAATAATGACACCGGCATTGTTTTCGTGCCATTCCCTTTGTGTGCGAAACAAAAAAATGTGCATTTATAGGTGTGAAGAAGTAACTGCGACTCCACTGTCAACAACCGGTGGTGCCATGTTTAGCTGAAAGGGCTGCAATCGAACGCTTCCTATTGCGGTTCACCTCGGTCTCATTGCTGTGGATGAATTTTGGCCTCCAAAACCTACGAAAGCCGCACAAACACAGGGTTCGCAGGGACGAGCGGAAGAACTGGAATCGGGATTAATGTGGAAACCATCTGCAGAGTCATCAGTTGTGGGACATGGAGAGAAATGTCAGCAGAAGACCAGGTCAGAAATAAACGTACACAGCTGAAGGGAGCGGAAGAGAACTGGCAGCGATGGAGAATACAGCGCAGTGTGCGAGCGTGTGAGAGTGTGTGTGTTTTATAAGCCCCGGTCTCAGGTCACGTGTCTCAATTTTAATTTGAATCCCACTTCCCGTGGTGCTGTAGCAGCGTTTGGGTCTGTTCCTCACACCCAGCACGAGCGCCGGCGAGTCAGACAGAGTTGCTGGATGGTGTGAGAGTGGGGAGGAGGAGCGGGGGAGAATGGGGGCTCCTCCTGCACTGCCACTCCCCCACGATGCCGCGAGATGATCACACATTCTCCAACAGCCCCTCCCACACAGTAAAAAAGGGCTTTTGCTCCAATTATTACCATATAATAACCCTCTAAGATATAATCCTGCCGAGATGGATTTCCGAATAACAGGACTGTTCCTCAGTTAGGCCGAATTCTTACGAGGATGTGAAGAGCCACCCCAGCTTCTTATTTTAAACTGCCATGTTGTGTAAGTGTCAGAATTTAGTTTGGGATGTAGCACTTCGCACCTTTACACACTCCGCTCCCAGATATGAAAAAAATGTTAGTTTCAATAAAAACAAGAAAGCACCGTGTAGGAGGTGCCTTTGTGCACCAGTGCCGAATTCTGTGTGAATTCTGTCCTCACCTGCAAATGTTTACCGCGCTATGAAACGCTCTCCGTGTGGAAGCAACGCCAGTCTCCGTCGGTGTTGGTGCTCCCTCATGCATTCCGAGGTGTTTCCAGGGAACCTTATCTCCGAAAAAACCCCCGGCCCAAAAACTGAACCTAACGTTTCCTTGGCAACAGATCACCGGCTCACCTGCAGCGACCGTGGGGTTGCTCACACAACAGACGGACAATAGACCGCCCCAGCTGCAAGACCAGCAAGGGTCCGGTGTCACAAACCGGAAACTAGCATCTGGTAACCGGGCAGAGCATCTCTCGGGCAGCAGAAAAGGAATCCATTCATCGACAAGCTCAGACCTTTCAGCGAACGGCAGCTCAGGTACCTGGGGGTTTTGCTGTGATTTTCACATAAACTTGACTGGCTTGTGTGACGCAGACCAAGTAAGCAGCACGACTGTTATGGAAGCAGACAGGAAGGTTGCCAGATCAAACCCTTCTGTTTGCTGCAGAATTTCAGCATTTAATACATAATAGTTCGACGATACCAACAGCTAAGGGGAATACTCACACTTATTATTTGTGGGGCTGAAGATGTCTAATGTATATTCAGGATTGTTTGCTGGTCATCTTCTAAACTCATAATAAAATGGAAATGAAGTGTTTGAAGGGTTCCGGAGGCCCGGTGGCAGCACTGACCTCGCTGTGACCTTCTGCGGCAGAGTAGCGCAATTGGTTGAAGTCAGTCTGGAGGACAGACCAGCAGACATGTCTCACTCTGATTCGCTTTACCTCCATGGTAACGTTTTAGCGCCTCAACACTCCACAGAATCTCCAGTATTTGACATCATGCCCAACACACGTCACGTTCACAGTGGTGCAGGGGATTAGTGTGTTTGTCCCATTAGGATTCAGACCAGAATGTGGTGGATTATCAGCCCCATCACCTTAACTGCTCCACCATTTCACCAGGCTACTCATCTAGCAAATGATGGGAAAGCTTTATTATCCTCTGCAGGCATGACCTCAGCAAACTGCAGGTTTGGAGCGTCTTGTCCCCTGGTCTTCTGTGTGTCCTCCTCCCTGGATGGCACGGCGGTCTCCACGAGGGACGTTCTTATCGCAGCTGAGCCAGCTCTGGGGTCAGCACCCTCGATAAGAGCGGGGCTGTTTGTCCTGTGGACTGCAGGAAGCCTGTGGGCCAAGATAGGCCTCACCACGTGCAGGAGTCGATGCAGCAGTGCTGTGGTGGGTCTACGCTGTTTGACTTGGCTCTCAGCTGAGAGGGGCGGGGGGTCCATCATAAGCCTGTTCTTACTTCTGTATTCACAGCGTGAGACAATCCAAATCGAAATTTGATTTCAACATGACGTTCCGTTACGTTTTAACAGTTTACCCAGCTGGTATTAATACCTTTTACCTTTCGCATTGTACTGCTGGAATATCTGGCACATTTGTGCATTTTTCTCATTTCGTCATTGCTTTGTCTCCTTTTAACAGCCACTTTTCAAATGCATTGTTTGATTTTGAAAACCAGAATCACAATTTACACATTCCTGTATTAATTTACTTTTTTGGCAATAAGAAAGCAGAGCTTTCGGGTGGTTGGTGGGGCGGGAAGAGTTTGTGAAAGAGGTGCACCGGTGATGCAGTTTAATTAGAAACTGAGAGAGAGACAGGGTGGTAATGAGTGACACGGCGAGCTGGGGTGAAAAATATGCAGAGTTAGAAATATGGAGGGGTGTGAATGAGTGTGTGTGTGTGTGTGTGTGTGTGTGTGTGTGTGTGTGTGTGTGTGCTGCACGACCTGACACGGAGTCAAGTGCAGACGAAGGATAGTGAGGAAGCATGATCTTCAGGTGAGAGTGACAGGCCTGAATGATGGACGGCAAGATGGTGAAGACCTGCTGCTCACCCTCAACCCGCTGTGCTCCTAATTGCGGCTCAATTGCTCCCAGCACTAAGCTGTCTACCTCGGGGGCTATAAATATCTCACATTACCTCCTTTAGAATCCTGACAATATGCATTTTTATCCCTCCCGCTTATAGCTCTCTCCTATTTCTTTTTCATACTTTCTCTATCTTTCTCCAACACAGATTGGTTATTTATTCAGCAAAATAATGACGTAAATGACAAAACTCATCTTCAATTGCTTCTCCTGAGTAGGGCTGCTGGAGTCCAGTCTATCTTGGGATCACTGGCCTTTGGATGGGACCCCAGGCCATTACAGGGATGGCCACGCATACACCCAATCGTGCTATGGACAAATCGGTGCGACCAATAAACCTGAAACACACGTCTTTGGACCAGGGGAGGAAAACCAGCCCAGGCCATGGGAGGCAGCGGCGCTAGTCACTCACAAAAAACCCACGCACGGCTTGGAAACAGGGTGTGTAGCAGGGTACATTCTGGATGGATCGCAGGACGATGGCACGCACGGACCCACCTCCCACACACAACCTAACGGCACTTTCACCACGCGAACATGGGAAGGACACGCGCACTCCACACACGCCAAACTGGGTTTAAACAGCCGGTTTGGCGTTAGCTGTGTGCAGCTACCCACTGTGCCACTGTTCTGCCCAGTAAAATAAAAACTTGCAAAAATATAAAATTTAAACAAAAAACATGTTTTGGATTAACTGACAGTCATGTAGATCTTCTGCAGATGTATTTAATTGTGGTTCACCTTGGCTGAATAGCCCGTAAACACAGACACGATGTGCACTTATAAACTGTAAACTGTATGTAATTCGATAGCAAGGAGGATGTACAAGGAAGGGTGTTGCCTTTACTTTCCGCTGGTCATGACTTTGTGAAATACTGTTAAATCTGCTCTCCTCAATTACGTGTAATGCGACGCAGTATAATTGCCCGAACTGGACTTCATCTAAACTGTGGGATTTCTTGCCATAAACTCGCATTTCCTTATTTGCCGCATGCCCTGTTATGAAAAACAAATGTTGCTCAGCCCCTCCGAGACACTGTAAGCCCTCGGAAGGAGGCGCAGGGCAAAGTTTGGGTGATGTCAAGGACACCCGCACGCCGAGAAGGAGTGTGAAACACATCCTGCCTTTGAGGATCTCAAGGTTACTTGTACCCTGCCTGGGGGTATGAACGAAGCAAAGTGAACATTTAAAAGAGGAAACATGGACTTTGAGCAAGTCCTCACATTTTAACCTTCCTGATTCGGTTGCTGTCCTGTGATAAACATGACAACATGGCACCAGAAGGAGACATATTTCATGGATATGAACAGTTCAACTGGATGTGGCTGAGGGGTTGCTGGTAAAAACACCCCACAAATCCTATTTTTCCTTGATAAACGCACTGCAGTCGATTTTGTGACAGTTCAGTTCACTGTCACCTGATGCTTTTTCTCCTGTGGAACTTACTATTTAATATAGATTTTACTAAACTCTTTACAACTATTTAATTTCCTATTTATAAAAGACACCTGTGTGTTGGGTCCAGGGAGTGACCAGGTGTGAGGTGACAGACGATAGAGGTAGTGAATTTTTTATTATAAAACGGAAGTTGACCTGGTAGAAACGACAACTTAGTCACACAACGAGAAACCTATGCCCATAACTTACATCATATACACAACAACAGCCCTGAATGGCCTCTACAGCCCAGATCACCTCTTTCCCCAAAAAGTCTGCTTAAATACTCAGTGCTCACATCTGGTGCTCATCTCCTACCCAGATAGTCTGAGCTCCTGTGTGCAAAACAATTCTTACTGTTTCCATTTAGGTTAAGTACCTTGACCAAGAAGACTGTAGGAGGAGCTGGGGTCCTAACCTCGGTTCTTCAGTTGCGAGGGGGTGAATCTGACCACTAGGCTACCGATCGCCCCAGGTCGACACCTCTTTTTGCCTGTTTGTCGTACTTATTATAGCTCATAGATGGAACATCAGGGGCTCGCGGCACAGTGTGGCACAGTGCTCAGAGGGCCGATCCCCTGGTCGACGCCGTGTCCCTGGTGCAACATTTAATACCTTCCTCTTGTTCACAGCACCTGTGCCAAAAGGCCCCCAGCCGGCAGGGACCTGGCTGCAGCTGCAACAGTAGAAGGTTGTCTCTGCACACATGTTGGTCTAATTGCAGTATTGCTAACCTGGTCGTCCAAGCGTCTTTGAACACAATCGCACGGACCGGGTGAGCAAGCAATTATCTCTCCAATGTTTTCCTAGCGTCGGTTAGCAATTTGGCGGCAATTGACCCTCCTGGGGCTGCACGGAGTAGGAAAACATGTCGGTCGTCCCACCGACGACCCGAGCCGACGGGCCCAGACGCTGCGGCTCTCTGCTCCTCGACGGCCAGCCGCCTCCCTCCCTTTGGGAGGCTAACTGGTTCAATATGATCTGACATTTTTATTTAAGTGAGCTTTGTGCTCTAAATTACTGCGTGTGCTCATGAATTTAATGCCTTTTTGAAAATGGTCATTCTTCTCCCTCTGTATACTGTGTTTGTGTGTGTGTGTCTGTGTGTGTATGTGATTCAACAGACTGCAGGGATCCACTGCAAAAGTAATACTGGAAATAACCTATGTGGAGCTCATCGTGTCTTAAGTAAGATTGTTTAAAAAAAATGTAGATTCTTTCAAGTGGACTTAAACTAACCTCATCTGTGTAATTTTTTGTTAACTTATTTTTTCATTTTGTTGGCACTTTTCTCCAAAGTAATTTACAACAGTAGATTAGTGCTGGCTGTGTTACCCAGTGCTGCCCGGATCAAAAGGGTGCAGCCGTGGAAAGGAGAAAAGTAGTAAGACGTTATATAACCACCACCAAACTGCTTTGCTTAAAGTTGTGTTTAACACAGTCCAAATCGAGGGGAAAGGTGATATATTTGTTTATATATAAAAATATAAATATATAAAACCTAAATTTACTACTCTTACATCACTAATGTGTGTGTGTCCAATATATCATGATTAACTTTCACATTTTTCATTTGGGCACCAACAACAAAAAAATCTGTCTGCATGTAGTAAGTAGTGTGTGTGGTGTCTTCCCTGTGTGTGTGTGTGTGTGTGTGTGTGTGTGTGTGTGTTTATAGAGTGAGAAAATTCATCGGTGTGTGTCTATGTAGTCTATGAAATAACCCTTTTGGAGTTTGATGAACTTTACCACACAAAAATCAGATGCAAGTTACAAAGTACCTGTGAGGCAAATTTGAAGCCAGCGATGTGAAAAACAAAACCGTGCGTAAAGATCAAAAAACAGAGGTTCAGTGTGATAGCCATGGAGATATCAAGCGGCCTACAACGATTTGCCTTTTTGTCGCAGGTGTGCAATTTTAGTGTATGTGTGTTCGACAAGGATACCACAGCAGAGATTTAAACCCATTTCCTTCGATTGCAAGGACATTCCTGTACCCACCACACAGTCCAACTCTGATACAGGAAAAATTTTTGGACAGATTTAACATTTTATATGAAATAAAATAAGCTTTCAGCTTCTTCAGTATGCCAACATGGTGTTTATTGTTCCTGTTTGAACCTCCCGCCACATGTATCTGTGTTTATCTGCAGAGTTACCAGAACCTCTGGCCCAGTCCTCTGTCCCTTGTCCAGGGCTTCACCCCACACGGTGCACTGGGACTGTGGTACCAAACTCTACAGGACTACAGCAAATCTTGTCCTCTGCGGTGCAATTCTCACACACTGGCAAAACGTAGCTCTCAATGAAACTGTCCACATGGCCACAAAAAAGCACCCAGAGTGGCCACAAGCAGGCAGTGTGAGCTTCACACGCTGTTTTGTAGCTGGGTTTGTCTATTTTGGTTTGTGGAGTTTGGTCCTTGCCGAAAGAGGGGAAACTATATGGCAGGCAGCGTCGCTATCTGTGACTTATGGAGGCAATCTGTGCAGATGGCTGAGTGGGGGGTCCCGGGGTTCATTTCCTGAGAGCTGAAGTGTACGATAAGTCAACAGTGATAACTAAATGGCGGAGGCGGCCCAGTACTGGGCCGCCAGAGTCAATAACAACATGGTCAAGACATTGGTAGCGCCCAGCTGCTTTGCCATCACGATGCCCCTTCAGGAACGTCTCCCGCTCCTACTTTGAGTGGCCAAGTTCCAGTTATTAGCGAGATTTGTGATGAAGGACTCTTGTAAAAGGAGGTAAAAAAAAAATCCAGCTAGTCCCCCAGCCCTGTACAGCCAGCACTGACCCACCCCATTGAGTGCTCTTTGTAAAAACTCTCCGCTACCCTCCATCAAGACATGACTACCCCGAAAAAGTCCTGAACTTATAGACTAAACCCAGCTGATAACAGGTTTTACGCTTTTCTGGTCAAAACAGGCAAGGGCTCCTGCCGGAGAGACAAATGACGATCTTAAGACGTTGCTATTTGCTAACAGTTGCCCTGGCAGCGTATCTGTGTACCTGATTCACTCATTTACGACCATTAATCACTTTTCCATCGCGGGGTTGTGGTCTAGCCCACACTGCCCCCCGTTCCGGTCGGCCGCTCTGTCACAGGGCTAAAATGAATTCATTTATTCGTTCATTTTGCACTGTACACTTTTAATATGACAGTAACAGTGACACATTTGCGAGGCATGTTCATCTGAAACGTAATACTCATCGGAATGCCTTGGTGTCAAAGGGGGGCTTTATTTATTTTCATAATATTAGCAGATTGCACATATGCACGCAGGGCTGTAATGCGCAAGGATTCTTCATTTGCAGAAATGGTGCATAATAATTCCTGGCTTTTTAAGAGGTGACACTCTGCTGCATTTCATTAATATCTTGTAACAGTTTGACTCAGAGGATTGAAGAAAACGTTTATACTTAAACAGAACACGGGGGATCGGGGGGGGGGGGGGGGGAAAGNGGGGGGGGGGGGGGGGGGGGGGGGGGGGGGGGGGGGGGGGGGGGGGGGGGGGGGGGGGGGGGGGGGGGGGGGGGTCAGTCACGTTCTTCTAGTGCAACCCTTTTGGTGTCGGTGTGTGTCCCAGCTGTATCCCATTCGGCCCCCGCGTCTAATCCTGACATCGCAAAGCCTTGCCGCCCAGACTGGGCGCCGTAATCGGATGCAAAAGCGTTGGTTTCGTCGGTGCTCCTTCACGGCGGAGGTCCCGGGTCATCCGAGAAGGCGCAGTTACACACCGCTGAAAATGAACAAAAGCCGGCGGTGCAAAATAAACAGCGGCCAACAGCGAGCTCGCGTGCTGACAGACAGAGCGGTAAATAAGGTGTCTTTTTATTCCACCACGCACCTGGGCTGCGCACGGCTTCCTCGGCTGGCCGCGGCGTTTGTGCGTCTGTTAATTTGGAGATCCGAGAGACAGATGTTCGGAGTCACACGCCTCATCAATCGGGCTCCATGTGGCCAAAGTGTGTTCCTCATTAACAGCTCAGACTGGAGGAGAGGGGCCTTTTTTGTTTGTTGGCTGTTGATAGAAACCAGGGCTCTTAGTGCACTTTCAGGAAGGCCCTCGGGGCCCTTGGATCCGAGTCTCCTTCGATGCGTGAAATCGTAGGCCCTGCTCTCCGGACTGACGGGAGGAGCTCGGCAGAACCCTCCTACAGTAAATGAACGTTGCGATTGCCGTGGACCCGCACAGCGAACTGATGTCATCCTGCCGTTGTTTGGTGTTGACGTGACTCGCTGCCCCACTTGACTCGATAGAAAATTATTTTATAACTTTGCCTTGAAGATTCGCGTTCTTCCTTTTTACAGGGCAAACATGCAGCTTGGAAACCTTACAGGAGCCACTGAAGGTCCCAGTTAGTTAATGAAACTTTGGCATTAGCAAGACTTGGGCAGCTGTTTCACCGCCACAAGAAAAAAATGATATATTATGATTTATTAAAATGATATAGAAAATTGTATATTAAAAGTGCAATGAAACTACATATTTTTCATGGCTATAAAATTTATATTTATGCAAATAAAATATATAGCAGAAATAACTATGTGTAATCTGAGCTGTTAATGAGGACCACGCCTTGGCCACACCGAGTCCGTTCGGTGCAGAGTGTGACTCTGAACATCTGTCTGCTGGATCTCTCAATTTACAGCATTATTAGCAGCAATTCCTCAGTATTTGAATGTAGTTCAGGCCTGAAAACGTGGCGGATACCATATTTTTTTCAGATACTGAGTGCCTACTTTGCATTATTTTAAATGGTAAAGAAAATAAATAAAAACTGTCCTCCCAGCCATTTGGAAAGACCAATATAACTATTACCCATGACTCACGCCTGATAAACACTGTAAACATCAGTTACCGAATTAGTACAAATTTAATGTTGTCATTGATTTGCATGTTTATAATTTATGGCACAATATGTGCAGTACAGGACATTTCACATGTTAGTGCTGCCACTGACATTTAAATAAATAGGTTTATTTAAAAAACTAAATTCAGCCATAAAAACTGCAGATAATTTGCACAAACAAGGCTGATTACTTTTACTGGGTAGTGAATGTTGTGAAGGACAGAGGCTTGTGAGGCTTGCCGTGTGAATAATCCAGGTTATTAATCCAGGTAAATCACAGTACGTCACAGAATTTCGCTTTCCAAAGCGATCCGTGAGACTGGCGGCAAAACCGGCAGAAACAGCTGAAACACCAACAACTTATTACAATTATTTAAGATAATATTACACTGTACCATACTTCACGGTGTATATTTTTTGATTTTTTACATTTATTTTGATTTTTATTTGCATTTAATTTTTTTATTTTGGGAAAGCTTTGGTGTCCATACCGATAGTCATATTTAGGTATTCATTTTCAACAGTCATTACCGCGGAAATGCAGACATAGAGAGTTTGGAGACCAAGGGATTGTTATAGAGCCCGGAAGGAGGTGAACTAGTTGAGCTACAAAAGGGAAACATGAAAAAGGACCTGGTCCTGGTTACTGAGGAAATACAAAGGGACGTCCATAGCTGAGGCCAGACTAACTGCACTGGCAACCAGATTGCAGAGATACACAAAATAAGCAAAAAGAATAAATGTCCTCTTCTCCAAAGAACCATCTGAAGCGTATTCTTTCCAACTGCAGCTCAACGAGAGATCGGCCACAGATCCGTGGACAGCCGAAACAGAAGAGTCCTGGAAGAGCAGATGGGGAGAGGAATCATCACACAAAACCAGTGCATTGTGGCTAAGAGACATGAAAGCAGAGCGCCACAGTCTCCCAGAGCAGGAACTAGTCACTATCACAACAGCAGATCTCCACCAATGGGCCACAAACACGAACAACTGGGCAGCACAAGGGCCTGACATGATCCATGCCTACTGGCTAAAGAAACTTACTGGTCTACATACCCACCCAGCTGCACAAATGAACTAACTGCTAACAGCAGGCTTCCGACCATCCAGAGACTATACACCAGCAAGAAGAAAGGAGGAACTGGCCCGGAAAATATGATGACCGCTGTCTCCAATGAGACACAGAACTTCCAACAATCCAAGCGATGTCCCCTAAAGACGAGCTGCTAGACGAATTTCTGAAGCAGACAGAGGATGTGGACAGCAGGGAAGCACAGGGGGTGCCATAGCAGGATAAGGCCCTCCATAGAATGTACCAGAGGTGGCCAACATAAGGAAATCCTATCAATGGCTGCAAAAAGCAGGATGAAGGACAGTACAGAGGCACCGATCACAGCAGCACACGAACAAGCCCTCAGCACCAGGTCAGTCGAAACGGAGCTTGGCATATCAGGCAAGAGCCCAGGTGCCGACTATGCAAAGAAGCCCCTCCAAACAATCCAGCACCTAGTAGCGGCTGCAAGATGCAAGCAGGGACAGCGTACACTGACAGGCACCAGCGAGTGGCAGGGATCATATACCGGAACATCTGTAAGGAATATGGCCTGAAGACTTCCAACTCTAAAAGGGAGGTACCACAGAGAGTGGTGGAGAACTACAGAGTCAAGATCCTGTGGGTCTTCCACATCCAGACAGATAAACAGGTGGTGGCCAACCAGCCAGATACAGTGGTAATAGATAAGAGGGAGAAAACAGCACTGCTGATAGATGTGGTGATTGTAAGAGATAGAAATATTAGAAATATGAGAAGCTGGAAAAATATCCTTTGGTGATAGTGAGCACTTGGGACCATAACTCCTAAGCTGCAGGAGATCCCTGGCATATATATTTTTACACAAATAAACCTTGTCTGGATCTTTAATTTAAGGTGTCATGTTTGCACCCTGATGCTTAACCAGGGTAAGTGTGTGGATGTCTGTGCTCAACCCCAGGTCTTAGCTGTTTTACTGAGGTCATCGTGTGGAAAATTATTTATCTAGTTTTTCTAGTCAGTTGGGCACTAATTGAAATAGGTACAAATTGACAGGATTCTGGCCCTCAGGGACCAGCGCTGAGCACGTCCGACATCGCAGCAACAGAGAGAGATGCACACCTTTGCTGACAGAACGCTGGTCTGGGCTGCGATGGAGGTGATGAGATTCGCCGCCACTGAGACTCACGCTGGAGAGCTGTAACCCTGGCCCTGAGGATGACGGATGCCCAGCGTTGGGTTCTGAGTGATTTTCCAGGACGGGAGGCGACGGATGAAGTGGAAACTGGAAGGAACGAGGCGCCGTGGAGGTTTAGCAGCAGGAGGGAGGGGAACCCCACTCAAGGTTTCTCGCTCTGTCCATTATGGCCGAAAGAAGATCGCGATTCTGTTTGTTTCTTTTCTCTGTGGCTACTTTGTACACTGCAGATGGAAAGTGCCTGTGTTGTAAAGCTAGGCAGGGGTGAACGACCCTACAGCCCTTTATCAATTTTTTAAAACACCTTCGAAATTCAAACCCATTTATCCAGCTGGACTTGTGTGCCAAAGCAGCTCAGGTTAAATACCTCGCTCAGGGGTACAACGGCAGAGGTCCACGCAGGCGTTGTGAGGACGTGCGATGTGCGCCTTTTCGCCGACCCTGCTGCGTGCTGCCGTGCCCGACCGACACGAAAGGGGGAAAGAAGAGAGAAGGCTTCCGTGACAAAATGCCCCGCCGCAGCTTGCCCACATCGTCCCCTCCACCCCCTGCTCTTTCCACCCTTCCAATCCCATCTACATCCCTCCCCCTCCGGGAAGTAACCCGGGACACGGCAGCTCACAGCATGAACCTCCATCTTCCGTTCTCCCAGACTTTGAAGATAATGAACAAGGAGTAATTTCCATGGTTGAATTTATTTACAATTTGTCTCACTCACAGTGTTCTCAAACACAGACCCGGCGCGGGGGTAAGCGGGGGCGCTTGTCTATATGTACGTTAAAAAGTGAGACGTTTCATACGGCGAAATTATAGCTGCAGCAGACAGCGGTGGGCGTTCAGCCTCCCGCCTTTGTCCCATTTCCACCGGAACAGCGGCTGATCGAAGGGCTCCGTGTCGCGCGGCCCACTTCTCCCGCTTCCGCTTTAATTGGACTCATTTTTGACGTCTCAAGTAAATACCCTCAATTATAAACACATAATTCAATGGCTCTTTTATTGTTGAATCAATTTTTTTCTTCCCCCAAAATCCCATTTGCTATTCTTTTTATAATGAAACGAACCTGTTTTTATTTTAAAAAAAGTACTCATTTTCAAATAAGTTAGGGGTACGACATCCGTCCGTATTATCGCCTCCCGTTCGCTCGTCTTGGTGTGTTTTGGCAGTGATTTGCTATTTGTCTTCTGCGAAGGCGCTTCGATACGAAAATCAGCCAAGGACAGCAGGTGGCGTAGTGGTTAGAGCTGCTCTCTTGCGCTCGATCGACGGACTTCCCCCGAAACGGTAAAAACGTCGCACGGACGCGGAAGTAACTATACGTAGCTTGACGCTGCAAGTCGCTTTGCTGAAAAGTGGAGGATAAATAAATACACGCACGAGCGACGGGAGAAAACGGGGCAGCACGGGGCTGTGTTAAAAACGATCCGAAACATGTTAGCTTTGATTATTTGCCATTTGTACCTCGGCATTTATCACACTGCTGCCGGGGAGGCAGGAACGCTCAGACTAATTGGTTTGATATGTCTTGTCTGTCCTGTTGGATCAAATAAATGCTGCGGCCCCGCTGTTTGCCTTCAGCTCGGCCGGCGCCTCTCAAAGGACAACAGAGAACTCAAGGTGAAGCCCTTCTGCTGAACTTCAATTTCCTTTTGTGTTTCATTTCCAGGCTATCTGAGCTTTCGGCAATTACCGCAGCCTCCCCTGGGTTCCGGCAAAGGGGCAGTGAGCTAATATGGTAATGAAGATAAATGCTGGTAATCTTCTCCCTGTCGAAATGCGCAGCTACCGAGTGGACGGCAGAGCCGTCCTGATGTTTGGCCGACGGCAGACCCCGTCTCTGCAGGGCGTCGGGATCCTCATTCGACTGCGCGGACCCACAAATACTCATAAAAATGCACACACGCAGCAGCCTCGGCTGCCTAAACACTGCTACCACCACCAGAGCTCCAATAGCTTCACATATAATAATTAATGCATCTGAGTCAGGGTTTCATATTATGGGGTCCACCTTCCCACCAGGGCCTGAGGATGAGCTTTAAGGGGTCTGTGGAGCACGGGCTTGCTTGGAAAAATAACACCGGTTAATTAAATATAAGCTTAAAATAAAAATATTACCACGGTATTCCTATCTACGGCATAGTTGTATGTGAAGGAAACTGGTCTTTGGTGAAATAAACTAAGTGCAATGGGTTTGTCCAATTGACTTATGGATATTTTGCGATCTTCAAATTCTTAAAAAGAGTTGTGTCAAGGTGAAAAACAAATGTCTGCGAACCTCTTCAGACTTGCAAAAGTTTTTTTTTTTTTTTTTTGGAAACTGTCTGCTAACGTGCTATTTTAAAGCTTTTGGTTCCCTTGAGAAAATTGCGGCTCTTCAAACTCATATTTTGATTTGATCTGGGGTACATCGCCACTTCGGCCGCCTCCCTGACATTCTGTTCCGCAGCCCCTTTGTTTCGCCGCTAATATTTTCCGCGGGCTGAACTAATGATACGGTTTTGTGTTAAAGTGAAACGTCTCTGCCCTGCCGCCGCCTGCTCTCCGAAAAACACGGTGCACTGCGCCGCACCCCCCCCCCCCCAAAAAAAAAATTTGAGTGGTCTACCAAAGAGTACGGCAGCAAATTTTTTAATGAATGCTAACTTTGAAACAAACTCTTTCTTTGATGGAAAGGGAGAAAGCAACTTAATATTTTNTTGGTGCCAAAGCGGCGCGTGGACACTCCGCTCTTGCCGAAGGTCCCCCGGATCGGTGCTGCGGATCTGCCGTTCATCGACTCATTAAAGAGTCCTGTCATCGGAGTCGGAGCAGGGTGAGGAAGGCCGTCAAAACGCGACACCCCCTGCTCCATCAGGCCGGCCCGAGGAACAGAGGAAGACAGCCGTAATTACACTGCTGGCAGTTAATTACCCAGCCCCCCTCTCCCACCGCCACCCGCTCCCTTCCAAAAAACCCACATCTTTCGCAGAGGTCCCCTTGAATATGCAGATGGCCCTCTGTTGTAATTAACTCCGCTTTGTAGGTTTTTCAAGGCCCCTTCTTCTCGCCTTCCAAGAAGAGGTGACTGTGTCTGGCTATATATAGAGGGACCCGTCCCTTTCACGCCAGCGCAGGCGGGGGGGGAACGGTCGCTGGTCCCGGCGCCTCGAACAAAAAGGCGAGTTTGCGACGGGCGCGGCGCTCACGCGGCGGCGGCGCCCTGCGCTAACCCACGCGCCCCTTCCACGAATCCGAGTGTCATCAAGTCACCGTCCTATAATTAAACAGCTGACAGCCCCTTATTATTGGCTGATAAGATTAGTTTCCAGCGAGTTCAGATTGTTCCCTTGCCAACACAGATCGACGCGTGCAGCTGACTGAGGTCGCATTTCTGAAAGAGGCAGGGAAAAAAAAAAAATGCTCGACGGAGAATTTCTCTACAAAGTTCCAGATTTGGGAAATGTTACCATTTTAAAGCATTACTCACTGGAGTCCAGATCTCTGCTGGTGTAGATCCCAAAGCGAATCATTTGCTCTCCAAAACATTAGCCACGGACACAAATATTTAAAGAGAGATTTGAACGGACCAGCCATTTCCGCTTGTGGTAGAATATTAGTGCTACAGTATACAAATACCTGGATTAGTGCCTCGGATGCCTTCCTCAGCACTGGAGCCCAGTGATATAAACGGACAGTAACACAGTATATTTCACAAATGGAGCTTAAACTGTGCACGTGCAATATTAGGCAAACTAAATTAGTTACACTTATAATAATAACACACAAAGTTCTCAGGTCCATGGATAACAAGTATAAAATGAAAACAAAAATGCCTGAAATATGATAAGATTAAATATAATACATCATTATGACAAATTGCACAAAGAACTAAAATAAACACTACGATGCAGCATTAATCGCGGTGTTACTGGTAATTTCAGTGTATAGTATATATTCCTGTATACTATATATTCGCACAGCGTCTAAAATCTGCAGGTATTTAATATACTGCGTTGTATTCTCTTCACTGTACGTACTGGATTTAGGTTCCCTATATTTGGCAAAAAGCTAAATCTTTGTGATAAATAAAGGTAAAAACAGTTAAAATACTAAAACGATTATGGGATGTTCCACATTTACAAAAAGTAGAGCCCGAACACGGGGTCTGTTGAAAGTTGGAGAACTTCTGAGATCGGGTTTTCCTACGGAGGTTTCCGCCTGGTGAAAAATGCAGCGCTGCATCCTTCCAGTCATTTGCGGAACACGTTTCTGTAACGGACGCTCACTGTGGCAGGTTATTGTAACGGACGCTCACTGTGGCAGGTTATTGTAACAGACGCTCACTGTGGCAGGTTATTGTAACAGACGCTCACTGTGGCAGGTTATTGAGCCTAATCGAGAGAACAATTACACTTAAGTTCTAATGAGAAGTGGAAGTGGGAAATTGGCTTCGAAAAGGCCCCTGTTTTCTTTACACATAGGCTGCAGAGCAGCCATACATTAACCTCTTTAATTTCCAATAAAAAAACACACACGTTACTCTCAGTTTTTAAACTGAGGATGTGTCTTGTCTGTCTGACACGTTTGGGTTTTCAATTTACGCTCCAGCTGTTTGACACGTGAGGAGCGAAAATGAGACTATGAAGTGGTCAGTTAAAATACTCACCCTGACATTATTTTAACCCAGATTTAAGTTCCCGTCCCCTGTTGCGAGAATGACCCCAGTAGAAAGGACTCAGTTGTATAAAGGGTAAACAGTAATAGGTATCTTAGTATACAAACCCAATCACTGTAAGACACGTAAGGAGTAAAGCCCTGGCTAAATGAACATGTAATAATGATATTTTGCTCTCTGTACAGTATAGTCGGAATCGACAGTTTTTCTCTAGCAAAAAAAAACAAAAAAAAAAAACAAATCTGCTTTGGTTCTCAGGCTGAGTTCCTGAGTTTGGTTTGAAGTGGAAGCACATAACTGCATGTGGTCCTGTGTGGAAATAAGATAATTTGATACTTTGAGAGGTTCTCACAATGCTGCTGCATTTAGCAGCGAAAGCTCAGCTAAGTGATGCCACAATCATTAGCTGCCTTTAGACAAAACATTGTGGCAACAATGAAAGAAGAGTCATTCATTACCGTCACGCACTGGTGTCTGCAGTTTCTCGCCAGGAAGTGGGCTGACTTTGCTGTTTTATTTTATTCCCCCCCCATTAAATGTTGCAGTCATTTTTGTTTCTGCCGTGAGAAATCGGAGCTGCGTTTTGTAGGAAAACCCAGAAACCCGGAAAGGGGGAATCGGCCCTGTCTGCTCACCGCGGATGCACTGCAGCGCATGCAGACCGTTGCAGGAGAACCCTTAAGAAAGCGGCGAGGCTAACTGTCACCCACGGAGGATGTGAACGCGGTGGGTGTGGTCTAGGGTTCCCTGCCCGGGAAAGTAACAGGTTTCTCGTGCACAGTGAGGCAACTGTCGCGGCGCTGCTTTGGCTCGTGGACCGGAGCTGCCGTTGGCACGGCTGCTGGCGCGTTTCGACAGCAGATGGACGAGAGGTGGCATTCGAAAGTCGGCTGGCACATCCAAACCAGGGTGGAACTTCCGTGCAAACTGTGAAGTCAATTAAAGGAGAAATCCGACTGGAGGCCTTTGTCAGAGAACGAGGAATCTGGGAAACCGGTGTCCCACCGTCTCCCATCATGCCTGCTTCCCAAATAAATCAAAACGCCAAGCAATTTCCCCCTCACTTTGACTAATGACTATTTGTCATTGTTTTCATAACCTACCGTATGCAATACTTCTGCTAATTTCAGCAACCACTAAACTCATAATACGACAACATAAATTATGATTTGGCTCAGTTCATCAAGTTGTGGACAAGCGCCAAAGCACATGAATAAAATCCAGGCATTACTATATCTTTCAAAGTAGAAATGAAACGAAATTAAATTAAATCTGCTGTCAGCCGAAGGTTTATTGATAGGAAAATTTACATTTTGGTAAACAGAGAAATAACTAAACAACGGAGATGGAAGAAAAATAGTGAAATGTAGGGCAATATGGGAAAAAGGGTGTGTTCCGTGTTCCTGCTTGTTGACCAATGCTGCAGGCTACCAAAACCTTATGCCTTAGCTTTCCGCAGAGGGATTACCAGTGAACTGGCCATTGTCTGATTTTTTTCCACAATGTGGTTATCTTTTATCTTTCCAGTAAACAATAAAGCCACAAGCCACTGCATTTTCTAGACAGTATCTCATCACATGGGCCAGACCAGATTAGTTAATGGTCAGCCAAGTTCTGTGTAGGCGAAGCCATGTACTCAGTTTTAACTGAAGCTGAACAGTAAGTGAGCGCTACTGATATGTTTTTTTTTTTTAAATCCCCGGAACCAAAACAAATAAAATATAAATATGTGCACTAAAGCAGAGTGTTTTTTTTTTTTTTTGCTTTTAATCTGTTCATTCTCTGAATCAAGAAAATGGTTCCGCACAACTTTTCACACGCTATAAAAAGCTGTTCGCATGGTCCGTCGGGGATTTTGAGCTTTGAGGCGAAACCTCGACACCATCAAGAGAACCAAATGTTGAGTCCCTCCTTCCTCTTGCCTCATCCTCCCTCCTTGGCCACGTGGCCAATAAATCACGGCGTAGACGTGTTTACTCCTCTGACAGACTGTTGAGTTTTCGGGGAGCACGTTCCCCTCGAACGTGGAGTCTGCCGTGCAGCAGTGCCGTCTGCCACCGTGCTCGCGGGGCTCTGGCTCGGCTTGGGACCACCCCGCCGCCCCGGCCCCCTGGGGGCTCGCTGGGCTGCTGCCGAGGCTGCTCTGAGAAGCTGTCGCTCTAAATCCCTGCAGAAAGCAGGACTTGAGCAGGAATTTGTAAACGTGCAGCAGCTTTTGCTCAGCACAATGCAAGACTGTATTCTCTCGCCAAATCGTTTGGACCTTTATTCTGAATTGTATTGCAGCTGTCAGCAGAAACGTGGACAATACCATTTATGCAGCTTTTTGGGCTGCATGTTAAACATGGAGTAATAAAGTAAATACAATAACAGGTGGGTCTGCCACTGGGACAAATGCTAATCTGTACAATGAACTGTCAGGAGATCAGCACGTGAATCTATCCGGACAAAAATACGGGTGCCGGTTCACTTCAAGAAAAACAAAAATTACATATATTTTTATTTTTCATAAACCTTGTTAATGAGGTACCCAATTAATATTGTAATGCCATAAATAGTACCATCTGTTCATTTTATTCCACTTTGGAACGGTCAGACATGCGAACGGCAGAGCCGATTGTTCCGTTGCTGTTTTTTTCTTAACTGCAGGCAGATGCTGATTTTGAAAGGATTTTTAAGCATAAAAATTAGCGAGACCTGCAGAGAAATGGCACGCAGTCCAAATGAATTCCGCATAAGGACCAAACCCTCAGCTCACCCACTTGAAGGGGAATCAACCAAAAATTTCAAAATTTCATTTCATTTCTTCCTTTTGGTTTCCCAGATTTACTCAGGATGTTATGAATTATTTCTTTCTTTTTTTTTCTTTTTAAAAAAAAAACATTTTTAAATTAGCTTTGGCAGAAAAAAAAACTATGCATGAATTCTCAGAATAATTTGTTGAGATTGTCCTTAATGCCAAATTAAAATGTGCACATTGCTGCTGTTTTTTTCCTGTGCAAGAGAAATAGTGGTAGTTAAATGCAAAAATTTTCTGAAGATTGATATAGATGGTCAACAGGAGCTATAAAGGTTAATGTGAGCCGTAAAGGTTAATTTATTGCACGAGGTGACCAGCCTGGAATGGGAGTCACTGGAAATGCAGACTTTCATTTAAAATGCATGGCACACAGACAGGTATATTTTTCAACAAATGTGTCTGAACATTAAGTCATGAAATATTAGATTAAAATGTAAAATGTGACTGTACATGTTGTAAAACAAAATTAATTGCCACTTTCTTATTATTTATTTTAAGAGATGTGGGGCGAATAAAGGCCGGCTCCTCTCACGATGGCGGGCGGTAGTAACGTGGCTGGTCAACCGAGAGAAACAAGGTAATAGTTACCCGCTGACAGCAAACCCTACTTAACTGAAAACTGAATGTGTCAGACTATAAGTGTTTTAAACAATCTTATGGAGATTAAAAGGAGTAATCGGGGCGTCCAGCCTCTTTCCTTGCTCTGACAGCCTTCAAAGCATCTTCCGTGAGAATGCGGGTCTGGAAGTGAAATGGGTCTGAAAACCGAGTGGAATATTATGTTTTAATGACCCCAGTGGGGAGTCACGAAGGCTCAGGGTCTGTCACGCAGTTTCTGCCGTACCCTCCGTGTTCTGAAGCTCTCCTTCCTTAGTTCACATCACTCTTCTCTTTTGAGACTCATCACTTAGTTACCTGTTTACACAACATAACAATCAGCATCATGGTACAAAATACACAATACTGCACTTAAAAATACAGCCAAATACATTTACGCTCATTCACTGACACGATGCAACCAGAAGCCTAGCGTGTCGCTTACATTTCTGCACATTTTGCAGACACTTTTAAAAAGTACTTTTCTTTCTGCCTTGTTTGTTGTCTGTTTATCTGAGTTGTAATGCTGAAGAAAGGAAGGGGGAAAAAGAGCCAGGTCGTTGTACCACCTTCCCACTATGCGTTCCTTGTTAAAACAGTTTACAAGCTTAGCAAACAAGGTGGAAGAGGTGTTGTTTACCGAGCAGGTTGTCTATAAATGGCCCGGGGTGGCTGTTAAAATGGTCCGAGCGCGAGGATCCGCTTCCGGGCCTCCTCCGGCCCCAGGCGCTCCAGCCAACAGCTGTCTGCAATTGTTTTCTCAGGATATATGACATCATTGCCATCCTTTCACTGTGGTTATGGCTAAATTTGTGTTGTGGGTCAGTGTCATCGGGCCTGACAGTCGTGTTACGATGCGATTCTTTTTCACAACACCAATCTGCCTGTAAGGGGCTCACCTGACCGACTGACTGACAGCAAAATAAGATCAATATATAATTTTTCATACACAGATACAGCCAGAGGAGGCAGAGCTGTATAAAATACCAGGATTACACATTAATCTGTGGGGTTTTGAAGACTTTATGCACTCTTGTTTGAAAAACATGACAAATGATCATGCGCATGTACAGCTTTTGAAAAAGTTTTTGAAATTTGGGCATTTTTCATTTCAAAATAGATGATGCCCACTATGCCGCACCACGTTCACAGATATGTCACTATGCAACCAACCAAAAGAAAATATTATTAAAGAAGTGTTGTTGTTACAATAGTTATAAAAAGCAGCTGGTGCCTCACGGGGGCTGGGCTGTTTGGGTTTAGGTTCAAATGGAGCTCGGTCCATGTGGAGCTTGCACGTTCTACCTGTGTTGGGGTGGGTTTCCTCCCACAGTCCAAAGACATGTTTCATCTAAGTTGTGTGTGGGTGCCGCTCTCCTGGTGAAGCACCCAGTGATTTCAGGATGGACCACGGACCACTGTGGTCCTGACAACATGAAGTGACTAACAAAGGCAGTGTTGTCTTCTAGAGTTATAATAAAATAGTGTTGAAGACTATACTGTATTCAGTGAAAACTAGCAGACGTTGCCCACAAAGTGAGAGACAGATAGACNAGAGTTATAATAAAATAGTGTTGAAGACTATACTGTATTCAGTGAAAACTAGCAGACGTTGCCCACAAAGTGAGAGACAGATAGACGGCTCTCCTCACGTAAGATGACTGTAATATAAAAGCAAAAAAAAAAAAAAAAACAAACAAAAACCCGCCAGATTATTGTTTATTAAGGAAAACAATCAAATACGGGAATTATTGCAGAATAAAGACAATACAAACACGATGGAAGTGTTTCATTCCATCTAGTCGACCTCCAGCGGTTCACTATTTGCTACTAGTTTTCCATTTGGATGTATATAGTGAAACCAGCTTTTTCACGAATCTCATATTTATTCATTCCAGGTACCTTCACAAGTTCACCCAATCTAGCGCTCCAGCAAAACTGTCCAAGCTTTTCAGCCTTTTTAGCTGCGTCACTTTGATTTATGTAATCACGTTTTCCATGACTTTAGAGGTAAAAATAAAAATAAAAACCGCAAAACAAAAAATCAAAACAAAAACATTAAAAAATAAAAAAATAAATAAATCAATAAATCATTTTCAGTCCTAGAAAATATAGAATGTCCCTAAAATAAAAATAAAAAACCTTTATAATTAGCAGAAAAAAGTTTTATTTATTTAATTTTATTTAATTTAAAGCTTCCTCGAGACGTTACACTTTTTTTCTGAAAGGTTAACATGTTCATTAATGTTCATTAATGCCTTTAATTTCGCTGATACTTTTAAAAATGTATTTACCTATAAACAACGGTTGAACAGAACAGAAAAATGTAAACTGCGCTGCACGCAACCTGTATAAACATGAAAACTAGGCACTGTTGCCTCCTGTGAACTTGAGAGGGAAAACAAGCATGTAGAGAGAGAGAGAGAGAGAGAGAGAGAAAGTGGGGAAGAGAATAACGGGAGAGAGAGAGAGAGAGAGAGAGAAAGTGGGGAAGAGAATAACGGGAGAGAGAGAGAGAGAAAGTGGGGAAGAGAATAACGGGAGAGAGAGAGAGGGGGGGGCGCGAGCTGAAGGCTCCTCCTCGTCTCCGGTGTCCAACTCGACATCAGGCTCGCGCCCGGCATGGTGAGCGGGCGCGCGCGGCTGCCCACACGAGCTCCATCCTCTCGCTGGCGGAGGGAGTTATGTTCCTCTCACTGGCCGCTGAGCCGCCGTCATGGACCCCCGCACGCCGCCCGCACTGCTCCTCGCGCTCCTCTCGCTGCTGTGCCGCGGACAGCCGGGTGGACAGCCCTCCAACGAAGGTAAGCAGTAAGCGGACGGGGTCACGACGGGGGTCCGGCGGAGAGGTCCAGGTGGCGGGATGCTGCGCGGATGCGGGCTTCGGCGGGCAGCATCCTTCTCGCGCTCGGTCGCTCCAGGTCCCGATCTTTACTTTCTGTCTCACGTCTGACGCGATTTCAGTAACATTCATAATATTAGTCACGATAATAAGCGTTTCGGACCGTTATGCTGCGAACGGAGCCGGAGGACGGATAGTGGACCGACCAATGGGACTCGCAGAAGTGCCGACACTCGTGGACCGTCGCGACAAGGTCAACGCGAAGGGTCCCGCGCGAGACGCGTGGCTTTTGTCCCCGGGTCCTCGGTGTCCAGAGTGAGGTGTGTGTAAAACGGCACGAGCCGTCGGTCCACGTGTGTGAAGCTGCAGGGCGAGGAAGTGCGGTCAGGTTTGCGAGACCTCCGAAGGTGGTCAGTCGTCGATAGCCAGTGGTCAGTGGTCTAGTCTGGCACCCCCCCGGTGGGTGACGAGTATGTCCTCTGTATTTAAGACAGTTTCCCTCGCTTTACGAACTGTAACGCCTGGACGCACAGGACACCCACGAGTGGCGCAAAACAAAAAGGTGTGCAGTTATATTTCTATACAAACAGGGGAAAAAAAGCACGAGCAGCGGGGACTGGGGGCGTGTGGGGGGTGTACAACGTGTTAACGACACGAAGAATGACATTTATGCAAATGAGGAGAAAATAAAGCAGGAGAGATGGGGTCACCAGGGTGCCGCCTTTAGCTGTAACATGTAACATATACAGCATATAGATTTTATTACAGTTTATTTCTACAGTCTTGTTGTCCGCTGCTGGAGGGTCAAACAATCTGGGCAAATTGAAGACACACCTCTTTGGATTTTACTGTTTTGTTTTCGTCACATCTTGTCAAGCTTCTTTATTCATCTTATTTCTTGTTTTAAATTGTATATTAACCAGGCTAGAGAAAAAATAGGAAAAAAGGCTGGAATAAAATACTGACAAATACAATTATTGAAGCTGCCAGAGGAGAACTGGCACTTTGGACGTGTGATCTTCTGCTGCTGCTGCTGGGAAAATGGCAGATAAATGAGAGTAAACACTTTAGCTTAGAAGAGTACAAGGATTATATTAATACATGCAGTTCTGAAGGGGAAAAAATGTAAGAATCATCAATAACTAGAGGTACTTTGTTGCATTTAATATTTTTGAAGTTTTAGCAGAAATGCATTTTCACGCCTGCATTTGGGCATTGAACTTTGTTGCATCTGTAAGCTTTAGATTAATTTTGATCCAGTTGTGCCCTTTTGAGCAGGTAACTGCAGCTCACAGTGCTCACGTGTCTTCGGTTTGAATTTATGAATATATAATTATATATGTTAGCGAGCTTCGGTTATGTATGTACAGGATCCATGAAAAGACAGTAATAGACGAATAAACAGATAAGTGGAGGAAAGCAGTTCAAGCTGAGCAGAGCTTCTCCTGCACCAGTTGTGGTTCAGATCATCTCATGTTCAGAGTTGGTGTGTTTCACATGGCTTGTGTCCCACCGAGTCTCTGTGTGTTTTTAGTCATGGCTAAAGTCAAGATGCACAGCTCACATGTGGCTCCTTCTCTTACTGTATAAAAATACAGTTTCCTCAGGCTGTCACAGTCGGGACCTAATAACAGTCAACACTTTGGAACCAAAACTATTGCTGTAAGTCACCTTGGAAAAAGGTGCAATTTGCACAAATAAATACAACAACACCAATAATAATAATAATAATAATAATAATAATAATACCCTTGCTGAATTACAAAGAGTGATTAAAAATAGACATTTTTTTCCATTTCTGAGACAGAGAGCAAAATTCTTAGTGTTTTTGTTCCACCTTTGAATGGGTCCCCCTCATGTAAATATAAAGATGTGACTAATTAGGCTAAAAAAATGTATTGTCATATTTGAATATTTCAAACAAAACTTGAGGGCTGTAACCACTTATTTGACTTTATTTTGTTTAATTTTATTTTATTTTACTTCGCCTTGGTACCTCATTATGGAGCAGCCCACCAGTAAGGGTCAGTGTGGAGCTGCTGTCCTCCAGCTGGAGAAGCAGAGTGTCCATGTGTCTCAGCCTGTCTCTGTGAACAGTCTGGGGGAGGGGGGGGGGACATGAAACAATGCATTAAATAAGTAAATAAATAAATAACCAATAGAACACAACAGAAGACAGAAACATCAATCTAGTTATAGAGAAACTGTACAAATTCCGGAGATCAGCAGCTCAGGGTTGTAAACACTTTAATCACATGTAAATAAGATGAACGTAAGACGTGGATACAGTTTGCACTTGAAGATGGCTGAAGGACACATGTCATTTGTTTAATGTGGTTGTTACATAGAGCTGAGAATATCCATCTACACTGTAAACTGTACGTGTTTCACCAGAGCTGATCTGTCCACCACTGAATGGTGGACACCACTCTGTCCAGTCAAAAGTCCTTTTTATTCTATTTAAAATGTTTTTATCCTTATTTATATACTCCAGGAAGTTGAATTATACTATTGTTCTGTTTATTATAACTGAATTTACTTTACATTTGTTTTCCATCGCAGTGCTGCAATATTGTCAACTTTTATGACTCATTATCGTGAAGTTCGGGAGTAAGATTACTGCAAAAGTGTAGGAGTAAGAAAAATCTTAAAAAACAACAACAATAAAAAAGAGAACATCCTTAAACCTTAGCGCCAGTGTCCTAGTTTTTAACTAAATGAATAACCGTCAGAAAGGAGGCGACTAATTGTGCCGAACCTTTTTAATTACTGGAACGATAAAGTTAATATTTCTTGCATGTCTTACACCCTGAGGCACATCTCTAAAAACGACCCCTGACAATGCCGGTCTGCAGCCCCCAAACCGTCAGCGAGCAGAAAGTATACACTTATACACTCACATACACAACATGCCCACATGTACACTAAAGTTACGATCACAATAACATTAGACGAATAATCACATCCGCACATTTATATTTCTAAAGAGAAAATCTGTGTTAAAAGGAGACAGAGGTCCTATTAAAGAGACAGATTTGTGAGTGCAGGCAGGCGCTGAGGCCTAATGCCACTTTAATAATGTTTCCGCTTTTAATATTTATTTTGTTTTATATTTTTACTCGAGCATTAAATTAATAATAATAATAATAATAATAATAATAATAATAATAATAATGCTGGTATTTTAATAAACCTCTGCCTTGAAGGAATTCGCCAATAAGCCACGTGATCTGATCGAATAAAAACTCTTTTCCTCCAGTTGAACTCAGTCCGCTTTTCAGCTGCTGGGCGCCTGGACGTTTCGGCTTTTTCACAGTAAACATTCAGGTTGAGCCGCTTCCTCCGCTGCACTTTCGGGAGGCGCTTCCACTCGGCGACCCGTGGAATCATTTCTAAGGACATTTTTCTGACTCATGACAATTTGCAGACTTAATCAAATAAGCGGATTATTCAGTCAGTCATTTAATTATTGTTCTGTTCAAACGACGTCGGTTTAATTTATATCTGTGTACATCTGACTGTTTGCTGTGAACATCAGTCTGCGCTCCTGTAACTGGTCTTTTGTTTGAGCCCTAAACTGTGCTGCTGTACTGTGTGTGAGTACCTCACTGCGGTACAGTCTTACAGTACTCTGTACCAGAGTAAAGACAGAGTAAAGTGTCATTGTTACTCATCATAATCGCCACTATGTCAGGGTTTGCTCACCCCACACGGCGGACTCGCGCCAGTGAGAAGACGTGATTTAAACTGAACGCAAACAAAAGTTCAGAGCTCGCGCTCATTTTTTAAAGTCCTTTTATTATCTTTTTCTTCCGGACTTTTCTGGCGAGTTTTTAGGATGTGAACTGTACCGCCCGGGAAAATAAATCGTTATTTTTCAAATATTTTTCGATCTTTTTTCCTCTCCTTTTTTACTTCCATTTATTATTACCTTGATTTCATAATTCAAAATATATAATTTTGTTTTGTCCCACCCAGTTTAAATGGAATTACTCAGAAGTATAAAATAAAATAAAATACAATAAAATAAAATAAAATACGTGTGTTTCAGTGGTGTCCAACAGAAATGGAATATTGTAAAAAACTGATGGTAATTTTAAAAACTGCTGTAAATGTAAAATGTAAAGTAAAATAACATAAAATTGATTATATTCATCATATTATTATTATTGTGNCAGAAATGGAATATTGTAAAAAACTGATGGTAATTTTAAAAACTGCTGTAAATGTAAAATGTAAAGTAAAATAACATAAAATTGATTATATTCATCATATTATTATTATTGTGAATAATAATAATAATAATAATAATAATAATAATAATAATAAGAAGAAGAAGAAGAAGAAGAAGAGGAAGAATATTCCAAAGACTTTACAAATGAGTTGTCTTTCTCAATTGATACGTTCCTTAGACATAAACAGCACATGGAAGAAAGAAAAATTGCTTTTTCTCTATATCTTTTTTGCAATCTGGGCCGACTGCCTACTGAAACAAGCTTCTGTTTAAAGAAGCAAATTAATTTTTCTGCAATTTCTGTGGTGGTTATATAAAGCGAGCTGGTCCTGGGCAAACATAAATGGCCAGGGTATTAACCTGTTCCATACAGCGCAGGCAGGCGTGGGGTGCTGTAGCACACACACCCTTTTCATCTGGGTGCACTGTGTGTTCTGATTCAGGCTAAACTTCTGTGGCCTTGCAGAAACCACCAGTGTGTTTGTGTCTAACCCCTAACACATGACACGGCGGGGCTGTTTGTTGGTACAGTATATACAGTACAGTCCAGTGCAGACATGTTGTTTACAGCTTGTTGTGGTGTCTGAAGGCCTTCTGTTTGGCTCAGGGAGGCGGTCAGTTTGCACTAGGCATCGCGTTCTTTTCCACACCAGAGATGTGCTGTGGATGTGGAGGTGCTGCCACCGGGCCTGGATGTAAGCGGGCTGTTTGGCGGACCGTGTCGCTCCTGCTTCCTGGCCTGGAAAGCGTGCTGGACCGTATTTTTAGCCGGCGTCGTTGAGGCCCTGTCAGTGGACCCCAGAGCCCCAGACTCCCGGTGGGGAGGCCAGCGCGCGTGAGCCGTGCTACCTTTCAGCATGGCCTAGAACGTCTTTGTGGTAAAAATAAGCCTATCCTGGTGAGCAGCATCTCAGACGTCAATCACGTGGTTTAGGGTGCTTCTCGGCAGAGGTGGCTCACGGCGGCGGCGCTGGCGCTGGGGGGTGGAGGGTGTGTTTTTCCCAAAGGGGGACTTGGCGAAAGGCGCACAGAGCTGAATAATTCACACTCCTCGGCACACCTCACACAGAACTGAGTGTATTTCAGCTGCGTTATTCCCACACCAAGCTGGGGACCACTCATGTAGATGTTTTCAGATGCACTATGAAAATAAATATCAATTAATATAACTTTTTGGCAGTGGCTGAAATTTTTTTGCAATCTCATTATTGCAGTGTTGCTACTCTTTACAGTAAATCGTGCTTTAGTGAAAGCCATTCGATTATAAAATGTTTTTTTATCAATGAATTTACACATCTACATAGTCTTTTCTAGAATTTCGCTTTCTCTATTTCTGTATACAGAAAAATAGTGAGCACTCGAATGATGAATACTTTAAAACTGTAATTCAAGCTGCTCTTGCTTAAAAAAAATCTGTAAATTAAGAAAAGAATCCACTTGTTTACTTATGCTTTTCTAATTTGTTCCACATTCAATTTTTTGTGATAAATATTGCTTTTTAATTTTTTCGGCTTTTTAATGCTTGGAAAATGTATCAAAAATACACCTTTGATCCATTAGAAAAATAATGATTTACAAACACTAAATTTGTTTGTTTTTTAATGGTTCCAGTATTATTTTATATGAAAATGTGCAGTGTTTTAAGCTTATAAAAAGTTCAACATTTTTATTTCGTACATTTCCACGTATTGAAGCCACGTTTTGAAAGTGATCATCACACACCAGCTTAATATCACATTTTTAATTCCACATATATTAGAGCTTAAAATTAAGATGAAACTGCAGATTTATGGAACTATAAAGAGACATCACATGGCACACATAGTACTAAAATTTGAGCAACAACAACAATTTGAATTTGAGAGTTTAATTAGGAGAATTTGAAGAAATTGTTAGTGTTTCTCTGTGAATTTGACACAATTTGCAGGCCCCCTCTGAAAAACGGTGATGCCATGTTTATCTTGGACCAAGAGCTGGTGTTTTGTACTGGTCGATGTGCAGGTTGGAGGTCTCCCAGCAGGCTTTGTGTACTGGATTTAACAACACCAGCTGCAGGAGGAGGTCTGTCGGGGGCCGTGGGAGCGCCAGGATCTGCTTCGAAATCAGCGAAATGGAAGTGTGGTCCTCGCCAGGAGTGTCTGGCGGTCGGGACGGGTTGGTGCCTATGCTGTTCCACCGCACATCTGAAGGTTTTGCGTTCCCACCGTCCAGACACCCAGCTACTCCTCACCTTAACCCAACCAGTTGAACTCTGCTGCCCAGGACCCCAAAATGCCCAGAAAACTTATTTGCACCGCGGTCCTAAAGACGGGGGCCCCTTTATCTATGCAAGACAGGAGAAAGCACACGGCTTTTGCCTGAACATCTACTGCAAACAGAAAGTTATAAATATTGCATGAAAACAGGTTAATCTGATGAAAAATTATTTGTATGATCTCCTAAAATACACCGTTTCCCCTCCCTTCTGAGCCGATATATCCTGTGAAGGGAATTTATAAAGGGGCTTTGGACAGTTTTTTTGTTCGGCGTTCTTCGTGCCGCCGAGGAGGTGTAATGGGCAGATGAAGGGGGAACGGCAGCGGGAAACGCTTGCTGGCCGCCTCTGGGTGCCGCCCTGCCCCATCATCTCCCACCGACATTGACTGACTTGCTTCTCCTCCTTAGTCGTTTCCGGAGCGGGAGGCATATGGGGGTGGGAGACGGGCGCCTCTGGCGTCCCCCCGGTTTGTGCAGCTGGAGAAGTGGCCTCAGCAGCGCAGCGGCCTCATTTCGTGCTCTCAGGTTGCCTCGGTCGGCTTGTCTTGTTGAGAAATGTAAATTGGAACCAATGGAGCTGGATGGGAAGTGCCATTATCTGACATGAGCAGATAACTTTATTGCACTTAATGGAAGTGTGTCTGCTACCAGCTGTTTGGCCAGCACTCAGGTGAGGCCCCGTTTCGCCGTTTTGTGCAGGAATTTTATAATTGCCTTCGTTCACCCCCCACACCTCCTCCCTCCACCTGGTTCAAATCCCCCAGTTGGGGATGAGTGCAGCTTCCGGTTCAGACAGTACTGCCGCTCGCTTCCCCCCCTGCGAGACAGGCCACGTCTGACTGTCAACCTGGGTGTTTCCAAGTTTCCCGGTGCCCTTTCTACACCGCTATGTCTTGAAAAAATATTTAGTAGAGAAAAAGAGAAACTCAAAACGCGTGTGTGACACACGGCGCCACTTTTCACCAACAGCTAACTACACGTCGCATACGAGGCAGTTTCTAAGTGCTGTCCTTGTAGAATTCCATCACGAAACAAAAACACTTGATTATCGAGGATATTGCTGCACCCAGAATGCCTGCATCGGAAGTCTTGAAATACACACAAAGTGACCGTGCAGCTGCGTGACCTGCGGAGCCGCCTGCTTGTTGGAGCTGCTAGTGGGCCGATCGCCGCCACCGATGTCGACCTTGTCAGGTCTCCACCCATCCGGCTATGCCACGTACAACTGCCGGAGATCCCCCTACCCACCGTGTCAGTGTGCTCGCAGTGTATATGTGTGTGCAAGCATGATGGAGGCGTTCGATCTGAGTGAGTGTGTGTGTGTGTGTGTGTGTGGGGGTGGGGGGCAGCTAATGGGGGCCAATTGTACTGCTTATTTTGTTCAATTTATTAACCAGGAGCTTATTGAGGATTTGGAGGCAACTGTACTCCAGCGTTTCAGTGTCAGCAAACTCTGCCCTTGTTTTCAGCAAAAACAGATGTCCAAGGTGACCTGCATCTAGATATTCTTTCTTTTTAATCTTTTTTCTTATAATATTTTTTCTATATTTAGGCCACTGCAACTGTTTCTTGTTTAAGTAGGACTGTTTCCTCAGTCGTCGTCTTCTTCTTCTTCTTCTTCATCAGATCTATATGAGAGTTAATTATGCTATTCGTCTTTAAGTCATTCTTGGCTGCTTACGGAGTGTCGTGTGATTATAGGAAGAAATTATTTAGGTTAATTTGATGGGAAATGGCAACAAAAGAGCCATAAAATAAATTAGAAACGTGCGACTGACTCGCTTCTCTTTTCCCCCCAATGTGAAGGGGTGGGATTTAGGGAAATCTGATCAATTCCACATTGCCTTGGGCAACCGAATGATCTGTCACCAGCATCTACTTTCCTGTGTGCCACCTTCTGCCATGAATTTGCTCTTAAATTCTGTGCCGGAGATAATCAGCTACTGAAATGATGTGTGTTTTTAGAGCTCGTATGTGAAATATTTCCGATCATAATTTTCGCATTGAACCTGTCTGGAAAGCCAATTATGTCGTATCACACTTTATTATCAAAGAGCAGCCTGGCAGTGGAAGGAGAAAAAAAAGTCATTTTGCTTTTAAGTTTGTCCTTAGATAAATAAAAGGATCATCGGGTGTACGGTTTCAGAGAAAATCGCTTTTGCGTGCAGCCCTCGCTGAGATCCCTGCGAAGCCGACGAACCCACCGCGTGCAGGGCTTGAATTTCGCTCCGACGATACGGACCGGGTTCAGCAATAATATGTCATTTCCTTGCCATGGTGTAGATATTTATCAGAGAAATACCCAAATGGACGGAGGCCGTGCCGAAGGTCCCGCAGCCGCTGCTGAGCTACTGCGGTGCTGAAACAGTTTTGAATTCAAGTCAAATTTACACCGTTACCAAACTTTTAAGTTATATTAAATCTGTACAGTTGGATGAGTTCCTATGAAGAATGAAAGCAGGAACAGTCCTGCACTTCGGGTTTGTTTTGCTTCATTGGGACACAAAAGGCCAACGGTTACAGTACATTCGTCCCCTTTCTTCTACATGGGTGGAAGCGGAGGAATTAAAGAGGTTAATGAGGGTCAAACGGGGGAACGTCTTGCTGATCTTTTGTTTTTCTCCTCACGCACAGTGAACCTGCTGGACTCCAAAGCCAGCCAAGGGGAGCTCGGATGGATTTCCTACCCGTCACACGGGGTGAGTGTGCCGGGGGGGGGGATTCCAAAACCACACTGTGCCTTTACTTTCTTGTGATTTATTTTTCTTCTTCTCAGTGGTGCTCATTGCACCATTTGGACGGTAAGCATCCACAACCGAAGAGCAGAAATACGAACCAAACATTTTTTAACATCACACGTTACATCACGGGAAGTGTAAAAAAGAACGAAAAAGCTGCTCAGGTTCTCAAATGTAAAAAAAAAAAAACAAAACTCTGATACAAGCTCAATTTAGTTTCTGTTTCTCATTTGCCATTGCTTGTGGAGACTAAAAATCACACGTTCTGGCGTTTCTGTAACAGTGGTGTTTATTTGGCGGACTGCTAGAGAGTCGGCCTCATGGGGTACTCCACCTCAACCATTTTCAAAACTTTATTAAGTGTATGAATTACCTGTTGGCAGTTGCTAAAACTAATCCAATAATTTGCTCCATATAGCTGCCAAACCTGGTTTCCCGTTGCTGCGTGTAGCTGGCACCGTGAAAGAGCTGGGAGGATGTATGAGGAACCAGTCGCTCAAACGTGAAGAGAACAAAAAACAAAACAAAAAAAAAATCCCATTCTTCATTGTTTCTAAAAAGCCGTCTTTATACAACATCCGGGTCTCATTCGAGGTCATTTTCGGGATACACTTTTTTGTCGTCTGGTAAATGCTTTTTCCATTTTGTCTTGCAGCGGACGCTGTCTCCGCAGACACAAGTCATTTGCGTTAGATCGAAAAAAGAACTGACAATGCATCTGATCTAAATGAACAAGAATGGGTCATAATTTTCCGCAAATTTCAGCTTGAGATGATTTACAGTTGTTACTCCTGTCTTCCTTCATGATGAGGATGCAACCCTTAAAACTGAATTATCTGTAATTACCCACAGTTCCCCCCTACTTGGGGGGCCACAAAGCTCTTTGCCCCGATGAGGAACAGTTTAGAATAATGTGCCTGCCTGGCGCTGACACTGACGGATGGGCCTCCCGCCTTCTGGCCGTGTAAGCACAAACAGCGGCGCTTAGAGCAAATTAAGAGCTCAGCCGGCAGGATGTCACGTGTGTGTGTGTGTGTATCTGTATGGGTTGCGTGAATAACAATCTTTCCCATTTTGAGTGCTGTGCTGAAAATGACGTTCTTTGTATAATGGCGGTCGTCGATCTCGTTGCCCCTCCCTCAAAGAGTCTCTATGTTGAGTTCTCCAGTGTTCTGGTGCGGTGTGATGGTATGCTGTTCAAATATCGAAGCAGAAAATGTTGTGGATATTATCCATCCATCCAGCCATCCATCCATCCATTTTCAGTACCCGCTTTATCCCGGTCAGGGTCACGGTGATCCAGAACCTATCCCGGAATTATTGACCTCTAGGCTATGAAACAACCCCTGGATGTACATCCAGTCCATCACAGGGTGACCACACACATGCACAGTCATACATTCACACGCTGTGGGCAAAGAGTGAACAGTTAACCTGACACACATTTCTTTGAACCATGGGAGGAAACCAGAGCACACAAAGGAAATCCATGCAGATACAGGGAAAACATGCAAACTCAACACAGACTGAGCTGGATTCCAAACCATGGCCAAGCAACCCAGGTGCTGTGAAGTGGCAGCTCTGCTGCATTCTGGATTTTATGTGTAGCTAAAATATACAAAAATAAAATATATTCACGGCAGCACTCACAGTCGTAACGCTATTGGTTTATTACTGCAATAATAGCAGACGAATAACAACTGTGACTCCTTTCCAGATATATCCTATTTCATTTTTTTTCCTGATTTTACACCCATTAAGTGGTTTCTCTCTGATATTTGTGGTGCGCATGAGTTAAAGTGGAAATATGCAGCAGTAAGTTTAACCCTACTGATTTTGGAGACCCTTTTCACCATTACTGGAACACTTCAAAGTAAAAAGGTTACGCTGTACTAGAAGACATTGGACCGGTGGCCGAATGGAAGTAAATTCACAAGAACGTGAACTTTTTTGTCCTCATATTTAGAGGATTTCTTGCCTCACCCCTTATGCTTCCAGGATAAACTCTGGACCAAGTAGACTCAGCACTGGACAAGCTGTTACTCATAATGGGTAGATGCAATAAGGAGAACTAGGTTAGTCTTCTAGAAAATGTTTGTTTTACTAAACTTTTCTTGTCCTATTGACACCATTTAAAGTTTTTTTGAAGCTCTGGGCTTCCCCAGTGACCTGTTATTTTATCCAGCTATACAGCAATAAAATGAAAATAAATCTGCTCTAATAAACAGAGAGCAGTAAGTTTCACGCTATCCTGGAATGACCAGGAAGTTCCTAATAGGTCCTTTGTATTTCAACACTGAGACTGAATGGCGAAAACAGATGAAGTTATTGGGGTTGAATCTCCAAAGCTCTGCTGCTGCACCAAAGCTGTCATGTCAAAGTCACGCTCAAAAACTGAATTAGCCAGGTCAAGGCTTTACTGGACTTTGTCGCCAGTGAGGGTCGAGGGCTTTCCAGCTGTAAGGAGGGAATGTAAAACCCCACCAGGAACGAGGATTAGCGCTCCGACAGACCGGAGTAGGGAAAATGAGGCGGCTGTGGCCTGTTATGGCTTCCCGCCCCTGTAAGAGCTGCGATGAAAAGCCATTGAGTGACACAGCGCAGTTGTTCGCGGTGAACGGGTGCTGGAAATCTAACGCGATATTGACACTTGTTGTCATATATTGAGTTTCCAGTGACGTTGTGGGAATGCCGGACAGAGTAAACATCTCCATCTGCGTTTGTCCCGCCCCCGCTCATTTCCCCGCTTTCATAGTTCAGGCCTGGAAGGATCCGCGCGCCTTCGTCGGCCGCCCGATGTTATCTGCTTTGTTTGAGCGCTGCGACGCTTTCAGACGTGCCGTCAAAACCCGAGAGCAAATTCTGCAGAAATCATTGTTACAGTTAAAATGTAAAAAGGAGAAAAGAACAAACCTATAAAATGAAGCAGCGCTATAAAAAGCGATCACTCTAAAATTGTCAAGAGATGGTCTCTGAGGCTCTTAGAGTGTCAAACTGACCTTCTGAGCCCATGTCGACCTTTGACCTCTAGCCACAAATTCACAGGTGCGTCTTCGGGTCAGGCTGTTACGCTCAAGGGCCTGAAACAGAAGGGCAGCAACATTTGTCCTGAGAGTCCGCCGGTGGGATCGTATTTTTGCAGCACCAAGCCGACAGTCAGCGGAACATTCATTTGGCTCTTGGTTGTGGAGAAGGGCAGAAAGGAAACTGCCCGAATGGCGAAGCGATTCTTACATGTGACACCACCATGTGGCCGAACTCCATGTCAGTCCTTTCTAACACTAATGTAATTCTCCTGTAATATGAGTAAGCAGAGGATTATAATTTCATTACATATCTTTCTGAAACACAAGCTCTTCTTATGATAGGCGACTTGTGCCAGGGACTCTATTAGCTGAAAGTATTTACCAGTTGGCCTGCCTTCAGAGAGGGAGCGCACTCAGGGCCCAGCCAGATGTACCAACTGCCCATTTTCCCATTTCCATATATGCCGCTTTTCTGTGCTCCAGAGGATTACTGCTGTAAAGTGATATTTTGAAAAATTTGTAGTCGCCCTTGCACTACGGTCTGGGCCGTCGGGTTATAGCGGCTCGAACATGACATTTCCTGGTGTGGGTCGGGGAGGCGGAAGAGGTGACCTTGCCTTGTCAGTGTAGCGGTACTCCCACAAACACTGCAACCGAGCACTGTAACCCCCCTGCTTTTATGAGCGTTAGCAGAAGATAGCCAGGAACACCAGATAATGTGTTGTTTGGAGCACACGGCGGCTTTAATGTGGACAGGCCGGTGTTTCTCAGCTGAGCTGAATGGGGAGGAGGGGGGCAGAGGCTGCCACGGTGATGTCATGGCTGACACCGCGAAGCCCTCCTAACCTCCGCCGGCGTGTCATGCACAAGTCGGCTGTAGCATTTCATCCTTTCTGGCAACGGCGGTCCCTCAACGTGAGCATGTACCTCGCTGGGAGCACCTGGCTTTCATTTGGGCTGCCTGAACTTTCTGCCCGAAACTCGGCCGGAAGCCCGATGGCGTATTCTGCACGGAGCGCCAGGGAACCGAGATCGGGGATTTGCTCACCGTGGGTCCAGTTGGGAGGTTTCTGGAAGCAGCCTTTTGTTTCAGCATGCATGTAAACGCATAATAACACGGAACTTTTGCGGCTAAGGGACCTCAAAGCTCTGCCAGGCCTGAGGTGGGAACACCTAAGCAGCCTTTCCAGTGGCATGCTGGGGACGGAGCGCACCCGTTCCGGGTGGGAGCAGAACGAGTCCACGCTGCAGAGCCACCCTGGAATAAAACACAGGAAACAAGAGGGCCCGTGCCAAGTACAAACGTACCCAGCATAAATCTACTCAGACAGCAGAATATATTCAGGCCAGAAAGCGTGTTTAACAGGTCTCCCCAAAAGTATGCCGCCGCTGCACGAAACAAACGGCAGCTTTGACATGCAGATTAAAAGGAAGGAGGGTGTAAGTCCCGGACTTTTTAAAATAAATTAATCTCTACTCATATTAAATAAATCTTTGAAGTGTTCAAAAACATATTAATGCAATTTTCAAGAAGTACGTTTGAAATGTTTAGCAGCCCTAATGCCAATACTCTGCTGCTTTCTGCTGTTTTGCTTGGATGAATCAACACTTAACTTTTTCTGAGAGCAACTAATAAATCCTTGACAGAAGATACGCAAGTTATTTGAAGCAGGATAGAAGCCAAGTTATTTGCTTGCTTCCCTCGCGAACGGGAGGGTGAATAATATAATTTATTAATTTACTCAATAGAAAGGGATAAACACAAAGGCGCCAAACGGCAAAAAAAAAGATTAAAACACTTGGGAATTTATCAAAATTGAAACTTTTCTGGATGCTGTAACTCGCTAATGGGGTATGAGGTTGTGTGAATTCACGTCCTGTTTCTACCAGAACAATGAAACAATATGCCGTGTAGAGCAGTCGTGGAAGGAGTTTGATAGATGATTCATTCTTTACTTAGTGGGAAAGTACCAAACCCAGATGAATAAAACCCTGAATGCTGTATTTAAAAAAAAAACCGTCAACTTAGTAAGTTCCTTGATTCTTTCGATAACAGCTCCCACCTGCCATGTTAATTTAGCTAATATTTTCCATATCCTAAATATGAACAAACCCTTGGGCATGTATGAATCCTACAAGACTTATTACTCTAGACTCAAGGATGCAGTAAAAGTATCAGGAACGGAAATTGGAGTTTCTACCCCACACACCCNACTTATTACTCTAGACTCAAGGATGCAGTAAAAGTATCAGGAACGGAAATTGGAGTTTCCACCCCCCCCCCCCCCCGCCCTCCATTGACTGTGGCTTAAGAAGAAAGAAATACTCTAAACATCATCCAGTGTGCTAAGGAAACTCAAAGTAGGATTATTACCATATCTTGACAATGAAAAGAATTTATGTCGGTGTGCTGTGGATTTTGATGCTCTTGAAACGGTTGCAGGGGGTCCAGAATGAGTGTGCAGTTACTATGCACTAATGCAAAGGCGTGTGTTTTGGTGATTTTTCAACTGGATGATGATACAATGTTGTGCGTTTTTCACTCTGCTACAAACCACTTTTCACCTGCAAGAGAAAGTCGGCATACAGTTTTACAGAGATGCCACAGAATGAATTCCCAGATACCTCCACTCTGTGCTAAATCTCATAATGGCACTTGTTCCTATTTTCCTTATTTCTAGGAATACAAAAAAAATCATTTAGGTTCTATTAGGTGCTATTTTCCACTGCAGGGCTGCTTCGATTAAGAGTCCTCGCTATAAGGTTAAAATTGTCTCTGAAATAATGAGTGCTGGTAAAAAAAGAGCTGCTTTTTCTGACAAATTGGTATTTGTTGCTTCGCAGAATTAAGGGTGACCCCCCATGTTGTGAATCAATGGTAAGCAAGACAATCTTCCCTATGGAAAGGACAAAAACCGCTGTAAATGGAGAGGTCTGTAATATCCCAAAATTATGGTAGCCAGATAGATCATCTCCTTTATTATTCAGTGGACCTTCTAAGGAGGAGTTGTCCAGCTCTGGGAGGCAGCTATTACATTATGCAACACCACCTTATCTTGGGGTCCAGGAACCTATTGTAACACATACCGACACATACTGATTGTTCTCATAGAAACAAATGAAAGACCACCTTCACTGCAAGATTTCATCTGCTTCCATTACGTTGGACAAAATGGTGGAGCAGTGGGTACATAGGTGGCTCACAGCACCCGGATGGTCGAGCTGGATGTGGCTTTGAGTTCCCCCTCCGTCTGTGAAGTTTGGTGAGGGCTTCCTCAAGCAGCACAGAAGTGTCTTGAGAGAGAGGTGAATGATTATGTATTACACCTAGAGCAGAAAGGCTCAGCTAAATTCTGCGTAGTAGTCATTGTACACAGCTTTGCAGAAAAGGGTCTGCTAAATGAATACATGTAGATTGCAGCCTCAGATGATTCTCTTTTATTTTTCGCTGCAGCCTTTTTGTATTATATTGTTTGGTTTTGTGACAATGGACAAAAAGCATATATATATACCTCAAATCTCAGTCATACACAACTATTTTCAGCAAAAAGAAGGAATCCTGCAGTAGATGGTATGGTCCCCACAGAGCCCTGATCTCAACATGATCAAGTCAGTCTGGGAGGACATGCAGAGACAGTCAAAGTCTGCAGAAGAACTGTGGCCAGTTCCTCAAAATGTTTGGAAGAACCTACCAACCTCTACCTTAAACTGCAATGCAAGTTTGCATAAGAGAATTGATGGTGTTTTAAAGGCAAAGGGTGGTCCCACCAAATATTGATCTGACTGAGGTTTTTTTTGTCTACTGCACTTTTCAGAAGGTTTATTGATTAATAAGTATTCATGACATTATTTTTTGGAAGCCTAAGACTTTTGCACAGTACTGTGTGTGTGTGTGTGTGTGTGTGTGTGTGTGTGTGTGTGTGTGTGTGTGTGTATTTGGTTTGTTTGTGAACGAAACATGCTTTTTCTGTGGGCGTTTGCCATTGAACAGTGGCAGCAGCAAAGCATGAATGGGTAATTTTTCAGTCTGGAACACCCTTGTTCAGCCTGCTAATAAACTACTCTCAGCCACTTAAGAGCGAGTGCATTACTCAGCCCAGAGTCTCCCCCCAATATAAATTGCAGAGAGGACTTCAGACTCTTGTTCTGTTATTGTAATTGAGAACATGCACTTTGGTCCAGTTCATCACATGCTTTCCTTTGTATATTCAGAATCTGAAGGCTCCCATAAGTTTGGTGCTCTGTGGCTCCCAACCCTTAAGTGATGTTCTCACGACAAACCAGCGACTCCAATTTCCTTCACACTAGGGATGTTTATACATAGTGTGAGGCTATAATTTAATGCACGGTAGTAAGAAAAAAAACCCCTAACCAGAGGAATTTTGCCCTAATGAAAGGTACTACTCATATTTTAAGTATGTTCACAACAGTCTGTTAAAAACATTCCTCTCCTAATTTGAGTTTTTGTGGTTTTATACCTGGAAATAAACAACAGGTTTACATCAGATATGATTTTGAAAGGAGCTCACTTGCCGAAAATCTGAACGAGACTTTTACTGTTCTTCTCTTTTGCTCTCAGTGGGAAGAGATCAGCGGGGTGGACGAGCATTACACGCCCATTCGCACTTTCCAGGTGTGCAACGTCATGGAGTACAACCAGAACAACTGGCTGAGGACCAACTGGATCCCGCGCAATTCAGCTCAGAAGATCTATGTGGAGCTCAAGTTCACTTTAAGGGACTGCAACAGCATCCCGCTGGTCCTGGGTACATGCAAGGAGACCTTTAACCTGCACTACCTGGAGACAGACGAGGACATGGGTGCCAAATTCAGGGAGCACCAGTTCTCCAAGATTGACACTATTGCGGCTGATGAGAGTTTCACGCAGATGGACCTCGGCGACCGCATCCTCAAGCTTAACACCGAGGTGAGGGAGGTGGGACCCATGACTAAGAAGGGCTTCTACCTGGCTTTCCAGGATGTGGGTGCCTGTGTGGCCCTGGTGTCCGTGCGTGTGTACTTTAAGAAGTGCCCGTTCACGGTGAGGAACCTGGCCATGTTTCCGGACACGGTGCCCACGGACTCCCAGTCGCTAGTGGAGGTGCAGGGCTCCTGTGTCAACAATTCCAAGGAGGAAGAGCCACCCAAGATGTACTGCAGCACTGAAGGGGAATGGCTGGTGCCCATTGGAAAGTGTCTCTGCAACATTGGCTACGAGGAGCAAGGACCTTCCTGCCAAGGTAACCTCTCCATCTCTGAGGTTCCTCAAATTGGTTGATGTATGGGAAAAGAACTAGGAATTACTGAATGGAGGTCATTTGCACTAATGTGTTCAAAATCTGTGGCGCCATAACTGCCAGAAGTGGCGTTCAGAAGATATATTGCTAGTCAGAAGTGCAGGAAAAGCAAAACAAACGGCAAACTCTTAGTGTAGCCACAGTTATTGAGAACCTAATGAGAGAACTAAATTATTGAGTCAATATAAAAATTGAGATCAGGACAGCATGAACAAAGAATAAAGAGTGTGTTGAAATATCAGGCACAGCAAATTGCAGTGTAGCGTAAATCGACAATCAGTATTGCCGACAACCGAAACCTTTCGCATCTTCAGATTAGACCAGACATTATTCTTCAGTTAATTGGATGTTATTTTTTATCAAATGTAGATGCTTAGGTCAGTTCTGGGATTCTAGGTGCAATTATGTGTAACAATAAAGTGAAACAATGTTGTTTCATTAGCTTTGAATTGTTTTCATAAGAGGCTAAGGTTCTACGTCATTGAATGAATATTTTATGGGCTCATGGAAACAGCAAGGCTTTGGCATCACTGTGCAGGATTTATCTACAGACATAGTAAGGCACCTCGTGCTTGTCATGGCGGGGTGGTAGGGGGTGTCAGCTGTGCTTGCTGTGAGGATTCAGCTCACCAACACGGTGGACCTCGTGCCCAGAACAGCTTGAATTGGACTAGACCCACGGAGTGCCGTGCTGCAGCGCCTCCACTGAGGTCTGGCATGTGAATCAATGGAAAGGGACCAAGGGTTCAGCAACAGGCAAAACAGGGTGCCCGACTGACCGCTGGGACGGAATGATATAAGGGCTTGAAGATTAGGCCCAAAAGGGCATTCCCAGGTGCCTGGCAGAAATGTGCCCGCTGGTTCAGAGTCAGTCCTCCAGCACTTTGCAAGGAAAGCGTTTCCCGTGTTATTGCTCCATGTGAGATTTTTTACATAGATACTAGATATGGTGATTTTTTAAAGTGTTCCAACGCCATGGAATTTGCTCACACCTAGTTAATCATTGTGCTGTGCACAGACAGAGCAAGGAGGAGAAGGAAGGAGAGAAAGAGACACACCCGGACCCTGAATGCAGGAGGGCTGCCGGGCGCCCGGAGAGGCGATGCTGCTCTGCGGTGCAATAATAAATGGGCTGGCAGCTGGCTCACGCAGACACATTGCACCGCCTGTGTTATTATTTGACTTTAGCCAGGCCCCCGGAGGAATTCGTGCAGCTCATAAAGTGATCTGGTTCATTCCGCTCCCCCAAGACCCTTTCGGGGTATTCCGTTGCACTGTGCTTCAAAATGCACTCATCGATGAAAAGCTGCTCATAAGGAGAACGGGGCATTTGGAGAGGTCCGTCAGACAGTTCGAGATGAATTCCGTGAGGCAGAGCTGGAATGACAACTGGTCAGCGCACAGCTCTGTCTGCACAACCAAAGCCTATTTTAAACCCCATTTGTGGATTGGTGTTTTATTCGTAGGTAACAACAGGCAGGTTTACCACCTAAAGCAGAATGATACGGATGGACCAGGCGACTATATACTTGGTTTGCAACTGGTGAACAGCAGTTCACTTGAAACTTGAGCATAACCTTGGATTTAGGCTGGGATGGTGCGGTCACTATAGATCCCTTTAGAGCCAGGTACATTTAATAAAAGGAACCATTGCAAATGGCACTCATTATTATAGACATGCCAACTGATTCAGCTGCTGCCGGTCGTAAGCTAATGGGCATTAATGTCTCCTAAACCCAAATCCACTGTTTACTTTTCTGCGTAATGTAAATAGACCTACAAGGACTTGCCATCTGAAGCAGCACACGGGCCAAGACCTTGATTCTTTTGTTCAGATGTTTTAAATAGTTTTCAGGCTTGTTCTATGCGCTTTGATTTCAGTAGCCCTGAGGATATTAGTTTTAAAATCATTACCAATACGTCCTATATGATGAGACTTATCAGAGCATATCGGAGTGCTTTCGCAAAAAAGAGGAGTCCAGCAAAGCGTCTTCAAATAACCCCTGTTCTCCTACTATTTTAATTGATTTGCTCCTTTGTGTACATTCTTGAAAGCACAGTTTCTTTCCTAACATTCGTACCATTACGTCGGGAAAATGTCCAGAGACAGACACTAAAAGACAAAGTTCGAGCTGGTGCACAAAAAGCGGGAGCTACCTTCGGTCCGTTCAGTAAAACAAGATTCGACAGAAGGCAACAGCGGCACAGTTCTCCAGCTGGAAGTTAGAGGAACGTAGCAAAGATCAGACTCGGCCGCTCCGGAGGATGAAAAGCGATAAAGCAAAATCAAACCGACAGCTGATAGCTGTGAGCTAAGGTCGCCATTCACTGTGTTATCATCTGCTTGAGCAGTTGTGTGAATGTTTGGATGTATTTGACAATCTCTTATTAGTTTCAGAGAGGTCTAATGGAGGCTAATAAGGGCTTAGGTTACCGCAGCCGGACAGCTGCACTGCAGCACACAGCGCTGTGATGTGCAGCAGGGAAAGCAAAGCCTGGGGATGGTGCACAGGCCTCAGGCGCTAACAGACAGATTACTTTGTGGGTCTGGGCTGTGCTTCACCAAACACACCATCACGGGAGATGCTCCTGCTTTCCATTGCTTAGACCCTGGCCTACAATTTTGGCCCCCTGTGTTACAGGATTTTCTGAAGCACTTCATCCAAGGAGAGACAACTGCGTACTAAAGATCACGCCGTGCCGCGTTAAAGTGTTTAATTCACCGGCATTTAGACGGCCACCCATAGTCTCCTGTCGTGTTTACCCTTGGCACGTCTGGGTTTCTCCATTTTATCCAACTCAACCTTTGACCCTCGCTCAATGCACACTTTGTGGGATTTAGAGAAATCTTGCAGTAGCCTGGAGATGGTGTGTGGGTGTGTGTGTGTGTGTGTGTGTGTGTGTGTGTGTCTTTTTGTGCTCGGTCCTCAACTCGTAATGAAGATTTTCGTGTGCCTTTAATCAACCTCCATGCGGGAGTTACAGCTTCCAGAGTCCTTGGGTCAGGTATGATATAAAAATGGCTGGAAGAATATGGAAAGAAAATGGGTCAGTGGTCCAAAAAAAAAACCTTTCAACAAAGACAGTTCAAAGGAAGATGCCGTTGTTTTCCAGGCTTCGATCATTGGCAAGACTAGATTAGATTTTGATATGCATGGTTAGAAAAACTGAGCAGCAGTGATATAATACAGAATGTGTTTTCTAAGTAATTACATATGGCTCATCTGTGACTCATTGTTCTAATGCTGGAATATTCTACAAACTGTACCACCTATTTGTGATGAGACCGAAGAACTGAAGCCGAGCAGTTTTATTACAAAGCTGAACCAGCTGTATTGCCCGTAGTTCCTCAAGGGTAGGTGTGGCCTCAACTCACAACTACAGGCCTTCTGCTCGGGGGGCAGAGGAAGTACAGCAGGTGAACTGCTCATGGACCTTTGCTATGCTCCATAAAGCCTCTCGTGACCCATAACGGGCTGCAAAGATCTCCTCGGTCACCCTGCTCAGTGCCCCTTGCACCACGTTCTGGTCTAAAAACAACAAACGGGTGTTGGCCTCCTGGCAGATCATCCCGTGTTCACAGCTGTGCCTCAGTTCCTCCCTGGTGAGCTACGAGCAGTGTCCATTCCTGCTCTGTTTACCTGGGCAGTGGCTTCCCCGAGGTCTTATCAAGTCTTAACCCAGCCATCGCAGATGGTGTGGTGCAAACCCTTAACAATTTGTTTACAGCTTTCTTTTGCGATGAAACCCGTGAGGCCAAGGAACGGATTTCATTTTCCTTGTCCGTGTTCACCAGAACGTTCCTTGGCTTTTCCCCATCACATGCTGGCAGCCATGATGCATGGGCAATTTTGTGCACTGGGAGATGTTCAGATTAATGCGGAAAGGTTTGCGGCCTGCATACGCTGACTGTGGAGCATAAACCTTAAAAATCACAGGGTCCTAAACGTGGTCCTGGTAGGATGGTGTATGCTGGAGATCCCTGGACTTCTAAACTGCTGACAAGCTCAGTACTAAAATAGACAGCAAAACCGGTTTAATTAGGGAAATAATTACCTTAACTGAGTCCTCGAGTGCTTAGGTAGAATGACGTATGCACTGGTCCCTGCCTGCGGTAAACTTTCATCAGCAATATCTCAGCACTTTTCAGCATCATCACTTAGCAGTTGTAGCGCACGTGGATTTTTCACGTTTAATAATCACGTCCCTTTGAACTTTGGTTGTATTTCCCATTCCGACTGATTTCCAACACCGACATTTCGCTTTTACAACTTAAGGCCGTTCATAATGGGAGGAAGATTTCGGATGTATTCCTGAGGTGTTCTCAGATGGTCTGGGACTTGATCATAATGACTATGATAATTAGAATAAGTGTTGTAATATTCCAGGCTCGCTCAGGAGGTTTTTCTGTTCCATTTCTGTAGTTTGTTGCTGAGCTGAGTTGCAAGTTAGGTTGTTAATTTCCCCAGTTACTGATTACCAAGATAGTCTCTCCTCAAGTAGACAACTCGGCGGGGGGACTGCCTTGCGTAACACAGCAAGCCGAATAAAGCGCGGAAAGCCGAGGTTGTTCTCACAGCGTTCGGCGTGCTCTCCGTTCCCGTTCGTTCCTCTTGTTTGCTTTCGAGCTCGATGGCCATTCAGTACCATTTTGGAATAGCCTTTTCTTACCATAAAGTGCTAAAGGCTGCCGCTTGCTGGTAACAGACACATTAATAACATTAGAGGCTGTCGATATGAAGGCTTTGTAAGTTTTTGTAAGAACTCACCATGTTTTGTGCACTTCCATCGCTGTGGCCCCGCTGAGGTTGTGCCGGGAGACTGGAGGTGGTGAGTTCTGCACACTGGGCCAGAAGGTCTTTTTGGATTGAAGCGGCAATTACATCCTTCTACATTCAGCACATGGTGCGCATATTGCATCATTGTTTCCAGTGCCTGTCAGGATCACAGGCAGACTTAGAACCTGCCCACAACCTGTCGATTCTCATGTACTTCCTTAGGTGAATAAATCTACAGCCCAGGAGACAGTGTCTGTAGAGGTAGGCTACTGGCTGAAGCGTTCTGGAGCTGGACATCTCTGGTACATAGCAGTTCTACACCTTTGCTGGTCATAGTTACTGTTCAAGGCTTTTCCTGCCAAAGCCACCATAATTCCCAGGTTTGCCGAACATCATTAACGCGGGGACTTTCTTAAACAAACTGAGGTCGGATCCCAGGTGAAACTCATTAAAGTGGTACTGACTCATGCCGTTTGCTTTAGATATCAATTTTAGTGAGGAGACACTTGTTCCTTCTTTTGTCTCTGGCTTTTCTCCAAAGCTCTGGATACCCCCCAAAAGAAAAAATACAGACTTGACATTTTCCATGGGCAGATTAGAGAAGGAGATTATTTCAGCATGCCTTCAGATCGTATCGGCAGCAGCAGTACTTCAGGAAGGCTGTGGTGCAAATGGTTAGGTCACCCAGGTGCTGAGTAAGGGCACACAGTTTCCGTCTGTGAAACCTCAGACACGGCCAAGAAGGCAAAAACAGATTTCAAACTGATTGGAGCTGCCTCTGAAATGGTACATTTAAAAGAAATCATAAATAAAATAAACAATTCCTGCAGCGTGATGTATAGCGCGTACAATTTTTGTACAAATTCCCTTTTGCCCACTGTAGATGCAAAATCTATTCAAATCCTAGTTATCTTTTAATTTCTCTACGGGCTTTTTACTGTCTGAATATTCATTGTGGTATCCAGCGGACCCCTGGGAAGCGCTTGACTTTTAAAAAAAAAAGAAAAAAGTGCTGTCATCTGTTTTTCCGTACAACAAAGTTAATTAAATCAGCGAAAAAAATGGCTCTGACTATAAGCGTTACCGTACAAAATCAACTGCGAAGACTCTTGTGGGAAAAAGTCGTGGAGATCGCGGCGCGCTGCCTCTTAGACCGAGCTGCATTGAAGATGCCATTCTGATGTCCTGACCCAGAAATTAATTACTGTAATGAAAACTAAACAACACAAAGCCCAGACAAAACAAGCATCCGAGCATCTGCCTCAGTCCCAAGGCTTGCTGTACCAGCCTCTATTCATAGCATCAAAGTCTGTTTGCTTATCCAACTGTTCCTTTATGGTCTCACCTTCCAGACTGGGGATGGGAGGGACAGCAGTCCTGAAAGGTCCAAACTGGGCTTTTCTCTTCAAAGCTGGCAACTGCGGACTAAGGAATGCACCCCCGCCCGTCCCCAGATGCAAGGCCTGCTTATTTGGGATGGACCCCCGTGGAGGGTAGGGGTGCTGAGCTCAGGGTGGGGGGCTGACGGTGATCGATGAATGCGGTGCACGCCTGACAGCGGGACAAGGCCTTCACTGATGGTAGGGGCCTCTGGGGCCGACTGGGTTTCCAGCAGCTCCTACTTTCTTACACTGCTGGGTGTGAAAGTTGGGATGGATGGAGTCATTTTGCCAAGGGTCCACACAGAAACCCATCCCTGTAAGTACCGGTTCTGCTCAACACACCCCGACTCATTTCCAGGAAACCGGCACAAAGAACGGAGGGGAATTTGAGCCGGAGTCTCTGCCTCCGAGTCCCCAGGTGCCCTCTGTGTTATTCCCTTAACACTTGGAGGACACACACACACACAAACACACACACACATCCTGCCATGGTGACCGTGACCTTGGTGCTTTCGAAGCCCACGTGGGATTCTTTTTGCCTCCTTCATCTTCATCGGTACAGCAAGTAGCCAGCACTAAACATCTCCGTGGGGACTGTCTGAGAGGTTATTCCTAGCACCTCGTTGGACAGCCCTTGTCGATATGGGCAGATCATTACTGTAAACTGGACAGGAGGCAAGATTTAGTGCTCGAAGCTGCACAAGCGTACAGTGCCTGTCTCCCATTTGCTCCCGACTACGATGAACACGTTATTTATGAACTCTTAGGCTGACAGCTACCAAATCTTCGAAACAGTGCTCAAAAATGGGACGTGAGCCGTAATTATACAGCTGGCTATTGGCGTCTTCGTTTCTTTTTGCTTAGCGGAACAAAGGACTCTTGGCAGCAGAAAGGAGGGTGAAATGTAGCCATAGATCTTCTGGGCTGTGTTTGTTTATTTTGGTGGAAAGGAGAGGGCGCCCCGCCCGTCGTGCTCGCAGGGGCTGCTGCGTCCTGCGAGGCCCCCGGGGATCGGCGCCGCTTAGCCATGTGGGATTGCTACCGGTGCTCAAGTGATGAAGTGGACGTTCTGCTCTCACCGAGCCGGCTGCAAAGAAAAACAGCAGCTCTGGGCAGGTACTCAGAATTAGTTTTGTTATTTTTCGTTTTAATATTTGGAACCAATGCAATGAGACCAGACCTTCTTGCTGGCAAACCGATCCCTGTGCATACAAGTCATGTTTTAGCAGGGCTTCCTACCAGTGCACCAAACCAGTTGTCTGTAATGCAGTTTTCAATTATTTATTTTTGCTGGGTATTTAATATCCATTTTATTGCATTTTATTTTATTGAGACTTACTGTAAGTCTTTGCTGATCTAATATCACGTTGAAGGCTATTTCGGTCAATCTAAAAAGGGAAAACTAGATGTGGAAGGCTATGGTGGGGATTTAAACAATAGCTTGCCGAAGTAAATAAACAGTTAATAGTAGAAAATAATAGTTTATAGTAATAGTAGGTACAATGGTAGTAATGGTTACCAGTATCAAAATTACACCACTGATATTTTAACACTTGGTCAAAGTTTGCATTTACATTGTGGATGGTGTTTGAATTTGAGTCGGAGGTGTTAGGGTTTTGGATTTAGATTTTACTCTGGGGCCTTTGACTTTAGGTTTAGCATCATTAAACATAACTGTCACAGTCCACGGGCTTCTTTCAGACAAAAAGGGTTCTGAAAACCGCAAGTATGAAAACAATAAGCCATCATGTGGCATCGGTCCAAGCCTGGCAGAGCATGATGGACGATGTTTTCATAGCTGAGACTTACACTGACACTACATGAATACCTCTGTGTTTCAAACTTCCAAAACATTCTGCCAAATCCGCACCATTGCACAGAAAGGGTGTCACAGCCTCACGGGGACAGACCTAGGAGGACCAAAAAGGGAAACGACCCCAGACTGCACGGCACTTTTTCAAGAAGAGAAATTTTTCCTTGTCTCGCACCGGGGTGTCGTCAAACAAGCCGTTGTTCCAGAGGAGAGGAACGTGGGGCTTTCCGATGAAATTCAGCAGCGATGGGTGAAAAGTACCACTGGCAGGTGGAATTTGGGCCAGACTCATTGCTGGGAACTTTGGTGAGGCTCCTGCTGCGCTAAATTCTGACTACTAAGAAGGTGTTGCAGGCTGTGTGTTGAAAACCTATTAAGAGCACAGGTTGAGGGATCTGACCATATCATCATTATTCAGTTAAGGGATACACCTTCCCCAAAGCAACTAACAATTTTTATTCTCTTTGTACACTGAGTGACTTACATTGATTTACCCATCTACACAGCAGGGTCATTTTCACTGTACTGATCCAGGGTAAGTACCTCTATGAAGGGAACGACAGCAAGGGTGGAGCTTCAAACCTGCATCAGCTGTAATTCAGCAGCTCTAACCATTATGCCACCTGCTCCCTGTAGGTTTATGCAGAGTTTGACATGAAGATGTTTGAAGATCTTCAAATGAGGTTCAAGTCTCCCTCATAGAAAAGTGACCAGAAATACTCTTTGGTCTTGATAGTGTAACGGCACACGTGTTTCGTGCATGTTTTTATCCTGTGGAGAAAAGTACTTGATTGTGGGCTCAGGTTTAAAAATGTGATCCGGTTGCTTTGCAATCATCTCGCTTCCATTTGCCTGGTGCTCAGGAGAGGAGGACAAAAGATTTAACCTTTAAAGGTCTGAGCAGTGACCTTCACTGCAGCGGCTCTCCGGCACGGCAGGCGTGTACAGTGTGGGCAGCGAGCGTGCTGTGAGAGCCACTCACTTGAGGCAAATGCCACGCTGAGGGCCGCTGCCTTCAATATCCTCCCGCGGGAGAATCCGGAACCATTCCTTCCCTCGCTGGAAGTCGGCCGGAGCCAGAGGAGCGTGATTCGGCGAGAGAATGCTGCACGGAGGCAGCCCGTTCGCCATGTTTCCGTGCGGGTCCAGCTTCCTTTTGGATGCCTTCAGGGCAGCATCACAGCCACACGTCACTTGTTAACCTGAGTGGGGAGATGCTGTGGTGTGTGTTTCGAACCAATGCAAAACTCAGCCCGTGCAGGTGATGTCCACCGGCATTTGTACGCTGAGAGCACCTGTTCCGTCAGCGTTTGCGTGCCGCAAAGCCGGTGGGCCCAGATCGCACCTGAGATACACGTGCCACGTGCAATTAGACTTCACATTTCCGACAGATGTTTCATTTATTTATATATTTATCTTTTATTGAGAGACGACAATGTCAGACAATTGCGTTAGTCCCAGAAAATTGCAGTGGCGGAGGGATGAGAGGCGGGCTTTGTTCTCTGCTGAAAAGCATCTATTCTCTGTTTACGTGGCTGCTGGTTGGAGAGGAAATTTACGTTGGATTGCGTTTCGGTTTCAAGTGCATTAAAAAAAAGATCGCATGAAGACGCGCACAAGTATGTTTGTTTGTTAGACTGTCATTGCTGTGTGCACTTGGTTATTCTTGACACCATTCTGTGTGTCATTCTGAAAACACAAATTGCAGGTTGCTTATCGTTCCCTATCTTTCGCCGCGTTCGTGTGTAAACTCACTGAGGCTTACAAAAAAGGGCTGTAAATGCCTGGTGCATTTCCTCTTTTGTCAACTGTAGGCTTAAGCCGTGTTTCTCAAATAACCAATTAAATGCGCCTGGCATTTTTCAGACACATACTTTTTGGGACTTTGAAAAGCCCAGATATTTAGATGTTTCAATACCTGCCTATTGGGATAAAATGTTCTTTACCCATTTAAAAAATGGAAAATAGGAGAGTGGGAATTGAAGTGATTTTTATTTCTTGGATACTGCGCTTAATAAATCTACAGTTATTAAGCCAATGATTTACATTCAGAAAGATGGCAAAAGATTACAGCATGCAAAGTGTCACTTACATGTAGTAATACTGCGAGCAGCTGTCACCCAGAGGCCTTTAATAGCTCCTCAGGGTTATACTGCCAAATATAATAGTTCTTTCTATATACAGTTAATTATAAACTGAAATGCTGATCACAATGTCATGATATACAAGTTCTATTCGGATTTTTACTGAACGCAAATCACAAAGCCCATCTTTACCTTCGGCCCTTTTTCTTATTTTTTGTCACCTGAGAGCATAAGGATGCTTGCGTGCCATTCAAGACCTGAAGCACCGATTTCACCGGATACACTCGCTGTTAAAGTATCTGGGTGTACGGTAATACCCTGATTCGTGCCCTAGATGGGATCTTAAATTTATGAGATGGGAGCTCGATGAAAAACACTGTAAGAGGTCACTAATATGTGACTAGAGCTTGAAAACTGCCCATTTATAGTCTGTTTTGAGTGTAAGAAATATAACATTTGAAAAAAGGCTACAAATGTTTTTTTCCCTTTTTTTAAAAAATATGCTCACATTATAAATTACTCAGAGGGCTAAAATAAAAGCGCTCTGTGGTGAAACAGGAGGTCGCTGATCAATATTAGCTAATATTACTGCATTTGTAGAAAGAATGATTGTTGAGAAACTTTCATCTCATTTTATTATTCGCCTCATTTTTCTTCTGCTGCCAGTAAAAGACAGACTGATCCTATTCCCGTCTATATCATTCAGTTTTTCCAGTGCATTAAAGTCCTGCATGCAAATGTATGGCACTCGCTGACACACTCGACAGGCCGACACTCATTGTTGGGACACATTATGCTTCACTACGTAAAAATTGTCTCCAGGTGTGAGAAAAAATTGCCAGCATCATTACTGATCATTTTCATTGAGGCATTTATGATACCTGTAGCGTCTGCCTATTTTTCGAAAAAATTAGTAATGTAGGAGTCTTTTTTTTTAAATGGCTCCTCCAGGACAACTAGAATACAAGGGACCCTTAGAATTTTCAGGGATGTAGGTGCGTCACTGTTGAGCGATTGCGCTGATTCCGAGCATTTGGTGGAAGTTGTTCATCTGCAGCCCGATGGGAGAACTTGGGGAGGGTGGCCCCGGTCACTGCAGGGACTCTGGTCCCCAGCGAGGGGAAGGGCCCCAGGCTCGCTTTGACACTTCATGGTGTTTTTCCACTGATGCTGGTGTGCATGGCGTGGGGCCAGGGGAGTTGGGGCGGGGGGCAGGCAGAAACACCATGTGCACACCCAGTAGGGGTACATTCCTGAACCTGGCCGGGCCGTTTCCTCCCCGCGCTCGTCCTCTTGCTTCGGGGGCCCCACTTTTGGACTATTGTTTTCATCTTGGACCCCCACCCTCACACTGAGGCCCCTCATTCGCTGATGTCAGGATTGAGAGGACAGTACATGTTTGCTGTGACTCCACACCCCCCCCCCCCAGACCTGACTTTATAGATACAGTGGACACGGGGTTTGGTTTAGGCCCTGCCTACTTGGACATGTTATACCCCCTGTTGCTGTGATGGAGGTGAAGAGTCCAGTTTTAAACGGAGTTTCAAGTGTAGCAGGACACAGTGAGGGAAAAAATAAGTTCAGGTTACAGCAGCAAAATCTTAGCTGGGGTTTAGTAATAAAACCAGAGCATCAGGTACTTGTCCCAAAAGAGAGCAAGAGAGAGAAAAATAAAACTTTGCGTCAGAGAGTTATTTTGTTGCCCAAAGCTTCTTGTTTTTTGCGAGATACCTTTGCCGCAGGACTGTTTTCAGTGTTTATGATTATTATAAGTTAAATTACATAACCCACCTTGTGTAACTGGTTCCTTGCCTGCACAGTTATGTGTCTCTTTGAGTTCAAAACTCCAAAGCCCTTATAGCTCTTTCTATACGTTTATTGCACTTGGTCTGGATGGGCAGTGGGCTGACAGACTCCCCGTGCGAGGAGGCGTTGTTCACCCACTTCTCATCTTCGTTGTGTTATTACAGGTGAAGGTGTGAGACTCCACTGGCTCATGCAGAACAGGGGCAGAACCTGGCTTGGTTTAAGCCTTTGCAATGAGGTGGAACCCACAGCCAGATGCACTAATGTATCACGTCTGCTTCATAGCTGCAGTCATCTCGGCGGATGCCCTGTGATGCTCTGCAGACGCAGCAGGCGCAGCAACATCAGGAATGTTTTGAGAAATTGGATGCAGAACCTTTCTGTTATTCAGCAACTTCACAAACACATTACAGTTTCTATGATGTCTGAGTAAGTGGTCCAGTTGTTCTTTTATGTGTGTTAACAGATTGGATGCAGTTGGATACGTGTCCTGCAAAACCCCAAACTATCCACTGTGATAGGAGAAAAGGGACGTGGTTCCCCTCTCCCGCTTCTGCTTCTTCTTCATTGCTGAAGGTTGGCCGATCAAAGGGGTGCTGCGGAGGTCTGCAGTCTGTTTTCCGGATGCTGTGATCTGGAGTCCTGAGCGAGAGCAGTGTTTCTGTTATCCTTGAAAAACAGAGAGAAGGGGCCTGGTGTGTGTACATGTGCAGAAGGCGGGGGGTTGTGGTCAGGAACACAGTGCAGATTTCTGCACATACAGTATAAAACAGGCTGCGTTTCAGAGGTCCTGGTGAAGAGCGCCGTCACCATCCATGTGAATGGCCACTTCATTAGAACAAAGCTGGTCAAGGTTTGGACTGTGGTGTGAATATCAGCCGGACACCAACTTTTTTTTGATTTTTGAATATTACAGTGTGTGCGTGATGCTGTGCAAGGATGTGTTTTGCTTGCCTGTGAGCAACAGAAGAACATCTGTGAAGCACACACTGAAATGTGTATCTACTTCCTTTCTGTGTAAAACATATGTTAAATGTGTGTATGTGTGAAGATGTGTGTGCGCATGAGGGTCCCTCTGGGCTATCACCTTCCCCTCAGGGGCAGGAGACAGATAGAGTGTCCGTGCCTCAGTGACAGTGAATCGGGCTAGGGCTTTGGGGGGGCTTCAGCAGATCAATAGGGTGTTATGTGGGTGGACATTGAGGAGGCATAAGGGGTGGGAAGCTCTCGTCTTGTCTCCAGCCTGTTTGAGCGACTCTTTTTGCCAGTCGGAACCCCACAGCCGACAAATCAGATCCCAAGGCTGTCATTGAAAATAGGAGATCAGATCAGACTGAGCATGATTGTTCTTCGCAGTCAGTTGTGCTGAGGTCTCCTCTCTAATGTATTAGCAGATCCATCAATATGTCCAACACTGGATGGAGACAATGAGGGCATATTGGAGAGTAGATATCGAACTAGAACCTTCGTAGAAATCACCTGTGCTGTTCTAATCCTTCTGAGGCTTTTTTTTCATTTTCTTGGGAAGAATGTAGTTTATTGTATCAAACTGTATTTATTGTTGTGCTCCTCTGGATTCCCAGAGAGATGGAGCCTGTCTGAACAGTGAAGACCAATCCCTGGTGCAGTGCGTGTTGTCTCGTGCCGGCAATGCCTCACTCCTTTAGGGGATCACGGAGCAAAAGGTGGTGTGCAAGGTGGGCTTTAATGACTGTGTTCTGCTCTCTGGGGCTGTTTGAAATCAGGCACAGGTGAGCAGGGGTGGTTGGAGGAAAGGGGTTTGCCTATGCCCGCATAATGATTCCAATTAGAACTTTGTCGTTATTTTTTTTTTCCAGCCCTGTGAAGTTCTGCAGAGGCCTGCAAACTTCCGACAGTTATTTTGGGTCATATCTGAGGTGGTGTTCTGCTGCGTGTGCAGTTCTGGAGCTGTTTGAGGCCCCAGGACAGAGAACAATGCAGAGCGGAGAAGAAAGTTAAGTTCCAGCGGGAACTCAGACTCCTGCTGCTTCTCCTGCACTGGATGGACAAAAGCTCTGTTGAAAGATATGGGTTTGTGGTACTAATGGTGACTGAGGAGGTTCTGGCAGTGTCCTGAAAGGTATGATGGAACAATGTAGAAGGCAGATCTTCATCCCTGAGGAACTTGACGTTCAAGAGACAGACATAAACATGCACATAAAGATCATAAAGATTGCTCAGAGAACTCCAGGCTCTCCTAGTGCCAGGAATTGGTTTCAGTGATGGAGAAGCTGCGAGAATTGTATGCACAGACAGAGTGGATGCAACCAAGACCACAACTGTCTCACAAAGCACTTTAATTACGTTGCAGTTACTGACAAACTTCTCTATGGGCAGCAGAGATGGTGTCTGAAGGAAATGTCAGCCTTGAGTTCACCCAGCTGGTGCTTGCACTCTATGTGGAGGACAGTGATCCTGCTCTTGAGTCTAGGGGACATTTCCATTACCTGCGCTGCTCCCGATGAAGACAAATCACTGACTTTTTGTGCTGTATGCATAGCTGCTGAGGGAAGGGACTTGTGACCTCAGGGGCTTCTACCCTTGAGGGAGATGCTTGAGAAAATGCAGAGCCATATTTACTGCAGAAGGAAAGATATAATTTTTTATGAAAGAATTCTGGAATTAATGTGCAGAATGACTCCATGTTCTGCCTGAATCTGAAGGCTCGAGAACTGGAAAACTGGAGATGGGACCTAGACCTTTTGTGGGAGTGTGTGTGTCTGCATGTGTGTGTGAACCAGGGCTCTGGGTGGTGGGGTGGAGGTGTGGATGGGGGCGGGGGTGAAGCAGCTGTCCGGGATGGAGTAAGTGGAGACTGTTGATGCGCGCGACCGCTCTCAGCCGCGTCTGAGCCTCACCTGCGGCAGCGCGTCTCCGCCTGTGACAGCCGTGTCTGTATCCACCGTCCACTGCACTGATTTATGGTCTTGTCCTCCCCAACCAGATCATCCACCCCCCAGAATCTCACCACCGCCACACACTCCACCCCCAGAGATGAATTTGGGGGTGGGGGGGGGGTGGATGGTCTAACTACGCAGCTTTACCAAATGCGTGGACACCCTGTGGAGCGCCATGTCAGTGGAGATTGATTTGCAGGCCCTTCTGCCAGGGCTTATCCTGGCACACCTGCCATCGGAATGTAAATAGGCACCTGTGAGTCCCCATTCATCCTAGTTTCAACCCGGGTGGGTCATCTCTGTCTGACCCTTCTCTGTCCCGTGTCCGGCGTCCGTTTCCACTAGGCAGCACTAAGCTCTGGCATCATAACATCCCCAAGGTTCAGTGAATTACTGTGAATGGACAAGATCGATAACGCCGGGACAGATGAATATACTAAGACTTTAACACACACTGTTATGGGAAGTGCTGGAGTAATTTAATTTGATTTATTTTAATAATTTGCCATGCAAATGATCAGAGGAAGCCCCATGGGCAGTATGCGGAGGACGGAAAAAGAAAAATGATTGCGACAGAAATATGATTCATAGCCATTTCTCAACAAACATCTCCACTGTCATCCTTGGGAGCTGTTCTTGGGTCCACAGCAGTGGGATGGAAAGTAAGCAGGTTTCTCAGGTTTGGGCATTGATTCCTTAGTCATTAACTATTGTTTAGCAGACAGCTTTGTTTGAGGCACTTGTTCGAACTTCATGTGTGCATTAAGCTACTTGTAATGGTTTACCTGATTACACAGGAGAGTATTCCTAACTTAGAAACACCTTCAAGCACCTTTATCAAGGATCCAACATCAAGCGCAGGGATTCAAACATGGGCCCGTTGGGTACGAGGCACCGGCTTTAACCGGTATGCTAACCACTGGCCCGCAGACAGCAGGGCGAGCAAATCGCTTCAGCAAGCAAAAAAACGTTGAAATTGTCATCGGTCATTATTGTGACCCCTAACATTAGAAGTGTGAAATTATCCAGTCACTTTTAACACCTGGTCACCAAGTAGCATCTGTAATTCCTTGGAGTTAAAGGACCTTTGAGTGTCTGCTCTTGCTGTTTGTACCTTTGAGAAGGAATTTGCCTTGAATTAATAGTGCAAAAAAATCCAACTGTATAAATGAGCAAATAATGATAAGTAACTAACACTGTATGTGTGAATTCGAAGAAAAACATCACCCAAAATGAATAAATAGCATCAGCTGAGGGCCCGATTAGTGGAAGTAGAAACAAACACAGTGCGATCGCTCGTTCATCGTATGGTTTGCTTTCCAGCTCAGTTGGTCCAGGATAGGCAGTATTCTTCTCGTTCTTCTTGTTACTCTGGTAGATCAGGGCAAGACGTGCAGCTCTGCAATTCAGCGGTGTTCTTTTTTTTATTGCGAGTATTGTGACAGAGCAAAACGCAATTGTACTGTGCTCGACATATTTCTGTTCCTTCTCTCTCCCCTCTCGAACGACGGTGTGGACGTGCTGTGAGGCGCTCTCCCCACCTGCACAAAGTAGCTGCTCATTTTGTACTGTCGCAACCGAGCAAAATCTCTCCCTCTGTACACCTAGACGCGCACGTCCATCCGCGGGATTAACCAGTTCGTCTAAATCCACTCACGCAACAGAAACAATCCTGTCTGCTCATTTATTCTCCTCCATCCCATCCGTATGCTCCTTTCTACACCCTTTTCTTCGGTCTCGTTCACATTAACCGAGGCAGGTACGCCTTTCTGCACGCTCCTTTTTAATTAAATCTGCGTTGTCTTTATTGTCTCCCACGCCGATGTGTTGAAAAGCTCTCAATCGTCAAATCTTTAGCTTTCACTCTTGTACAGACGGATCCCTTCGTCCCCGATTCGTCTTAACCCAGTTGAAATGACAGAGTTGTACACGGAAGCACTGGTGGTGAGACAATGGCGGCAGCAGGCTGTTTGGATTAGCCTGATTTCATTGCTGGTATTGCACAGAGCTCCTGGATGGAAAGAATGCCGCTGTTATCAGTCATGCCCATAGCCCTCGGTGCACGCTGGAGCCCCTGGCTGACCCCTCTGCTCCCTTTGTGAGCTGTGAGAGGTTTATCCGGCACAGCGGATTCTGTGTGGTCTGTCGGCACTGAGAACCCGGGGGCGGGAGCCTCCTAGCTTTCACAATGGGGGATTAGGTGGCGGAATGGCACGACTCTCTCTCTCCGTCTTTGTCTCTCATCCTTTCTCTCTCTCTGCTGGTGTACTGACTGAACACCCAGGGCGCTGCACAGTAGAGCCCATTGGAGCCCAAGGAATTCTTGTACGAGGTCTTCAAATCATGTTTGGAGATTTTGTTGTCTCAAGGCTTAGTTTTTAAATGCATTTTTTCTCTGGTGCAGCCCTTCTTAAATCCTGACCTAGTGTTTGCCTGGGAGGTCAAGAAATGGTCTTTGTAGAAAAATGGGCTCGGTAATGCGAGCAGATGGAGCACAAGGTACGAGCAGGGTGGAACCAGGCTTGACTTTGCACCATTCTTGGCTAAAAGGCCATTTTGTATCTGTACCCTTCAGGGTCAGGACCACGTGTCTCCTGGTTCTCTCCTTTGATAGGACGGGTATTAAGGTGTGTCTAGCAGCAAGCAGTCGGCAGACTGCTGGATGGAATCCAAAGAACATATCTTGTTGCTGTAGCCTTCAGCAAGGTCTTTGAAGTAAGCATTTGAATGTCAGAGCAGAGTTACACTGAATGAAGGTGTTGGCTGAAAAAAAAACAAAACAATAATACTTACAATTATCAGGCGTCCGTTCTGTGTAACCTTGGCTGCTATGTGTTAAAAGACAAAAAAACAAGATCTATAAAGAAACTCCTGAGGCTGGTCACCAACCTTGATACATGAAACCCTTCAAGGGCAGTATCAGGGGAAGCAGGTCTGCACATTTTAAAGACTAGCTTTTGATAGTTGATCATATGAACTTTTCCTGTGTTTGCCAGGCGTACAGCGAAAGGCCGCTGGTTCCCTGGTGGGGTGGCTGAGGTGACCATGCCTGTCTCTCTTGCGTAGTTGCACAACGGAAACCTCCAGTGCAGACAATATGACATAAGCAGGCCTGTAACACCTTAACATGGTCACCGTGGCGACCACTTGCTCAGGTTAGCCCTGATAAGATAAATCTAAGTGTCTAGGTGAACATTCATGGATGGTGGACCAGGTGCTCTCTGTGGGACTTTCCTCTAATAACCTATTAGAAACTGATTACTGAACAAGCCTTGCTGAATCACTCAGCATGATGAAAGTGGTACAAAGTCCTATGATGAATAGTGTTCCTGTGATAACAGGATAACAGGAACAGGATAACACTGGTTTCCTTGAGTTTATCACAGTAAGTATCCCCAAAGCCAAGGGTGACAAACTTTTTTTGTGCTAGCTAGAGCTGGGCAGCATGGTGGCTCAGCGAGTAGCACTGATCCCTCACAGCGCCTGGGCTTCTTAGATGTGAGACTCAATCTGGCTCAGTTTGTGTTTAGATGTTCTCAGTGTCTGTATGACTTTCCGCTGGGTGGTCTAATGTCATGTGGTTCAGGTTGTTCGGTAAGTCGAAGTTGGCCTTATGGGTGTTTGTCATCACTCTGCAATGGACTGATGTTCCATCCATTTGCTGTTTCATAGCCTAGCACCCTCCTGCTTCAGGAATACGCTCTGGACTGCCACAGCCCTCCTCAGGATGATGGGTGGGTGGAATTTTATCATGTTTAGCTTTTCAAGAAGCTACGAGTGGGCTGTGTTCTTGGATGCAAGTCTTTAGGTTTATTATCATACAGTTAAATTCAGCAGATTTCAATATCCAGTGCTAAAACAGTCAAAATTAAAAAAACACACCCAAAGACACATAAAAACTTACAGCTCCCAGCTTAACGGCAGGTTGGGGCTTTTGCTACATAGCAATGACATTCAAGTAGATTCCATTCATCACAGAAACCTCCATGTGATCGGTTGCATGTGAGCAGTCAATGTTCAAAAGACACTCTAATGATCCCTGGTTTGAGCACCCCTTACTGGGCTGGGACCTGGGCTGCAAAAGAGCAAACACAGTATGTCCCCTTGTGTGTGGCAACAAACTTGGAAAGGAGACATTTGTTTTGTGAACATGAGTGACTCTGTTACAGTGCTGGAGAACATTTCTCGTGGTGTCGTGGTTCTGGTTGTCTTTCTGAGAGTCAGTTGTAATGCCAGAAAACAGATTTCTCTCAGAAGTGGCCATCGGATCTAATTTAGCTCCCATGTTGGGGAGATGGGGAAATCAAATTCAACCTCCCTGCTTAGTCCATCCCCCTCCACCAGATGTCGCAAAATGAGGTGGAAGTGGTGGTCTGTGGGATAGTGGAGGGTGACGAAATTGTTTGGTTAGTGCTGCGGCGCTCACTGTGCTCACCACTGGCGTCAACATATCGTATCTCCTGTCAAACCAGGTATCTTCTCCAAGGATATGAGCTGTGATATCAAACTTCAACTTGATTTTGGTCTTGGCCCACGGAGAAAAGAAGGCTGAACTCCGTTTTCTCCTTGCACTATATGTGAGCGCTCCTAGTTTTTTACCATGGAACATCCTGGTGGGTCTGAGGAGATGGTGCTCCTGATCTGATTTGGGTGTCATCAGCACTGTTTGCCAGGCTGTACGCATTGATCTACCCAGAGGTAGCCTTCTGAGCAAGGGGACGGCCACATCGCGTAGACATCAGGACAAACAGCAGTGTAAACATGAGACACGATCACATTTCACGGCTCTGCAGTTCTGCATCTGTGAGCTCCTAAGTGCTGATGGGTTGCAGTGGGTCAGTGAGCAGCAGACAGGGCAACGATAATGCAGCACAGCTAAGCCTGGCTGGGCTTCCTTGATCTTCATCCTCTTCACTTTTGTACATTTCACATTGCACGTGCTTCACTTTTGAACATTTCAGCTTGTCCATTTGACCTTTTCGCAACTTGAACCGCCGATTTCTTTAAATGTGACGCTCTCCCGCTCAGCGGAGTTTCGGTTTTCGGCAGCGCCTTTTCTGTGAAACTGTCGAAGTTGCTGGACGAAGTTGGGTAAAAGGTCTGGGGTGAAGGAAGCTGCCAGCGAGCTGGCAGACGCAACAGCACCAGTGCTTAACATTCAGTTAAATGAAACAAATGGTAGACGCTTTAATTATAGATGAAAGTATTTTGTGACTAAAGCTTATCGATCGAGCCGCTCGTGGCCTTCATTTCACATCCCAGCCTCACGGAGCCAGCTGGATGAAATCCTGCCCTCAGAATATAGCGGCCATATCGTATGGCGGACCCTTCCACTTTCATATTGACAGGCATCTGACCTGTCCTGTCCTCTAAGTTCTCCAGAGAGCAGACGTCTACTGTACATTATATCCCAGAGTTATGAGGAGAGGGGCCAGATTCAGTTACATTAGCAATTAGTCTGAACCAGCGAAGCTGAATGAATGTGTTTGTTTCTTATCCAAGCCCTGTTACTGAGAACCGGGGACATAATTTTACATTAATCTTGCCGCCGTGTGTTGTGATTCACTTTAATATCGATTGATCTGGAGCTGTAGTATCTTATTATTGTGTCACGGTTATCTGGGAACTGGTCCTGAGAAGCGTGTTGCGAAGGACCGAGTTTTGGGCGTCGCTACGATTTTATGGAAATAATTAAATGAACTGTCAACGGAGGTCAGCTGGTATGCGTTGCTTGATGGATTTATGAATGAAATTCTCTGACTAATCCAGGACTTTAAAGATGGACAGTATCCATCTGGAGTGATAATTCATAGGAAAACAAGGAAATGAAGGGAAAAAGGCAAAAAAAATGGCAAAGGAACCGTTCATAACTGTTGATCCTGAAATCTGTGTCTCATCACTCTTACATGCGTGGTGAATAAACACGATTTACTGTCGCAATACACATACCGAGCACATATTCCATTTGCTGAAAAGGGGAGACTCATTATGTTTCAGCACAGTTTTCTTGTGGTGAAGCGACACAGGCGCTTATTCTGAATTTCTCCAGTAAAAATTACCCAGCTGTGCAAGAACTGTAAGTATCTTAGTACTCAGTTAACAAGTCACCTTGTATGCCAGAGAAAACATGAAATAAATAAGTATTATTAAATGTACATTCGCAACAAGCATCTCTTCCACCAGGTCTGAACTGTTGAGGCAAACGCTTCCGATTTGGAGAAGAGAAAAGTCAGTCCTTACATCACTTTTTCTATTGCTGATCTGAAGCAGAGTTACATTGAGTGAAGATGTTGGCTGAAAAAACAAAACAATGATACTTGCAGTTATCATGCATTTATTCTTTGTAACCTTGACTTATGTGTTAAAAGACACAAAAAAAAGAGCTGTAAAGAAACTCATAAAATTGTCTGCTGAGGCTGGTCACCAACCTCAGCACATGAAACCCTTCAAAGGCAGAGCACAGAGCTCGTGCTGAAAGCGCCTTTTTCAAAAAGTGGTTATGTAGTCTCCGCTGTGACCTGTGCGTATTACGTATAATTCCTGCATCGTATAACAACCGATTTTGTAGCGTAACCCTGAAGCAGAAAGTGTCACCTGCGCGAATTTATGCTGACATCCCTTGTGCAAATTTCTCACCTTTTATTTCGTTCTTCTGCATCCGTGTTCTGTAAGTGACGGTTCTTTTTTTTTTTAACAGTTTTGATGTTAGGAAACATGCGAACGGCAGTAAACAAACAAAAGCAAAGTGCTGTTTGCTGTGCTGGATCGAAGCGATAACATCTTGTTTGCCGGCGCTCTCTTCGACCGTTTCGCGTGGAAACGGCGCTCACTTTTTCGCCAAGGAAACGCCGAGTCGGTCTCGATTTCCTGTAGCGCGCGGGGGTGAGGGCAGCTGGCATTTGTTAGCCCTGTTGCTTTCCTTCCCTCCGCGGACCCGCGAGACCGAGGAGGTTAACACAAACCTGGTTTTCACCTGAGATATTCGGCAGACTGTGCAGCAAGCATTTGCTTCTTATTTGTCTTTCAGGGTCTCTGGAGAAGCAGCAGTGAAAGGAATTTATTTCCTGTCCACATGCTGATAAGTGTTGGGATCCTTCTGCTCGGATAGCAGGAGGTAAACATACAGACTCGGGCAGCAGGTTGTAACCCGGTTAACAAATCCTCGTGCAGTTTTTATTTGCTGCATATTGATCTGGGAATATTTGTACAGTCCAGCCCTTCAGATGTGCGCTGCATGGCCGTGTGGAAATTGCGTGGTGATATTTTTTTGATCGTTCTAGAAAAAAGCATTTTTCACAGGAACACATGCTAGCATTGCGCAGCTAAGAGGAACAATGATTGGAAATAATTCTTCCAACACAAATAAGGTTCTTCTGAGAAGATTGGATACGCCTTGGAAAACGCGGCGGAAAGGAACGAGTTGCGGATTTTGATTTGGTCCGTTTTTATTTTGGCAAGAAACAAATTTCATGGAAACTTCTTCAGTGGCGAGCCAACCTAGGAAGGTGTGGATGGAGATTTAAGTTTGGAAACATTTCTTTTGACACGAGGATGAATGTGTTTTTCTCTTTTGTTTCTCCGTGTTTCAAGGCTTCACCTGGCAATTTTGTATGTTCGCACCTTGTGTTTCTTAACACTGAGGTGCATGTATTTTATTTTTGGCCCATGTTATTTTTTGTCATAATTTATTTATTTACTGCCGGATTTGTTCATTGGAGACTCGAAATTGGTTCCGTCTCTGTGGAGTTGTCATGTTCCATTTGCTTGGCTTTTTTCCCCCCTGTGCTCTGGTTTCCTCCCACAGTTCGAAACATTTTAAGCGCACCGGTGACACCTACTTTGCTGCGGTTTATGTATAGGTGGATGGGGGGGTGTAATATCCCTGTGATAGATTAGCATCCCGATCAGGGTGTAGCCTCGGGCCTGATGTTTCCAGGAGAGACTCTGGACCACCGCAAGCCCACTCCTGACAAGTGGTTACTGGCAAAAGATGGACGGACGGATGGGTGGATGGATGGATGAATGGATGGCGATGTACAGATGTAGCTCGAAGGTTGTCAAATGAAGTCTCAAGAGGATCCTTGCTGCCGTAGCCATGAGCGAAGTACGCGATCCAAAATCCTCCAGTACAAACTTACGGTTTGCATAAATGCATAAAATTGAAAGCCCCTCCTGAGCGAACCAACAAGATCGCAATAAAAACATGTTTAGCGTCTCGTGCAGAATCGGTCTCGCCGCCATTCCTACCGAATGACTAAATAAACAAAGATTTCCAAAGAAAACACCGAGTGCATATGGAATCAGACCTTGATGATGTCCAAACAGAACGGAATTAATTAAACAAGCCTGTAGTCAGTGGACCGAACAAACAAGCATGTGTCACATGAGCCGAACGTGCAACACAAGGGTGGCCAAACACACAGTTTGGCCAAGCTCTTTAATTAGCTTTCCTCCGTGTTCTTGGCCTCCTTGTTTCCAGATGATAGAAGGGTTTCTAATCAATGTAAGGGAGCGACCTGCTGACTGCAGTCATGGTCTGCAGAGAGCGCTTTTACATTTTAAGTGCTGCATCTGCATAATTGATGCAACACATCCTGAATGAGCCGTCGCAAAATTTGCTGCTAACAACTTTTTAAATGCTTTGCATTGGCGGCTGCGGCACGGGCCCACGGTGGGTTTCCTGCCCATTTAAGATTTAAGCACTTTTTCAGTTTCTGCATGAATTTATGATGAAGCGCGGAGGAAACTGTGGGTGTTTCGAGAGAGTTTATTTGTTCGGTTGCCCGGAGCTCTGCCCGGTAACACGGCGGCTGCGTTTCGACAACTGGGGACATGCTGGGTTTTCGTAAACCTCACATTTTCAGGTTTACAAAAAAGGGGATCTGGGACATCTCTGATGTCTTGCAAAAAGACCCGAGTCAGTAAATTAGTTAAGGGTTTGGAACCTTTCTCTGACACACTCCTTCTTCCCTCGCCCCACAGCCTGCAGGCCCGGCTTCTACAAGTCTTCCCCTGGCAATGCGAGGTGCTCCAAGTGCCCCCCCCACAGCTACGCCTACCAGGAGGGGGCCGTGCACTGCAGCTGTGAGAAGGACTACTTTCGCGCTGCGGGGGACTCCCAGTCCATGGCCTGCACCAGTATGTACCCTTTCTCAACGCCCCCCCCCCCCAATTCATTGCGAGACTTGACCTCCCCCAAAACCCTCCGCAATCTACGCCGCAACAGACCGCCCTCCTCGACCCCTGCGTCGCAATCCCCACCTCTCCTTCTTTTTAAGATTTTCCACTGTTTATCTTCTTCTATAATTCCACCAAGTTCAGCAATTTGTATTCATGCAGTTATATGGATTTATACAATAAAAAATCAGCACAGTGCCGGGTGTCTGTTCGCACTTCTGGGGGTTTAATGTGTAAGGGTATTCGGGTATTGGAAGCTGTGGTGTGAGCACTGAAGATCAGAGTAATACTTCAGATAGAAGGTAAGACTGACCCAGCAGATGATGAGGTGAAGACATCTCAAGGGAGGAAGGGACTGTAAAACAAAAAGAAGCCAGGCCTCTCTGAAGGAAAGCAATTGCAGGATTCAAAGGAAAAAAAACCCTGTTTACTTACTGGAAAACAAACACATTCATTATTCCTTATCGGAATACTTTCTGAATGACGCTTTGGAATTTCCCAGGTAGCCCGAGTTTTAGACCCCCCTCGGTTGGAAGTCTGTCATTCGAGAGCAATAAAACAGTATCTGCTCCGACTTGATGGAAATATTTTGTTTTTCCCTCGTATCGTTGCAGTTACATAAGCCATACGTAGATTATGTGCTCCAACAAAGCAAATAAGCGCAGCTCTGGCGTTTGAGCATCTCTTAGGCGCCTGCATTACCGAGTCGGCATCCTTCTGGCATGAGTGTTGTTTAAGGAAAAGTTTTGAAGAACAAACATGTAACTATATCACATTTACTCGCCCTTGTGATTTGTGCAGTTGTAGTATTTTGGATGTTAGTGGGAGCGGCCCATGTAGCTGGGGTTTCGGATGACATGATTCACTGAGGCTTTGAAACCACGTTCCGCGGAGAATATCTCCCGGCGCGAAACACGCTCTCTGTGCGCTCTAGATTTTCCTCTGTCGTGCTGGATTTTTTCCCCCCCCCCCCCCCGATCTCTCTATATATTTTGTACCGACAAACACACATCCATAGGCACCCATTCTCCTGCTCTTATTTGCCAACACACACACACTCCTGCCTGACAAAGGTCCCCCCTCCCTCCACGCCTCTCTCTCTCTGTCCGTTTCTGAAGCGACGCCCGCCAACGGACGATCGCTATTTCCGAGTAATTTACACTTCTCCGCTGAGCTGTTCCAGCCGTAAGAGGAGAAATGACGTAAATCAGGCGGCAGGAGTAACAACAGTTCCGTTGGGTATGAGTACAAACAAGGTTGCCGTTCACTCTGTTCGCAGTTTAGGTCAGGTTAGGTCCGATGCCATTGTGTGTTATTTGATAATATATTTATCAAATCCACATTTAGCAAAAATAAGCATGTCGAGAGACACAGTTTACGCAGAGAGAAAGCGAGAGGGAGACTGGCGCTATTTTGGAATGAATCACCCCGGCGGAGCATCGCGGAGCCATGAGAGGCTGCTATTGTATCCCGCACATTAACCCGAAAGTAATCCCTGGACTCGAGCTGTGAGCCCGTCTTTCCCCTAAAGTATGTGAAACAGGGAAGAGGTTCACGGCCAAGTCATGAAAAACCTGCGCGCATTTCTCGGGGGTTAAGCCGCCGATTTTCCGGTAGACGCAGCCTATTCCTGCTCAAGTATCGGCTGGCACTGGGCTCTTCTCCCCGTGACAGGAGGCATCCGCAGATTTAAGTGCATCTCTGGCTGTCGGATGGGACGCTCAGCGCAGCAGCTCTCCTGAGGGGTGTAAATTCTCCACTTAAATTCAAGCAAAGCAAAATGTCGGTTTGTTAACGTGGAACCGAACGCCCCCACCTCCCGAAAACTGACCTGACCCTTTTCCACCCTCTCCTCCCCCCCTGCAAAAGTGGCGTGAGTAATTTCGCTTTAGTCCCTGTGTAATTATAGCCACAGGCTTGATGTTAAACTGTGGAAATATACAGAAAATATGTTTGGCGCGAAAACATTTCGTTTTCGTACATCCAGCGAAGTCTGAGGTCGGCCCTAAATTAATGCCCTGTCAATTTCAATTATTATTACAATTTTAATTATTTCACTTTTTTCAAAAGAGCTATTGTGTTCCGTCTCAGGGGGCCTTACAGCTGTGTTTTTTTGTCCCTGTTATGTTGGTTTAAATGAGAGAAAAAATGTCTCCCGCATTCTGGCAGAAGTAGGGAGACGACAGTTCGTCTTTGCGTAGGAATAAATCGCTCCAAAGTTAATCTGTGAAGCTAGAGATGATGCGAGTTTAACCAGAGTCTTTTTCACTTCTGCGATCAAAAGACAACAGCGGTTCTGTGCCTCCGCTGTCCGGGCTACGTGTGGACGGCCTCAAAGTTGAAGGTTAGTGAAAAGTTTTCATCGGCTCATCAAGGGAATAATCGAGACGTTCGAGTTCAGCTGGACGCTCGGCGCAATCCTGCCGGCGAAGGCTCGGCTCGTCCCGAACGGTCTCCCTCGGCGGCGAGATGGGAACTCGCGAGGCTCCTCACAGACACGACAGAATTAAGTGGTGTTCGCTCAAGCCAGACAGCAGATAGAACTGATGCACGGAGCAGAGCGTTCGCAATGGGCATGTCTTTCCAAGTGGAGGATGGCTGATACGGGGCTGGTATGGGCATCACACAGCTCCATCACGCCATTTCGGATTGCTGTGTGGAGCCGGGGACACTTTCCCACTTTCCCACCTGATTAGATTCCACACACTGCGTTTCGTATGTACGGTGTTGTATGGAAACGGCTTTTTTCTTTGTTGCACAATTTTCAGCTGGTTTCTCAGCCCTGCACTAAACATGAATTCCGTGTCGACGTCTGCATTTTAGTGCCGCTTTGGAAAACTGTTTGCCAGTCGCCATCTGTCAGCTCCGTGCCTCGTGTGTACCTTCTGAAATGCTGAGCTGTTTGTGCACCTGTCGACAGGACCTCCGTCCCCCCCTGGGAATGTCATCTCGGTCATCAACGAGACGTCGGTCATCCTGGACTGGAACTGGCCGGCCGACACGGGTGGCAGGAAGGACGTGACTTTCAACGTGTTGTGCAAGCGCTGTGGGCCGGGAGGGCAGCAGTGTGAGCCGTGTCGGGAGGCGGTTCGCTTCCTACCCAGGGCCGCGGGCCTGAGGAATACCACAGTGACCGTGGCAGACCTGCTGGCACACACCAACTACACCTTTGAGATCGAGGCGCTCAACGGGGTCTCCGCTCTGGCTCGCACCCAGCGCCAGTTTGCTGCCGTAACCATAACAACCAACCAAGCAGGTGAGACCTGTCGAACGCGCAGTATGTCGGCTCTTCTTCTCTGGCACCTTTCTGCAAGCTCCGTGCCGGTGGCTTTCGCACTTCTTTGAGGTCTCTGCCTCTGACTTGACAGTTAACCAGAACAAGAGATGCTTGAAATTTTAAAGGGTCGCTTTAATCATTCCTATATTTAGCAAACCGACCCGCAACTCAAGGAAAATGAAACAAACGGCTCCGCATGCAATTCTTACCAACACCCACTGCAAAAGAACTTTACTGCGAACCGTTTTTTTAAATGGAAAGTTTTAAACAAGGAAGCTCCTCACGCAGGACGTCCTCCCTCTCATAGCGTATTCTAGCAGCAGATCCGTTGATACGCAATCCTGTCTTCGAGCAGAATGCCGGCAACCCATATTTCTGTCTGAGGGTCATAACTCGCGGTTACAGTAAAGTCACCGAAATGGCAGCGCTCGGACCATCTGCTCCCTGTTGGTGTTGGGTTTCGCCCGCAACCGACTGTCTCGTTTTGTTCTCCGGCGGGGCGCCGCTCGCCGCCAGGTCTGCGTCGTCTCTCAGGAGCACTGGGTGAAGTAGCTGCAGGGTGATTTAACACAGGGCTTTCAAAGGGTCCCGGGGTCAGTTCTAAGAAATAAGTGGAGGAACAGATCACAGGAAAATGATAAATCGTTTTCTGTTCTATTTAGAATCTTTTGGTGCCACTTAACTATATTGCTGATCTTATCCTTTAAGAGCCAGTGCTCATTGGTTCAGTAGTGTTTATTATCACTATCAAGAATTATATAGTAATATAAGCTTATTAGTAGAAAAGAAGCAAATACGTCTTTATCAAAAGCAGATCGATATTAACATATATCGCTGATTATTTAAAAAAAAATTATTAACCAGCATTGATCTTTTGGAAATTTTCAAAGTAAATATAGTAATATGAAGTATTACTATATTTTATGTTTGCCTGGATAGTTGCGGTAAGAGTAGGGCAGTGACTAGCAACAAGTAGAAGAGTTTCGTTGTATATCTCCAACTGTAGACTGCAGTAATTTCCTTTGCTGAAAAACTATTGTTTGATGAAAAGACAATAGTAAAAGCAGATATTATGAGTCACTTACAGACCTCTACAGCACATCCAGAAGTACACATATGAGATGGAAGGAGGAACGTAACATTCGCTTCTTTCTGTTTTCGTGGTACTCGCTACTGGATTCATTAAAAAAAAAGAACTTCCTTTAATGTGGTTCTGCTCTTGCATGAAGAAATGTGGACCCCGAATGGGGTATTTTGTTATTGGCCTGTAACACGAGAAACCGCACCACCATCCGCTGCTTCACTACTCAGTCTCTGACAAAAAAAGTCCAGCTACCTTTACAATGCCGTAAAATGCAAATGGAGTGAGAAGATGTACGTGTGAATCCACAATCCGGGCGAGCTCGTGCCCCATGCTCGGCCTCCGTCAGGCCTCTGTGTTTATGAGGAGCTCAGGGAGATGTCAGCCAGGCTCTTGCTGCTGCTCCAAAAGCCTGGAAGGGAATGGATCTAAATTCTGGGAGGGGATGTACTCCTCAAATGGGAGGTGAACTAACCCTCATGAAAGGAGGTGATCTTTAAACTTTGCCAAAGGAATGCTGTGGCTTTGCTCTCCAAATCTATGGGGGCACTTTCCAATTTTACTGGAGTTTTTTTTGAAGGCGTGAACCTGCTTAGAATAATCAGAATCAGGATTCACGGTCCAACAAGGATGCCAGCACCATGTACTGCAACGTGAAGCTGAAAATGGCTTCATATTCTAGATCACATATCCTGCAGGTTGTCCCATACAATGAAATTTAAAGAACTCCCAGCCATAAAGATGTATATAAATATTTTTCTTGAGCTACTAGTTCCTGATTCATTACCATGAGCACAATGGGTAACTCAGTGCTCTTCTTCTCCTTGAATATAATATAGCAGATGTTTTACTTCATCTGCATGTAGCCAAGGCGTTTTATAGTCTTTGTCCTAAGTTAATGGTTAGTAAGATTTTTGCACCAGAGGTCTGTTTTCTCGCGTGGCGTAAAAACGTGGTGTAAAAGATTTCTCGCAACCGAGGTAAATGTTGGTTTCCGTGACCCGTGTTGAATAAATAGTTTTAAAGCTGCATCCATATCACACGGGAAGGAGAGGGTGGAAATTGGCTGAACATCTGGATTCATTACCACAAAAAAGTTACAGGAAAAGAAAAAAAATACAGGAAAGAAGGAATTCTGAAATAATATAATCACAATCCCAAAAAGCTTGAACATTTCAAAGAACAACATGTTTTTTCCTGTGGTCTAATAAAATAAAGACATAGGCCAGTGCAGGGACCTTTATGGGCTATTGCTGTATTGCAATTACAGAGCTGTAAAACTGAAACGGAGGAGCGAGACAGAGATGGAGATGGGGATGAAGGAAAGCAAGTCCTGATTCAAATTATGGCAGCAGATTGGGACCATGTGGCATCCAACAGTCTAGCAACATTCAAGAGCTGAGGAGCAGCCATGGGTTCCTTCAGTACCACAGGTCCAAGTGGGAACTACGGCACAAGTGGAAGAATTTATAGAAGGGAATTGTTTTGCCATCTTATCTCTTTTGTCTGCTTCTCTCTTCTACTTCCTGGCTTCCTCTGGGACATTATGAAGAAAAAACTGAACTGGGTCAAAGACTTACAGGATATGCATTGACACAGTTAAAAATTGACCTTTATGTGAACTTTGCCCCAACAGACAACATAATTAAGTCATAACCACTTTGGACAGTAAAGACCTTATCACGTTCTAAGCCTTCCTTTCGGCTTCTCCACAGCGCCATCGCCCGTCACGGTCATCAAGAAGGACAGGACATCCCGAAATAGCATCTCCCTGTCCTGGCTAGAGCCAGAGAGACCCAATGGTATTATTCTGGACTATGAGGTCAAGTACTACGAGAAGGTGGGTGAAGACATTGTTGTTGAGTTATTATTATTATTATTATTATTATTATTATTATTATTATTATTATTATTATTATGGACTGACATCTCATCTAGGGACAGTTTCCTAGCCTAGTGCCCTCTGCTTCAAGACCGGACTGCTACAACCCTCCTCAGGATAAGCCGTTAATGAAAATGGAAAATGAATCTATTATTGTTATTATTATTATTATTATTATTATTATTAGAGTCAAGGCTAATAATACTATACTAGTACATACTAGACCATTTTAAGACCACAGTACTATACAGCTGTTTAATAGCAATACATTAAACCTGTATTGCAATAATGTGATGGTAGCAAATTTCGAGTAAATGCCATATTTCCCTGAACTTTCGAGCTCCAGATATTTAAAGAGATTCTATACTGCTTAGGGGCACATTTCACACCAATGTAAAAGTCTCTTGCATGTGACCTTGATTTAAAATAGCATTTAGAGCACTGCTATGTTTCTCTGCTTAATATAATGGCACATTGTCCTCTTGTTGTGGAGGTCAGTTTCAATGTCAACAAACAGAGATGAGTCTCACGAGGCCCCATTTTTAATGCGCAGAAGATAATATACCCCAGGGCTGTAGGTGTAGTAGGGGATGACAAAGTGTGGCAGCTTCCAGGCCCAGGAGGTTACTTCTAACATTGTGGAGATATATTGGTCACATTAGCTGAAAGCATCCCAAGTTATTGTTATAAAGATACCAGATTTGAAAAGGGTGAACATCTCCTTTATGTTCCCTTTCAGTCAGTGTCAGGATCCACATTACTTGAAATCATCCTGCATCCAGTAAAGTGATTTCTGATCTTTGGTACTGGAGAGGTGCTTTCTGTCTCCCTGCCTTGGAGAAATCCGAACGTCCATGTTGCACAAAAGGAGCCGATAGACTTGATCTGCTGATGATCGGTGAACACAGGTTCTGTACCACATGCTTGAGAACCAGGGACAGCAGCTCATGCCTGTACAGCTGTGGCCTCCAGAGGTGCCTTCTGGTCCCTTGACTCTTTTAAGGCCTGTCAGGGCCTGTGATTTCTGGTGCTCCAGCGCTGAGTGGGTGATGTTTCTGCTCAGACACGGTTGTTGGAGGGGAAAGCAGGGCTTGTCACTTTGGCAAGCCTGTGACACTGGGGGACTCTGACTGAAGCTGCTGGGAAATCAGATGGTGTAAAACAAAGCTGTGTCTCCAGTGACCCCCAGACAGAGTTTTCTTGAAGGGGAAAAAAAAACCCATACCCCAGTGGCTTATTGCCCGGCCGTATACACGCACAGATACACACACGACATAGCTGACAAACTCTATTTTTAGTCTTCCTCCCCTCATAAAGACAGCAAAATTTATGTAAAATTTAAATCCAGAAGAAAATTGGAGATTTTAAGATTTATTGCCGTGCACACAGCAAGGGAACACCCGTGAGTAATGGCTTGTCCTGTACGTTTTCTGTTTGTGTATCTTTGATCAAGAAGGTCATCATTTTCTCTTGCTGAGTGGTTCAGAGGAATGTTGTCATGGCATCAGCCTAAAAAGTAAATTATAGACCATGTTTTTTTTTTTTCTCCCCCGTTGTTTAAATAGTTTAAATAAGGGCCGTGCATTGAAGAAGGTTCGGAAGCCTCGGCTAACGTGTGCGCGTCTGTATCAGGAAGCCTTCCAAAGGGTAAAAGGCATAGCCTAATGGAGCGAAGGTTTATTACGGACAATAAACGTGTCTTCGAGGTCTCGGTGTGAAAATTAGCGCGGAGCAAATTACGGCCCTTCCGCGGCCAACAGGATGAACTATCGGTGACATTTGATACTGAAATTAGCCAAGGAGGCATTTTTAATCACAACTGGACGAATGGCCCTTTTAAGGATCCTCCTAGTTGTTTGTCTGCCATGTTTTATGGGCACGTCCAGGGAAGATATAAGCGCGGCTTTACTCGGCTGAACAGTTGAGCAGCCCGGAGTCAGTAAAATGAGAGCTCAGTCTGCTGGTGAAAATAAATGCTGCCGTGGCCTTCTGGACCACTGTGCTTTACACAAAGGAGCTTTGTGATGTCTTTTATGAGAAAGGACCGTCAGGCCCCACATCCTTCCCCCTGTGGAAATGCCAAGACTTTGCCATAATCTCCTTAAACCACCCATGATTTGCAAGCAAAAGACGTTCTCATCTGTGGCCTTCGCTTCGGGCCTGGCTCAGGTACACTCCTGGGAGATCCATGGGTCCGATGTGATGTTATCTCGGTGGCACCGTGCCATCTTCCCAGTCCAGCCGAGTCACCCCCAGCATCGATGTTGGTTAATGACCCGTTGGCTTGTGGAGTTGCCCCTTTGAGCGTAGCTGGATATCCAACCCACAAACAATGGGCATTGAGAAAGTAGAATGAACAATCAACCCCCATGTTCCCGCTTAAAGTTGCCCCGCGATTAGGTCTAGCAGAGGATGACAGAGGACATCCGCTTGCCACCCACCGAGGAGCAGAAGGGGGGCTGGTATTGCTCACGAGATTCGGAGTGACCCAAAGAACACCAACTGGCAACGACGTGCAGCAAAACTAGAGAGACTGCTAGACAAGCAAAAGCTAGCGTCTGCTCCTTGACTGTTTACCGCGACGTGATGTTGTTTATTTTATCAAAGAAAGACACCACAGTGCCTTCCGAAAGAGCAACAAAGAGTGCAACCCTAACCGTGAGCTTATACGCTCCTGTGAGAAACGGCCACGCCGTGCAGCGCTTACGGGCGTCCATGCTGTTCCAGTTAGAGAAATTTGTATTTGATTACAGGCCTTACAGAAGTTAAAAGCCCTACTGTGAATGTATGTATACATAAGGGGCAGTGCTTACTTCTGGGTGAAGCCAAAAAAACTTGCAGAACGTGTCTCTAAATATAGCACATTTTCTAACATATGGTTTGTGCGCTCTTTCCCGCTTCTCACTTACGATAATATTTGCTGTCAGGAACAAAGTGCTGGAAGTGGCCCAAACAATTTTTAATTATTAGTACTGTAGAAACACGAGTTGTGGGAATACGTTTCGGTGATTATTTTTGTGTTGTTATCGCAGTCATCTGGAGCAACAAGCAAACTGTGTGTATGAAAGTGTTTATTTGTATTCCATCTCAAATGAAAGGAACAAATATGCATCTTGCATTTCCCACTTCCCCTCTGGTGGGAAGTAAAGAAATAACCCCAGACTGCAGTACTTATATTGTCAATGCACAACACGACAGGCTTATTCTACAGACCCCAGGACCTTATACGGTGGGAGGTAACAATCGACACTCGAATGAGACGTGTACGGCTGACGTGACCCTGGGACATATGGCGAAAGAACTTCCGCGAGTAAGAATCTGGACACACCTGTATGTGATTTTCTGGGATCACATGATGTCGTGTGCAGTGAACGGTGACAGCCTGCAAAAAGATTTATTGCTTAAATGAAGTAACCTGGTGCGCGAGGGCGCAGTATACGTTCGGTCTGCTTCGGAGCGAGGGGTGAATTTAGCGCCAAGCATGTCGCAATGTTGTGAAACCAAAAACAAGTTTCTTAAGCCATTAACAAGTGGCTCGATTTTTTTTATTTATTTTCTAGGTACTGACACTTGCAGCAAACAGGAGAACTGAGGGTAGCTAATTCCTCTTGCTCTCGTGAAGCTGGGCCAATGGGACTTGATCCAAATGCTTGTTTTGGTTGTTTTGCCGAAGTGGACTTTGGACTCAGCGACAGACCGAGAGACTCGGATGCTGTGAACTTCGTTGTTTTAGATTTCATGCTGCTTGGCAGCTCACCGTCACCCTCAAACCATATCCAACAACATTTAGGACTTAGAAGATACTTCAAAGAAATGCTTCAAACTTTGATTTTAAAAGTATGCAAATAAGAAGACAGATTTAATTGTTTGCTTTGATTTTCCTGTTTCACAGAAGTAAAAACAAAAAAAAAACAACTTTTTGGTATTATTGTACAGTTTTTTTAAAGAAACGTTTACGGTATTTCCACTTGGAAAAAATCAGTTACCCGCCGTGCGTTTTACAGAGGCTTTTGCATGTACAGTTCCAGATTTAATTAACAAATTTATCCTTTATTATTGGTTATACTGATATTAATTTTTCCTTTACAAAATTCAAAACTTTTCTTTTTTTTATAGTACGGCACAAAATTTTTCTCATCTCATCACTTCAAAAATTACGTGGAAGACAATTAACTTCAATAAACATTTAATCAAATTTCTTGTTTAATTTATTCAGTTTGTTTAGTTACTTTTCAGAGGGATTTTAATAATCTGCTTGCTGTTAAGTACCTCAAAACACTCCGCTGTTACGATAGTTTTAGTATTTAGCTTCGCTAAAAGTTCAAAGGACAACCGATGCTCTTATGTGCCGTTTTCGCTGTCGCCGTAAATTAGATTGGGTGTCCCGCCGACTTCCACGGTGTCTGTCGTTCTCAGGATGGCTTTCAAACGCAACGACGGCAGACAAAAGATCAGACAGTCGAACCAGAGTTTTCTCCTATATTAGTATGTTCTATTAAGCCCTCGTATTTCTATCCCCCCACCCCAGTTCTTACTACATCTGGAAACAATGGCTCAAATGTAAAGACATCTATAAATTCTTCACCGCCTCTTTGTTGGTAGAGGGACTCAGTGCAGTATGGAGATTGCTAGAAAAGCCGTAAAAACCAAGGTGGTGATTGATGAAGCCGAACAACGCTGTCTACTGCTTGCCGTTAAAAAGGTGTGCTTTCTAAGCCCAGGAGCTCAGGACACGACGGTGTGGACGTGACCCTGTCTGCAAGCCGCCACCTTTGCGCCATTTCAGCTGTGACGCATCCGGTTCACCGGTGTCCCTCCTTCTTCTCTAAAGCAGGAGCAAGAGACGAGCTACACGATCCTGAGGTCAAAGGGCACCAACGTGACACTGAGTGGCCTGAAGCCGGACACCAGCTACCTGCTGCAGATACGGGCGCGAACGGCTGCCGGGTACGGGGCCAGCAGCCGCAAGTTCGAGTTTGAGACCAGTCCTGACTGTAAGCACCACCTTCCACCACCACTCTTCCTCTCACCTTGACCTTCCAGCTTGTCGGTGATGCCGCTTTCATTATATGTAAACAAAGCTTGTGGTGTGAGCAGAAAAAGTAACAGAAATGAAAAAGTTCATGTGAAATATGCTATTAATGTTATAGTTTTATAGCCCCGCTTTCCCCTACAACAACCGTGTCCGTGTGTTATAGTGTTATAGTTTAGAACTGTTCGAAAAAAGAGCTCTTAGTCTTGGGTAGCTGAGGGAGAACCAGTCACACATCCACAGAATGCATGGATATTTCATTAAATGGCTATTATATTCTATATGGATCTGCTCATAGCTAATGGGGATCAAATCTGTTGGAAAAACAGCATTTTCAACTTTCTTCACTCTGCAACTTTGTAATTCCTCCCAAGGGCAGGATTTATGTCCTCTGTCAACTTCCTTCTCCCAATTTCCAGGGACAAAAGCGCGGGGCTATTTTTTCCAGGGACTCGTGTGAAAGCGGTTTTTCTTGGAAATTGCTCTTGCGAGGATTTGGAAGGTGTCAAGCCGGTATCCGGTACGAGACTGGCCTGGGCGCAGACCTGTAAAAGCTGACTGTGGCTCTCTTTCACCGTGTCACCTACCCCCCCATCCCCCGCAGCCTTCTCCATCTCCAGCGAGAACAGCCATGTGGTGCTGATCGCCATATCTTCTGCCGTGGCCATCATCATCCTGACGGTGGTGCTCTACATCCTGATCAGCAGGTCGGCACCTGTGGGGGCGGGGGGGGGGGCACACACTACACTGCCACCTATAGTCTGTCAAGGGACTTACTATGTGTGATATTTCGTCTTCCGCAGACGTTGACATCCTGACCCTGAGATTCAGGGACATGTTCAGAGGGAAAATGACCCCCTTTCCATATATAGTCCTTTCTCCACTCACTTACCAGAGGACGTTTATTTAATGGGCTTTTGTCTCTTACTTCATAAAAATGGGCTCGGGGAGAGACGAGTGGCACGTCATGTAGAAAGCTGATCTTGGCAGCCCGTATGGTCCTGAGAGGATATAAATCCAGGAGTTATTACAAGACACACAAATAGCGTTCTGCCTCGAAGCACAGCAAAACAGAGGGGCAAGCCTTGCGCACGGGGCTGTGATGTGATGTAATACTGCACCTCCTGCATGGACTAAGCATCACCTCACATTTGTCAACCTCATCGTCAGGTTATGTGGCTACAGCAAATCCAAACATCCCGATGAAAAGAGGCTTCACTTTGGCAACGGCCACCGTGAGTATTTTCTCTTTGTCCATCTCAAAGTTATTATCACTGTTTCTGATACTGAATTAAATTTGGCTTTGCAGTTGTTTTTAGCAGCTTTAATATAGCAGTTTTTCCATTAAATTCATTCTTGTGTCCTGTATGGTTAATTACGTTGTTTGCGAGGACAGATTTTTGTGGTTTACCATATTTGTGGCACACAAATTAATATTATATTGTTTTATTGTTTTACCATAATGTCATTTAAGTGTCGTACGCGAGACTTGCTTGACGCACTGATGGACAGTTTTGGCCGCTGTGTTTTTTCCGGAATTTGCAGGCAATGTTTATAGCGTTTTTATCCGAAATGAATCCAATTCACGTGCGCAGTTTATTTGCAAGTGCAAATGGTGCAGATTACTCAGAAAATGATATGCGGTCAGTTTCCCGAGACCACGGTCACATTACAGTGGTCCTAATTCATTGGCTTTCTATTGAACTATGATCATTCCATAGTGAAGTTACAATCCTCACGGTAAATGGACCTTTCTGATTGAGGTCAGACAAAATTACTGAAACATGCCAAGTTTTCCTTCAGTGTAGCCATCCAAGCACTTGAAGCTGAAACACATGTTGAACTATGTCCATGCATACATTTTTTCCCCATTATTAAGTGAGGCTTCCAGGAATCAGAACTTATGTGGACCCACATACTTATGAAGACCCCAGCCAGGCCGTCCATGAGTTTGCCAAAGAGCTGGATGCCTCTGGAATAACAATCGACAAAGTAGTCGGTGCAGGTATGAGAAGATCCGCGATGGTGACCAGTACTAGTGATTCTGTTGCCATTAATGTATTTATAAAGAGACTGGAGGAGCAGCATGTCGCAGAAATGAAAATGAATTTCTAGGTATGCGTCTGAAAGAGTGCACGTATAGTGTGTACTAATGTGAACTCATCCATTGCACCTCCACCTTTATGTGAACTCTCCCGATGGCAGGGGGGCCGGGGCTTAATGGGGCAGCCGGTGGTGCCGGTGACCTCAGCACACCTTCAGCAGGGGGCCCCAAATCTCGCCCTCAAGTCTCCATTTTCACACAGGCATCCTGATAAATACAGCAAGCCATGACATGCAAGGTGTGAGGTTCTTACCTCAAAAGGGGGTGGGCAGCAGAAATATAGCGTAGAGCGTAAACAGACATCGTTCTCTTGAGTTACATGCGTTTCCAGCAAACCTGCCATCCTTACACCGGGTATTTGTTGCCTTTAGGTCGAAAGTCCCCTCCTGTGTTTCATTTAGTTTTGCCTTCGGTCCGTATTCCGTAAATGTGATATGACTCAAATGGCGGATGCTTGACAGACTCGGGTGTGTGACTAATCTGCCTGATCCGCTCAGCTGCGGGAGCGTCCTCAAGTGGGAAAGGACAGAGACACTTCGAGCCTCTCTGGTCAACTATGAGCATTTATGTTAAAGTCATTTAGACAGCAAATGCACACACACACACACACACACACACACACAGAGCGGTTTGCAGTCTCTTCACTTGGGTGACTGACCGACACGTGCAGGACGCGCCTGCTAGTCGGGTAGGTTATAATCATCCCCGCTCATTTTTTCCGATGTTAGCGCGGCTCTGCAAGTGCAACATGGGTAAAATTGACAAGTAAAATGGATATGATCCTCCAATTATTCCCGCACCCAGTGCCCAGGTCCAAGCCCCTGTCTCTGTGCATTTCACTCTCCCGCTGCGGTCTGACGCCGCTTTACTGCCGGAGCCGGGTACCCGGAGCTCCGTTGCACCTGCGGGCTTGAATACCACAGAAGTGACTCAGGACCAGTTGTGCTCTCCTGGAAGCACTCGAGAATTCTGGTTACCATAATAACCTGCGCGGTCATTCGTTGCCTGATGCACAGAATAATGAGACTCCGGGGGATTTAGTGTCTCCGTTCACATATTTCAGAACTTTCACAACTAATTCCAAGGCTCTTATTTGGCGTCTGGATCACTTCAGTAACTCTTTTTTGTAGAAATCAGTAACTTTGATGTCATTAAACTTTTATCTTGACGTAAACTCTAGAGAAATTAAAAATGAAATTGTTCTCGTTCTACATACACATCATACCTACCTTTTAGAATATAATTTGATGCTAATAGAAGCTCAGGGTTGTAATTTTAGTGATACATAAATAAAAACACACCGCAGCTGAATAGCAAATAAATTTAAGGTAACAGCACTTTGCTCTTAGCTACTCTGTTGTGAACAAAAGCAAGACCTTAGATTGGAAAAGAATAATTGTTTTTATTTATTGAATTTTTTATGATAATCAATTTAACTGAAAGGATTAGATTTTATGACTTTATCGATTACACCCCCCCCCCCTTAAAAATACTTATTACTGTATATTAATTGAGAGGAGAGATGTCTAGTTGTTTCCTTCAAAATGTACAGTGTTATTTACCTGTGCAGGTGAGTTTGGGGAGGTGTGCAGCGGCCGCCTGAAGCTGCCGTCCAAGAAGGAGATCTGTGTGGCGATCAAGACCCTGAAGGCCGGATACACGGAGAAGCAGAGGCGGGACTTTCTGAGTGAGGCGAGCATCATGGGACAGTTTGACCATCCCAACATCATCAGACTGGAGGGCGTGGTCACCAGGAGTAAGTGTAACCGCCATCGTTCACCCCCCCCCCAGTGCTGCGGGTGATAGCTGATCTCCTACTGTGTTTATCGGGTAGCTGAATGCTTACAAATGAACAAAGACGTACATATTCACACTTGCTCCCTTTCTGTTACCCAACACATTTTTACCTGCTTCTATCCAAAGGAAGGACCCAACAGAAAATTATACTGGGTCTGAGGCAAAAGCCATCAATAGGAGAACACGCGCTGCATTAATTTAATCCATGAAAGAAGTGCAAATTATGCTTCATTTCTGCCAATTTTGTATTGAATACGTATGTTTTTTTTGTCTTTTGTACTTCAAACCTTACAAATCTCATTCTCGATTTTTTGGGGTCATAGCTTTAATATGAAGTTTTGAAATATCACTCAAGAGTTCTTTTTGCAAGGAGCCTGTGATTTAGAAGGGACCGTCTGCAGTTATGAATGGAGGGAAACCGTAAAATTGGAAAATATGAAATAATAAATGCCACTTTTTTTTTTACCAGCCTTCTGCAGTAAATGTTCCTTAGAACCACACGCCTGGTGCCCACAGTGAACAAGTTCATATAAAATGATAAATCTTGCCAGATCCTCTTTGATGAAGGGCTGTGGGTTTGGTCTTTTTGTGTCTAATTCATAGCACCCAATCTGAGGTTTCATCAAAGCGAATTGTCATATGTGTTTGTTGTGTTGTGCTGAACTTTGGTGTCCCCAGCTGCTGTACTTCTTTTTAACCAACAGTGCCAGTCAAATGGAAAAAAGAAATGCGTATCGGTCAAAGGATTGACTTTCTGAACTTCAGATATTATCTTAAAGACTTCATTTTCCTTTAATCGTTATGAGCCTAATATATTAACTTTATATAGTTTGAGGGAATTCTGCCCTTCATAATCCGGTGAGGTCATATTCGGTCTAAAATCAATAGATGTGTACCATCCATCCACCCATCTGTCCATCCGTTCATCCATTTGTCCATCCAACCATCCATCCAACCATCAGTTTTCCTTTAACCTGATGTTATGATCAGGGCCCCGGTGTCCTGAAGCCTCTCCAGGAATCGATGAGCGTAAGGCTAGGAGAGACTCCATATTCTTCACTTTACAGAAGAGATATGCTGCATATAGTCAGTGGTTCTCTTCTAACCCATTTATAGTTTTACTCTTTTTTCACACATTATATTTCACTAGAGCAGTGTTGGTTAATCACTTTTTTCGAGGGTCCTAGAGCTGAGTCACGGAAAGGGAAACTTTCAGGTTCCGAGTTCCTGTCTCCACCACCATACTACCGGTTTCACAGATGAAGTCACTTTGCCTTTTTCACAGTACAAAAATAGAAGGGAGCAACAAGGGAATTAAGGAACATTTGTGTGGACTGTAAAACAGAGTCCCCTTTATGCTAAATTTTATTTCCCATCTGTATTGATTGCCAGATTGGATTTAGTTATGCAGCAGAAAGCCTCAGAAGGAACTGCTCCTATTATACTAGCATTTTCTAGCTGTCTTTTTTCCGTCTAATGGACACCGAATTAATATTCATTCTTCTCCAAATTGTATCCAGGAAGGAATGCAGAATGTTCCTTTTATGTGTATAATTGTTCATAAAAGCAGGATTATGTTTGTCTAGTAAATCTTGCATCACTCCCACAAGTAAAGTTTCAGCAGTAATTGATGACAAGGGTAACTGAAAGCGACTTCGCATTGTTTCTGCCTTTTGGGATGTGGTAGAGGGTCCGGGTCAGGGCTGGGATAAGGGGCATGCTGAGCACATGTGCGTGATGGAAAGCAGTTCCAAAGAGGGCGGCGGTTTGGGGATGGGGGCGGGGTGACAGGATGGCATGCGACGTCTGTTGATTTATTAACCTATCCCCCTTTAATTCCTAATAATCTAGAGACTTTTACACTTCATTTAACATTCTGCTTTTTAGCCTCACGATTTGCCAAATATTTCGGGGGCTGTGATTGCAGTTTCGCAGAGACGTGGGGCCGCTGTGCTGGTTAAGGGCCGACTTTCGCAAAGTTTAATTTGGAGAAAGGATGTAGATGGCTTTTTATATCATAACCCATAAAAGCAGTCAATAGAAATAAACACGCAGATACATCAAGACTTTGTGAGGGGTGGAAATGTTTAACTGTGTATATGGATATTCAGAACGTGAGCTGTTAGGATTTAGACAGCCAAAACTGATGGCTTGCAGAAGGACCTGTAGGTTATTTCACCTTCGTCCTGCACTGTACTACAACTAAAGTAGCAGGAATTACTCATTTTTTGATTTTAACTTCTACTAGAACTGTAGAAGTCCCACTAGTTTCTGCTGATTTATATATACGTCTGTCCTGGGTCTCGGATTTGCCAGTGTCTATGTATACGAGTGGAATTACCCACTTTACCCAGTTAGCACTGAATATGAGGCCGATTGTTCACGTTTATGAGTAACAAGAGATGTTTGTACCATAATGGTAATTACATCTCCGACTTACGCGATTCCACCTTACAAGCCGACTCCCAGGAATGCCTTGTTCTCCTAAACAGGGTGATACCTGTATGGTGTTCCCAGGTAATCCGAAAAAAAAAAAAAAAACAGCTGAGTTGGGAACAAAAAAGGAAATAAAGTCATCTGTCAGATGAACACACTATGACAACGGAAACAGGCGCTCAATTGTAACTTAAAGACAATTTATTTCTTGTTATTTTTTTAACAGAAACCATCAGTTGGGATTGAATTAGGATACGGGCCATAAAGCGAGTAATTTATGCATGGCAACAAGGAAGGAATAAAGCTGTCAGGGAGGGTTTACTGACCTTGGCAGTCCTATAAATTCATTTGTGCCTCCTTTTCATCTGGGGAGAGGACGTACGGAGTGGACGGGGGGCACTAACTCATCGTTACAACGGCGGGACTGCCTTTGTCACAAGTGTCACAGGATCAGCTGCCGCCGCTTGCTGGGATTCCTGCCGTGACCCAGTCGAGGCCGGGAGCCCTGGGTCTGACCTGGTCGGACCCCCTGAAACACGCTGCCTTCGCTCCTCTGCTCCGCAGAAGTGGCCGTGTTAGGCTGTGGTCCACATACGTCCAGACTGAACTCTATAAATCCTCCGTTTGCCTGCAGCTCAGTACTTTCAAACAGGGATGCTGTGCAAATGTAGTGACAGTTACTGATTTTTAAAAATGCTCCACTTTTAAGGCTCTTTTGAAGGTCGTAAGTGTTGAGAAGCCTCCCCGTAATGTAGAATTTTAGGAACAGCAGTATAATAGCCTGACACTGTTCACGGTTCAGCAGACTGATGTTTTGCTCAACTTGGAAAAGGGTTTGCAATCAAAACGCTGCCAAGAAATAAGACAGCGATAGACCACATCTGTATCCATCCTCACCATCAAAACCACGAGCTGAATTAAACACAAAGGCGCTTTATGCACTGTATACGACAAAGAAGTAATAAACAAACACATTAAATTTAATAAGTAAGTAAATAAATACTACTTTTTTAACCACTGTGAGGACATGATAAATAAACCAATAAATGAAAATACTCATTTTGGATCATATTTGAGATCATTTGTCTGAAAACAATGAAGGAGGACATAATGAAGCTAAAGATTTTTTTTTTGTTTTGCATACAGTTGCTGAGCATTATGAACATTTTACTTGGGCTTATATCAGACTTTCATCCAAAAGAAAATAAGAAAAATAAAATGTGTGGAATCTGCATCAGAATATTGGTGACTTTTATTAATGTTGCTTGAACAAAGATTCAGTCTGCAGTTGTTCACTAGTGTAATCCTTTTGTTATTCATTTCTGCCTCTCGTGCTGTGATGCTGTTTTCATCCCTCCAGGTAAACCGGTGATGATCGTGACGGAATACATGGAGAACGGCTCGCTGGACAGCTTCTTGCGGGTGAGGGACCTGCTTCAGTGGCCGGTTGGGGTTGGGGGCATCTGCGTTTGGATGAGCTGTGGGCGCCTGTGTCACAGTCCCAGGCTCTGCCTTGGTGCTGCTGGAATGGAATGGAATGGAGGTGGAAAGCCTGAGTATGGGAGAAGAAACACAAAGAGCCCTTTGCTCTCACACTCATGTTTTAATCCATATGATGTTTCTATCAATTTACACACAAATGAGATCAGCCAGAAGCAACACATGATGCTGGAATTAAATTGAATGCTGGCAAAAATTATTTGCTTTCTGGTTATATAACAGAATGCAGTAATGAGGACACCTGCATCAGTATCTCCCTCAAAAGAGAAGCACCAGCCCCGCCGCTCCACTGCCTATTTATACTTTATTTAGGTGAAAACTATAGTGGGACCGGTGTGATCCGACCAGGGGCTGCTTTCCCATTAAGGCGGCTGGGCATGTCCCGTCCTGCGTCCACGTCCTCATTACTGCGACGAAGAAGCTGTTCAAAACAACCCGGTGCTGGGGGTTGGGTGCCAGTACAAAACAGACGGAATAATGAAACCCCGAACTCACTGAAAATGTCAGCGCGAACAGTGTCTGCTTCAAAAAACCAGATATCGCAGTTGAGCAAAGGCTCGGGATGCTGGGCCTCAAAGTGTGCGCCGGCTCCGCAACTTACACACAAAACCCGGGCCGGCAGAAGTGTGTTCATAAATCGGTTTGTTTATATTGGTCTCTACAGGTGAAAGCTTAAGAGTGTTTACACATCTCAGTTTATTTCCTAGCCTATGTAAAAATATGGCATATAGAATTAATGAGTGAAAAAATACTTCTGCTGCCACCCATTTGAAAGACCTGAGTTCAGAACCTGCTGCCGTGATGAAGGTACTTTTCAAGTAATAGTCACCAAGTTGCACAAATAGCTGAATATTTGTAAGAAATTAATGTCTTAATTCGCTTTAATAGAAAAGAATCAGCTAAATAAATACATGATAGTAAGACAGTATCCGTATCCTATTCGGTGCCGATTGCCGGCCGATTCTTCCGTTATTCTTCTGTTACTCACGCGTGCAGTTTGTCATATTTACCATAAACGCCAACATGAGCCGAAATGAATTAATTTGATATTTGGGTGTGTTTTGCAACTTACTTTTGACTGGGTCATATTTGCTCTGCAACAAACTTTTTTTAAATAAATAAGGGCAGGTGAAGAAAATGCAATTTGGTGTAACTATGTAAACAGTAAAATGTTTGCATCTTTGAACAACTGCAAATCAGACGTTCGTAACACTTGGCAGGTTGAGTTCACGTGCGTTCACGTTATGACCACGCTGAAAGGTGAAGGTTCTGAAAAATGGCATAGCTTAAGCTATGAATAATATGTATGACAATATGAACAGAATGGAATTAGACGTGTATAATTTATGTGTTCGACGTGCTGAGAACAGGACAGGTGTACGTTTGGTTTCCGCACTTCAGAATTCCGGATTCTCAAAGTCTGGCAAAGCGGAGCATTAAATCTGCAAGGGCAAACCCTCTGCATATTATCTCACAAAATAAAAAAGTTCCACAAAGACTGCACAGTTATTCAGCAATTTCCTGAAATTTTTGTGGAGGCCTGCACTTCATCATCAAAGAAAGCTGTCATCCTCCTCTGACAGTATTTCCTCGCTGCCGTTCGCTGGACTATTATTAGATGGTCTTTTGAACTCAGTCATGCTGTGTTCTCCTGCAGGTGGTCTGCAATTTATATGTAACGCTTTCTCTTTCACGTTTTTTATCTTGTGTCACAGAAACATACTTGCTCTATCTCTCTCGGTGCTCTTTGTCTCCGCTCCCCGCCCCCCCGCCGGCCGTACAAACACGCGCTTGTTTTAAATGTGTCTGTTTGTCTAGCAAAATGTCAGCAAGTGCAGCATTAGCTGGTTTTATTGATTTTATGTGGGTCTGAGACTTGTTAGTTGAGAGAGGAAGGTGTTGCATGACTTGTTGGTGTGTCTGTGTGACAGAAACATGATGCTCAGTTCACGGGGATCCAGCTGGTGGGGATGTTGCGCGGCATCGCATCAGGCATGAGGTACCTGTCCGACATGGGCTACGTGCACCGCGACCTGGCCGCCCGTAACATCCTGGTCAACAGCAACCTGGTGTGCAAGGTGTCCGACTTCGGCCTGTCGCGGGTGCTGGAGGACGACCCGGAGGCCGCCTACACAACGAGGGTGAGCACGTGTGGGCCGAACGGCTCTCCTCCGGGGTGCAGCCGCGGTGTCCTGCTGTGATTTGGTTGTATAAATGACCTTCTTGTCTCAACAAGGAAATGCAAAGCTGCATATTGATTTAGGTGGTTCCATCATCCACCTTTGTCGGCCCGATTTTCTACCTACCCTACGCACAATGAAAAACCCAGATGGAAGAGTTTGAGTTTATTTATATAGTCTAGATATACTGGAAAACGTTCCAAAACAACAGACAACTTATTCACAGGGGCTCTTTTATGACCCGTTCTTTCTAAAGCAGACTGTGCAGCAGTAAGACATGGAGCCCTCAGAAACAAATGACAAGAACCAAAGGGGAAGACAGATTTGCGGTGAAAAAGCAAACGTTAAAATCAAATTGTGCAATAAACCACTCCAGTGACACAACAACCCATCAGTGTGACAAACATTTACACAACACGGTGCAGCGGATCTTAAACATAATTACAACTACGAGGACTTTCCACAGCGCAAGAAGAAGGTTCCCCTCGCCTTCCTGCAACAATATTTATGGAGAGAAATATTTTACGTTTTATGGATGCCGTGACATCATCTGCTGCTGCCGTGACTGTGATCAGTTTTACAGCTTCGCTTTGAACGTGTACAGTCTATGAAACGTACTCTCGATGAACGTGATCCTTTCTCTCTTTTACTACGAAATGAATTCTTTAGGACATGTTATAGCCTGTGACTGGAGATGATCCTCTCACAAAGGCCCATAAGCTTTCAGTCAAAGGTGTGACTGAGATACTGACCATAAAGGTGGTTTTGTGCCTCAAATTCTATTGTTCACCAGCCTTGTGGGGTGTATATTCCCAACCAGAAAGTTATTATCCCGTGTCACGTGTCACTTCCAGACAAAATGTTTTCTTTTAAAGAGGATGAGATGCCCAAAAAAGTAAATAAAACAAGACAGAGATAATGTTAACATATTTTCAGGAAATGCTCCTGTTTATGTTATTACAATTCATAAGGGTTTTTTTGTTTGTTAGTTTGTTTTGCGCATCAGTCTGTTGACATGTGGAGGGTTTGGGTGCAGGAATGAATTTTTTAAAACGATTGCAAAGCTGGTGTAATGAGGACTTATCTGTTTCTTTTCACTTATTTGTTTAAGGGGCTGAAAATGTTGGCTATAAAATGCTTCATAATTGTTGCAGGCATCACCAGTAACTGCTTAACCCTGTCAGGCTCACGGTTGTCCAGAGCCTATCCCAGAATCACTGGGTGGCAGGCAACGAAACTTTACCCCAGGTGGGATGCCGGTCCATCGCAGGGCGGACAAACGCTACGGGTGGAGTAACAAATTACCCTGAAACACAGCTCTTTAGACTGCAACACCAGAGCCAGCCAGGCAGACACTGGGAGACGGTGCCAACTCCACACAGACTGAGTCGGATTCAAACCCGCACCTGAACAGGCCAGGTGTTGTGAAGGAACCGCACTACTCACTGTGCCACCATGTTGTGGAGAAAAGTGTCAGCTGTAATGAATCTAAAATAACTGCAGTAATAAATTCATGGCTGCAATGTCTGTGCTGTCACACACGCTAAACACGGCTCCAAAAAGAAGCTCTGGTTCTGATACAAAGCCAAGTCTCATCATTGCAAATAGATCTGGATCCCGATTCCGTTCCCCCTCGTGGGATGACGTGTAGCATGGATGTCACTTTTTACTTAAGTTACCGGTAATCTTGCCCTTGCTAAGGACCAGGGCTGTTTTCCTGAGCCCGCAAGGGAAGAGAAATAATGGGGAGGAAAGGAGTGTAGCACAGCAGTGGGTTTATTTTTCAAGGCCTCGCATGTGGAGGCAGCAGGGCAGCGCCTGTGTGACTTGGCTGGGCTGATGGTTAGCTTTGGCTCCTCTCCGTTCAATACAAAACCAACCGGCCATAAGGGTAAGCGGCTCCAGCAGCCGGCAGAGCACCATAAATGCCTCTGCCGTTCTGTGGACCCACACTGTGGAGGCGGAACGCAGGATTCGGCCCATTCACTTCGTGAAGTCACCCATTTATATGCTGGTGCATTTTTTTATCGCCACCTCCAGTTGCCCTACAAAACATTAAATTATGTAGATTATTTGTCCTCCTTTGTGAACTTACAGATCTCGAGTTCAATTTATTGCAGATTACTTTCAAATCTTTGCTCAGTTCCTGGATTTGGCTACATAAATTTGGCTTGAACAGTTATCCGGCTGTCCTCCAGTCTTACTTTCAGAAGGAAGGGGTTTTTTTGGTTTTGCAGAATGACTTTATAATGGAAGACAGACTCATTTTCAAAGCAGCATATCCTCCCTTGTTGAATCCACATTTTTATGAGGTTAGTATAAGGAATACGATATAAATAATATGAAGTGAACATTGTATTTTCAGATAGTCGAGAGAAATTAAAATTGGTGTGTATAAATAAATCAAGGGTAACATTTTAATGATCGCAATTAATATTACATTTTCACGGTGGCATGTCATGGAACTTGGCGTCGCTGTGATTCACCTCCCCAACGGTATGGCTTTCATATGCATAGGGCTGGTAATTGTTGCTGGGCTGGTAACAGCTGCCACCTCTGGCCTCAATGGTTTCAAGTTTGAGTCCCACCTTTGGCTCTAATAACCTCGAGCAATTTTTTTTTCAAGCACCTTAACACTGGAAGTTTCTTTATAGAAAAGAATTAGCTAAATTAGCAAACGTGAGCGTAAGCACGACTGTTCATCAAAACCCACGTGTTTGACATGAGCATTAGTGCGGTTCATTTTTAAAACCATTGCTTATCCATTCCATCCATTATTCTTAACTGGTTGGCCTGGCCAGGGTGGTGGCTGTGTGGGACTTATCCCGGAATCACTGGGCACAAGGCTAGGAGAATACACCCGGGATGGGATGCCAGACCATCACAGAACAATATGTATTAATGGCATCGCTAAATATATTGGGTTCAATACTTTTCAAAGTAATTTTGTGAATTTATCCTGCTGGTGCCCGATTTTGATCATACCTTTTGAATAATCGATAGAAATCCATATTTGTCGGACCAGGCCGTGTTTTTCCCCTCTTCAGTTCCTCAGTCTTAGCAGCCACTGTAGCTGCTTTTACTTGTTCGTGTGACAGGAGTGCATCCCAAGAAAGTCTTCTGCTGCTGTAGCTTCCCCGTTTCAAAATGTGTCGAGTTGAATGTTCAGAGATCCCCTTCTGCTCAACAATGTTGTACTGAGTTTTGTTTTTTTTTTTTGCAGTTGTTGCCTTCTTGATAACTTTAATGAGTCTGGCTGGCTTTGTTTTTATTTGTTTACTGGACGATCTCTCTGTAACCTCTAGAGACTGCTGTATGTGAAAATCCCATGAGTGTGACTGTCTGTGAGATGGGGGAACCCTAGCATCTTACGCTAAGAATCATACCACGTTCAAAATAACTTAGATCGTGCCTTGCTCATTCAAATTCTTCGCCTAACAGTAACTGGATGTCTCAATTCTGTCTGTGTGATTCATTTATAGCGAGTTGCTGCCACGTGAGGAACAGGCCGTTTGCGTTAACAAACAGATGTACCGGATAAAGTTATCGTGCAGTATTGAAGGTCGGATATGAAAAATGTTAATACAAAGTTTACAGAGGGTCACATGAAATCATTATATTTCTGCTATCAATGTTGTGGAGTTGAAGGTAAGCTTTTTTAAGCATCCGTCGTGGAATATCACCCTGGGGCATCACGTACAATAGAGACATGGTCATAAGCAAGAATATAAGAGAAGAATCAATATAAAGTGTCTACTGGCCTGTTAGAAACTGCATCTATCATTGGCTGAGTAAATGAAATATTCATCGCACCTGGTGTCGAAAATGCTGACTCTGCTCTTTTTGGCTCCTTCCTAGGGTGGCAAGATTCCTATCCGGTGGACAGCACCGGAGGCGATCGCCTACCGGAAGTTCACCTCGGCGAGTGATGTGTGGAGTTACGGCATTGTACTGTGGGAAGTGATGTCGTACGGGGAGAGGCCCTACTGGGAGATGTCCAATCAGGATGTGAGTAGTTCGGCGTTGGCGAAAAAAGCATGGCCAACTTCCTGCTGTGGAAGGAAGTGAGGTGCAGCGGAGCCAGGCGAACCTGCCACTGAAGGCTGCCTACCACCTGCAGCTACATTATCGGTTGGGCTTCTAAACCCCGTCACCAGCGAGAGACTTAATAACTAAGCCGGTGATAATGCAGTGTGAAAGGATGATGGATTTAAATGTTTATGGCCTTTACTGCAACATTATTTAACATTTAAAACCATTGCAGATACTTTAACCATGATATTTACAGCAGAATTTAGAATCAGACTCAAACGCAGAATTTTTTTTTTACAATAAATTTGTGGAGGATAGTTGAGGATGAAGCCCAGTATTGCTTGAGTATAAGAAGGATGATATCAGAGCCCGGTATTTGATTCAAATGACGCCACAAGCAAAAGCCAGTTAGGTGTAAGAAATGTCCAGCTGAGATTTAGCGGACATTGGGGTGCCATCTCTTCACCTGCAGGTGATCAAGGCAGTAGATGAGGGCTACCGGCTACCCCCACCCATGGACTGTCCCGCGACGCTTTACCAGCTAATGCTCGACTGCTGGCAGAAGGAACGCAACAACCGGCCCAAGTTTGAGCAGATAGTCAGCATCCTGGACAAGTTGATCCGCAATCCGGGCAACCTGAAGGTCACCGCCAACACAGCCTCCAGGTGAGGCCCTGAATCACCTGGGAATCGATCACGCACACTTAGCTAGCCAAGTAAAAAACATGCTGCACTTCCTAACCTTACAATTCTATTGATTTCCAGTGGCATTTCACACATGACATTCCATGATATGAGTTTTAATGTTCATTGTCTCCTCGCTTAATCTTTACTGATTCATGCAATGTTTGTGATTACTGTGCGATTATGAGTCCTGGTCCGTTGACTTCTTATGGAAACAAGGTAGAGTGTCTGGATCAGGAGAGATACCGGACGGACCACGTTACAGACCACATCACCTTCTTGTCCTGCAACCTTATGGTTTAAGCAGTCAGCAGAAAAATCTCCAAAACCCATTAATAGTTTCAGTTTTTCATTCTATTGTTAATGCACTACTCCCCACTATGAGCAGCTTGCTGTGGTTTCAGTTACTCTGCTAACAGTGGGTTTATGTAGGCATGCCATATTTATATTTGCTGCATTTTCCAGGACTAAAAATGTTTGTTTCCCCAACTGGCTAGCAGTGATGTTGTCTCCAGACAGGTCGAGCGTGGTATAAATAATTGCTGACTTCCCGTGTCCTCAACACTGGTTCCCAGATACTGTGGTCTCTTAGGTAGTAGTGGGACAGCGGCTGGAAGTGGTGAGAATCCCGTTCACAGCCGTGACGGAAAAATCCCTCCTTCGGTGCAGCTTCGCTTCCCTTTGTTTCAATAAACCGGAATCCACAGGAGGGCCCATCGCAGCTTCCTTCGCTTGCGCCCAAACAGGGGGCCGTGTTATTATGAAGACGTCAAAGTGCATAACAGTGACTAATGATTTCTTAAGAAAGTGAAAATGGCTCCCTGGGAATTTGCATGTAATTTTCCTGATTGGCTTTTAACACGGGCGGCTGTGGCTCTGGATGCAGGTGATTTATGGCAATGAGTAAAAAGGGACTGGAGAGGGAGGGAGCAGGAGACTCCGCGGGACTCAAGCCGCAGATGTGCTCAGCCCGGCGCTGCTCCATTTATCTGTGGTAGACGTGAAAACAGAACAGGAATCCTCCAGTGGGCCGGCCTAGGGGCCGTAGCCCTTCGCCGGGGAGACAAGGGTCGCTGGTGGATACGAGCTCGCGGTGGGAAATGCAGGCACTGCTGGAGCGAGACCTCGCAGAGGCACGGCGGCCCTCTTTGCAGTTAGAAACATTTTCCTGTCCATGACTGAACTGCCCAGATGTCTTTCCTACAACGGACCTGGGCCGGGTTCTGTCCTCGCTCTTTCCCACGGGAGCTTTTAAAACACGATACTGTGCATCCGTGGGTTTTTGGAGGTCACCCCGCAAGTGGGGAAGAAGAAGAGAAATGAAAAACAAGAAGGAGCTCCCCATGCCCTTAACCCTCGCTGTTCTTGTATAGAGAACCGAAAACCCCAACAATCGGTAAAAAATTCCATATCTCCCCCCCCCCCCCCCCCCCC
>UFQX01000204.1:345964-392732 GCA_900497675.1 Arapaima gigas | reverse complement strand
AAACCCCAACAATTGGTTAAAAATTCCCTTTCCCCCCCCCCCCCCCCGGCTTCCTCTCCTGACTACAAAGCTCCTTCTCTATTCCTGAGCCTTTTCGATCATTTCTGTCTTTTCTCCCCGTCTTCTGCTGTGTCAGTGGTACACACTGGGATTTCTCTGTTTAAACACAAACACACAAACAATACAAACAAGGAAAGAAATAGCAGTAAAGGAAACAGGGTCATTCGCAGTTTACCGCAAAAAAAAGTTTCTGAGCTAAGAAAGTTGTTTGGATCGATAATCTGTCTGCGTGCCGTAGCCTTGTCTCTTGTTAGCGTTGCCAGTGATGAAGCGTGAAAAATATGCAGTCCGTCAACGTGGATCTGTAACAGTCACGGAAGGCATGTGGGCTTTTTTAAAATCCTTTCCCCCCAACAGCATTTCTGTTTAATGCAGTAAATAATTAATTTGATCGAAAATGCTTACCCCTTCGGTGGAGACTGAAGGAATCAAACCAGGCCGAGTCGAGGAACTTTGCCTTTTATCGTTGTGCACTTTTATTGGCCCCGTTGTTCCTTTTACAGCTACGGTAAAACAGGATTCATTTGCGTTCCTGGACCCCAGGTGGATGGCTGTATCCCAGCACTCCTTCTCAGGTGTGGTCATGGTATTATTGTTAGATGTTTCCCCACTGAACATCTCTCTGTGAAGTTTTTGACAACTGCGGTCAAAGTGGATAAGACAAGAAAACGATAAAACATGTTGACGACGGTTCTTACCCTGAACAGATACAATAGAAATTACACAGGTGTGGAAAATCACAAAAAGTACTTCACACGCACAAAATTGTAAGCTGCTTTGGAAAAAAAATGTCAGATAAATGAATAAGTAATAATAATGATGGTTCTGGAACTTGCCGATTCTCTGTAGGAATTTGTAGCGCAGGACCTTCCAGGTTCTGACTGAGCGTTGAGGCCGAGCCACAGATGCGGGCCAGGTGTTGTTCTGAGTTTTGGAAACGACACGTCAGATGTAGCGGCTGATGGAACGGCTAGTCAGCGGGAAACTATTCGCCGTCAGCGTGGCAGGCTGGACGCGCTGCGGTCAGTCTCTGCGGATGGAGGTCAGGCTGTATCGCGCCTCCTTCTTGTCAGGATAGGGTGAAGGGATCGAGCACCACACACCTTCATGGGCTTGTGCTGCACTTTTTAGTACCTTGTACCACAGAACTGACATTTTAGTGGCATATTTGGAATGAATGAATATCCTTTCCATTAGCCATAAAAATTACATATTTGCTTAGATTTGGATTCTTTAATGAATTTATGTCTGTTCTCTACCTGTACAGAAGTGCAGTACATCCAGTATAAATATTTAAACAACCTTATAGTTTTTCTCCTAAATTTGAGGAACGTATAGAGGTAGTATATGTTGCAGAAGTCTAACGGTTTTTTATGTAAATCAATAAAATGTGTACTGCAAGATTTATATTGCGGATTTAAATAACCTCGAGCATCCATGAGTCATCTGTACATGTTTAACATGCCATGTGTGCGAGTTTGATTCTTTGTGGACGGGAGGAAGAGGCAGCTCAAAAAAGCGTCAGGAGATGCAGGCAGCGGAGCAAGCTGCACAGATTGCCTTCCTGTAGAAATGCCCCCTGAGATGCATGGGGAAAAGAAACAGTTTGCAGAGAGTCCCATTTCTCTGCAGGTATTTCCTAATGGAGACGCCTAAGACGTCCTTTTAGGACTCTGGTGTTTTCCTTCCACAGCTTGCGTCTTGGCAGGCTTGTTTTCTTAGTAATAACGTTTTTGTACCTGATGTGAAAAAGGGCCTGGAATACAAATCTCTCCCTCTGGGTGGTGGTGGTGGGGGAGTTTCAGCCTTGGGTTAGTACTGCGGTGGGCCAGCAAATCCATGTCTGAGAAGCTGTGTGGTCATAGCCAGAGATTTATTCTACAGCTGACATTCATGGAGAGTTGGGGGGCTGGTCAAACAGGTTCTACTAACACCCTGCTGACACCACGCTGTCCCTCTTCCCCCTCATTCCCACAAGGCCAGCCAACACGCTGCTGGACCGGAACACTTCAGACATGGCCTCCCTTCGCTCCACGGGGGGCTGGCTGGACAATGCCCGCACCCTGCCCTGCAAGGATGCCTTTGCCGGGGTCGGCTACACTTCCTGCGACACCCTGGCCAAGACCACTGCTGAGTAAGACGCCCCCTCGATTTATCCAACACAGCACTAACTATTGGAGGCTGTTCTTCCACACTGTTACATTTAGATTTAACTCTCAACATTAGCTTGGCTGAACTTCTTAAAATACATCACGACATCATTTTACGATAAGTTTTTTTTAATTGATTTTTATTCCTTCCCCAGCACGTTTCAAGTATCATGTGGTAACCGTAACAGAACAAAATACTGATATTGTGCTGATTCTGCTCTGTCCTTTTGACAACAATCAGTTTCAGTCAGGGAAGACAGCAGGTTCCGGAATGGTCGCCGTCGCTTGCAATCTGCAGATCCTGGGTTCAAATGCGCCCCCCCCCCCCCCCCCCCCCCCCCCCCCCCCCCCCCCCCCCCCCCCCCCCCCCCCCCCCCCCCCCCCCCCCCCCNCCCCCCCCCCCCCCCCCGATCTAGTACCCTGGAGCATGGTACTTACCCAAATGGCTACAATAAAAATTTCCCAGCTGTACCAATTGGTACATCAATTTAGGTAGGTTTGTATACAAACCAAACCTTGTGAGTCACCCAACAGAAATGTGTCAGATAAATAAAGGTTAATAATATAAATGAGGTAAATTGTGTGTAGAAACGACAAAAGACCCACGGCTTGTTTTGTGCGTCCAAAAGCAGCTCTGATGTTGTTTTAGGGGTGTATTTAAATATCTTGAACCTGAAGCTCGCAGGTTCAAATCCCCACTTCTGTAGTAGTTTTGATCCAGGTACTTACTTTGAAATGGAACGATAAAAACGCCCAGCTGCATAAATGTAATACATTGTAAGTAGTACCTTAATATTGTGAATCTCTGCGCGGAAAGGCGTCAGCGGGATGAAATTATAACACCGCTTCTGTCCAAATGCCTAGAGACACGGTAACAGATTCCAGCAGTTTCCAGCAGAACTTCACTTTCGTCAGCCGTCTAAGTAAGAGGCCTGTGAAAAGAAGCACTTAGTCACGCCGGGCTACCCGCATGAAGTGTGGTGCTGTGGCCCTGGCACTGACTGTCTGATGCTAATTTGAAAAGATCAGAAAGAAGAAAACAAGCACATTTTCCATGGGGCTGTTGAGCTTTAAAGACTCAGGCGCCCATTTTGGTGCCGCCAGTTGCAATATGGCAGAAATGTTTACAAGCGTGCCTCCGCCAGGTCCGGAGTGGGGATGTGGGCTATCTGTTTCAAGCATCAGCCATGTTTGATCGTAATAGGCAAAGACGAGGCTTTAACCGCCCTTATTTCTTTTTGCCATCCAACCGAAGCCCGAAAAAAAGACGTAAAACTGCATTCTTGTCTGCATGTCCTGGCTGGGAATGAATCGAATCTGGCAGTTTCCAGAGTTAAGGAACCCAGCTGACTCAGAGGAGCTTCTATTAATAAACTCCGGTTCCTCCTCCCTCCTGCTGATTAAAGTTTGCTGGATGGCACATCTTTGCACACTAGAAGCTGACTCTCAGATGGGATCCTCTCCCCCGAGACGCTCGCTATACTCCTCCGATAAGTCGTTTGATGCCGTAAATAGTTTGACATTCGTCACCAAGGGGACTGGAGACTGAACGCTGAACGCAGCCAGCTGGGCCTTGTTGCGACTTGCTGCTTTAATGGACCGGACACGGGCCGGCGAGCGATTGGGATTTGTGTGCGTGCGTGTTTGCATTTCACTTCCATATGAATGTAAATAATTACTAGGAAATTGCACGTACAGTTTTCTGCCTCGATCGTGACCCGCACGTAATTGTGCGCATCACTTGTGCGGCACTTTGCTTCACGCTGGGAACAGCTGGCGAAAGCCATCTGGGTACACATCAGACCGCGGGGTGAATGTGGCGTTGCAGTGTCACACGTGCCAAAGGCAGCAAAATCAGGCAATTTGCACTAAAAAAAAAAGAAGAAATCGCGCAGCATCTTAAACTTCTTCTGCGTTGTAATTAAAATGCTCCTCTTTAGCGTTTGTCTTATTTTTAACTTGCGTGTGTGTTTAGTGCGATTAATACGCGAGCGTGTTGCTGTATACGATTATTCATCGTAAATTGAGTGGGGGGGGGGGGGCAAGAGCAGTTCCAGCCATGGCGTAAAGAGCCAGCCTTTCATCTAGCTTTTGATTATTTATGGTTTATAGAAATGAGCAGCTGTCGGAATAGCTTAAGCAGTCTGAACCAGCAGACTAGACACACCTTGGCATCTCCTAATCGCGTTCCATTTCAAAATGACCTTTTCCTGTTTGTACAAAAGTTGTTTTAGTAAGCGATTTCCACAGATTTATTGCCGCGTTCATTCCTACGCTGTTTCTTACCACAACGGCAGATGTTGGACTGGCAAGAGGATGACTTACGGGTACGAAGAGCCGGTGGTCCCACTGCAGTCGATGTTCTTATCCTGCCAGCTTAGTCCCCGAACCTCATATGGGATCCAGTTGAATAAACTGCGAGCGAAGCAGCACTGTATCATGCAGTAGAATACAAAAGGGTAAAGGGTACAGGACTAATCCGATTCACCTGTGTCTGCATGGCATGAAGCAAAGCTTCTTGCTTTGGACATCCAGATTTGTATGAAAGGGAGAGACATTAGCAGCAATGAAAAATATGAAGACACGAAACAAGAAAGGAACCTTCTTTGCTATGTATCACGTAAAGATGATCTGGCATGTCTGCTGCCATTTTTAATGTTCAAAGAGCCTTGTAAAATAGTTTGAGGAACTACCATTGTTTGTTCACTGTTGGACTCAAAAAATGACTTTCCTGCTCATGAGTTTAAGATGTCATGTACCGAGTCTCGCCCACACCGCTTTCAATCAGGCTTACTTTGTCCGTAGAATCTGCCTGACCGAGGTCAGGCCGGCAGCCACGTGTCCCGAGTGGGAGCCGTCCATGGGGATTACGACACTTTAACCCATAGAAAAGTCCTGACGGTGGGTTTGAGTTCCGCTCGCCGTGCTGCCCAGCTTGCAGTGATCTGGAGAACAGTGCGCAGAGGAGATGGACCTGCTTACTTTAACCTTGGCCTGCTTGTACTAATACGCTTCAGTAAAGCTCATGACCAGCAGTGAAAACACCACAGCAGCATTTCCCACATGGCTGATCATCTGGTCCAGTGCAATGCAGATCCTGTAATACACTAACTTCTTTTCTGCTCACATCATTCACAACCGTATGACTTTAATCACGGAGGAAAGACAATGGCAATCTTAGCATCCCTCATTCTAACACTCCCTGTAGAGGTGTACGGGAGGAGCACAGCCATGTGGCGAGCTTGAAGAGAACGATATGGCCGTAAATAATGAATGCATCCGTCACTTGCTGCATGGAACTAATTTTGCAAATTCCAAATAAGTGTTTTCTTTCCAGGAAGTGACTGCAGTGTGTCAGTGCTGCTCCATCCTCAACATCTACTTTACGTTACAGTGAAGAACTTGGAATGCTTTGCAATGACTAGTTGAGTCGCGGCAGTGAGTAGTGATAAGTCCAGTGACCACGAAACCATCGGAACATGTTGTAAATGTCAACGCTCATTCAGTCCCAGATGTTTTATTGCCATTATCTGTAATAATAACCAGATAATTTTGATAATAATTCCACCGTCGATTAGTGGTGCGGTGAGCTGGAACGCTACTAAGGGGTGGAGCGGCACTGCAGACTGGCTCTTCGTGTGCGTTCGTATCCCACAGCTGAACCCTCCTGTTCTGTTTTGCAGGGACTTCAAAAAAGTGGGTGTGACGATCATAGGACCTCAGAAGAAGATCGTGAGCAGCATTAAAGCACTTGAAACGTACACAAAGAGCGGTCCCGTTCCTGTGTAGACCTATGTGACGCTGTCGCTGCTTCCGCTTTAATATATGGGATTCATTGTTTGATGGAAAAGAGAACATTTTTTAAACTAAATAAATAAATAAAACGTAACCTTCGGAAAGGCCAGGGCGATTTCCCTGAAGGATCGCAGCGACATCCCAGCACCTATGACTTGTTGTTTGGGAAGAACGACTTCCCACCAGTGATAAGATGTCTTAATACCAAGAGGTGTGGATGGGAGGGTGACCCTGGGAATGTGGCTGGGGTACAATTGCTCAAGCCTCACTCTGGAAACCGTTCAAGAGAACATTCAATTGGAATTTGCTAACTTCTGCAAGTTTCACCCACCGAAAGCCTATAATATGCGACGGGGATCATTTAAGGCCTTTAGTAATTGTTATTAAGAAAAAGGCCCGCTTGTACGCAGCACCAGGACTCCAAGATCGGGTAGCTTTGTGTTGAAGGTCATGCTACTAGCTTTGCAGGACCTTGGCTTTGACAGGATGGAACAGCCTCTTGCTTCACTGCTCAGTATGATCATTTCAGGATGCTGGTGTAGACACAGCCCACTGCAACCTGAAAACCTCCCTGACCCGATTTAGAATAGGCAAAAGCTGAAACAGTGGATCTGTCCCAAAAGGCAAGAAAATCCGAAGAAAGGCAAGCCAATGTCCTTCATAATAATTGGGTGGCGTTTGAAAAAAAAAATGTGTCACATTGAGCAATAATATACTGTAAGTCCTCAATTATTTTCCATTACTGTTATTATATGGGACATGATCTCCTTCAGTCCCAAGGTCGTAGCTCAGCAGCTGCTTGAGGTGCGCCGAGGAGCTTCGTGATCTTCAAACGCAACATTGGGGATGAAACTAGAGATGATTTTTTTTACCAGGTATAGTACTGTGTAATACTGGTGTTGATGGAACCATGAATATGCAGCATAAAGCAGACTGAAACACATATGAACATATGAATTGTTATTCCGATTTCTGTTTTTCTGGGTTAAATTCATGCATATTGTAAGATTTCCACACATGATCAAATCAGAACACTGGAAATCTCTAAAGCAATAGAAATGACCCTGTTTTTGAAACATACAATTCTCGTGCAACATCGACACTTTATCATTGCATTGTCTTAGTTGGTAACCGTTTATTGAAACAGGGGACCAAACATAAAGGACAGCTTTGCTGACATCTACTTTGCGTGATTCTCTGGTATGCGCTAACACCTAAGCCCTTTTCAATATTACTTCTCAATTCTGAAATGCTGTACAGGAATTCTGTATGTGTAAATGGTACTGTTGATGTTTTTACGAATAAAGATGAAATGACGGGAGCTTGAAAAACCTCACACATACCGGACATCTCCCAACCCAGGCGCAGGTGCCACCCTGCCCTGTGTTAATCCTGGGTCACGAATGGCCGTGTCTTTTCTCCTGTGTTAAAAAGGCACTTACGGTACAGAATGCTGATCCTTTGACAAAATCTGTCCCATTTCCTGACTGTTTGAACGGAACTTAAGTGGGGGGAAAAGGTAATTTGTAAGGATTTTTTTTCCTGTATCTGTTAAAACAGCTTTGCTGTCACTGTTTAACCTCCTTTCCACACTGTATCAAATATATATTTTGTTTCAGAAAAAAAAAAGGGTTGCTGTAGGTAACGTTGACATGTTTTCGAGTGATACTTGACCCCCGCGTTCCCTAACCCGGAACAACAGAAGGAGGAAAAGGGTTCATTTCGGTTTTCCAAAGGCATTATGTTTATAACTAACACGACACACGAGGAGACATCACCACTAAATGGTTAAATCGAATAGTTATCGCCACGCTGTAAATCCTGTGCTTCTTTATCAGACGCTCCCTCTGCCGCTCTCCATGTAACCAAAGGAACGAGCCACGTCCACGTGCGGACCATCACACATGCGAATGCACGCAGCACGCTTCCACACCCCCTCGCCACGCGTGTACAGGCCGCCGCTCTCTGCATTGTCAGCATGTACATATGTAAACATGACATTGTAACTATGGCAACGATTACTAGCGGTACTGTCAATTACTTGGCCATCACTTTGTACAAAATTTTGTATATATAAAAGTCAAAAAGGAAAAAAAAAATATTTGTGCAAAATTAAAATGAAAAAAAAACTTTGTATTATATTTTGTTATTTTGTATTATATTTGTTTTTACATTAAAAAGGCTATAATAATTTACACATTATTTATTTTTAACATATACAGTGCACATCTGAATGTTTTGTTTGTAGCATACAGTAAGTTATGACATGGTTATGTGATCATTTTACCCGTGTTTTGTATTTACTTTATAAACATAAATTTCAAAAGAGCAATACTGTTATGCCCCCCCTCCCAGTTCTCTTTACTCTATATATACTTGTGTGTTTGTGTGTCTCTGCGTATGCGTGCGCGCATTCGAGTGTGTGGCTGCATGTGTGTGTACGTGGGTGCAAACGTAGATGGCCTACTATTCATGTAAAAATGATTTGTAGTGGAAACATTTATATTTTTATAATAAATGTAACAAAAATATTTTAATGGCTTGAGAAATTGCAGAGAAACTGTCTCTCACTGTCTCTCACTTTGCACAGTATCGGCAATCTGTTACTTAGTTGGTGGAAACCGTTTCGACGTGAAGCGTACATTTTTGAATTATGCAGCTATTTTGGCCTTTCTGTGTTTTTTTGTACTATGTTTTAATTTGACACCCAATCCATACTTTTTTTTTCCAGATTAGATTGTACTCCCTGTTGTCAGATAGGTACAGGTATGCGCATGAAACTAGTGGAACAAAGGATATTATAAAATTCGTATTATAATAAAGGTTTTTAGGGGACATGAATGAAAGGTTTTCTGGGGGCCTCTGAAGAGAAATTTAGATGTTTACTTGATCCATGTGCTACTTTTTGAAGACTCCGTAGCTCTTAACTGCAAAGTAGTTAAAGGAAGAAAAATGTTCCTTAAAAAAACGCCAAAACTTATGCATATAATTTAACTTGTGCAAGTTTGTGATAAAAGAACAAATACTTATCATATTACCGCTTACAACAATACTTCTTATGGGTTTAAATACTGGATAAATAATATTTTAAGGGAATGGGAAGGGTCCTGCTTTGACTTATGCCACATCAGAGGTGCAATACACTTTCAACGGACTGTAGGACATAAAGATTTTTCAAGCTGCTTTGTGGGTTTGTTTTTAATCTTTTTATGTGGTATCTAATTTACATTTCCGTAAATTATAACATTAGCATGCTTACAGTTTTAGTAAAAGTGCAACAAGTTGCTCACCACAACCAGCGCTCACTTGTTTTATCAGACGCTCGAGGAACGGACATATGTTCACGTTTTACTTATTTCATTTTCGTAACAACACTGTTGCTACAAAAATCAAGTTTCACGATTCTCGTTTAGCAGTTTTTGCGAAAATTCCTGCCGATTTGTTTTTAGCTAAAGGTTTAATTTCATGTCATTTGTTTCAGTTTCTACGAATATCTGCTGTGCTTGACTTACTAAGAAAACATGTACACACTTAACCAGTTAGCTAAAGGGATATGAATCTGTTTTCTGCAACCCACTGGTGAGGATCACATACACTGTAGGACCAGTATTTTGTTCCTCTATATTTCACCCATGTATCCTCTTAGTGGGGGGGGGGGGGCACCAGATTCAGAACCAGTCTGAAACACTACTAAACCTTCTTATGCAGCGCACGGTTTTTAGTTTTCAACATGTGCGGACATGAGGTCCCCATACCTTACATTCAGAAGCTTCTGTTTCTCATATAGTCGTGTTTTCATGTAACACTTGTGTCTTAACAGTTTCGATAAAACATCTCAGTGCTTTGTAAGGAGCCAGATTTATCGCAGGCTTTCAATGCAATTGATCCTTAACATTCCCGAGCCAGTCAAAGCGCACTTGTCCCAGCATGAGGGATGTCCACCCTGTCCCGAGCAGTTGAGGTACGCCAGATGTGGGCCTGCATACTTGCCTTGAAAAGATCTCAGTGTAAGTGGGAAGTGGGGGAGATTAGGATGTCAACCCCAGAGGAGGGACAATGAAAGAAGCAGGGACTGAATCCAGCCCCAATTTGTTCCGCAGCGATCTGTGGCCCATCTGCTCTCGCAGTAAATCTTGGAGGATAGAGATGGTGAGATTAAACGCAGACCCAGAGTGATAGGTAAGGGAGGCGGAGGCTCCGTGTCCATTCTGCCCAGATTTAACAAGACCATCAGATGCTGGCATTTGTTAATTCGGTCACTCTGGGGGGGGGGGTTCCCGTCTCTGCACGTAACCTGCACAGTGTGCTGTTCTCCTTTTTAATGTTCTGCCAGCACAGAGCTGGAAATGAAGGTGCCTCCTGGGAGTTTTATGATGATGACAACACGAACCCAAGCTGTACCAAAAGATACAGCACTTTCCCAGAACAGCATGAATGATAAAAGCTATTTTTTTCCACAAGGTCCTGACATCCCTGCTATCTCGGCTGCTTCAATAGCGCTGTCCCACTCCAAATGGGTTTGTTTCCCAGGGCTTAAATAAGAAACTGCATCGGCCCACTCAGTCAGCATGCCGCAGTCTGTCTTCTGACACAGAAGCTACAAGTTCCACTTAATGTAATTATATGCAAAGTATTGTTGAATCAATGAACAAACAAATAACGCCAATAAGATGTATGTAAAAGTCACTACGTGATCATTTATCAGTGGAAGGAAGAGAATATGAAAGCCTGTACGTGTTTTTTTTTTTTTCTCCGCTGGCTAAAAAGAAACATTCGCCATTTTGTCGCCATCTGAGGAAAACGCTCCCGTCTCTTCCCTTTGTGCGAAAGCTCTCTGCATCCTTTTAAAAGATCTCCAACTGTTTGCAGCTGCACTGTAAACCATGACACCACCTTGCAAAGGAGCAAGAATCTTTACTGGGAGTCTTGGGAGCCGTGCGACTGTCATACGCAAACTTCACTTCCTGACTGGGTCAAATGTCCCCGATATAGACGGGAAGGTCGTGCCCTGATCATGTTGCTTCCATTATAATTCTTTTTCAGTTCAAAGAACATGTTCGTTGCAGCCACAAACCCAGAAACTGTGGATCGTTCATGCTTTTAACTTTTTTGGCTTAACGGTAAAAACTGTAATGCCAATTGGCCTTCATTTAGATCAGGCATGAGACAAAGCGTTACACATTGCCAACAACCACAAGCATAAACATCTGCAAGAAGAACATATTCCTCAGATTCTCTTCGCTCTACTGTAGAGTTTGTAACATTCACACAGTTAGGCCCATCTCGCCCGCCGGGAGCAAAGACAAGAGGGAGTGATTTTGGGTTGTCAAGGTTTTCTGTCACACAGCCTATGTCCTGCGGACCTTAAGGCCAATGGCTCTGGGGTGCTATGCGAAGCCTCAGATCTCCACAGGCCGTTCGCTCCGTCTGCTCGTCAATCTCGGACCAGGAACCTGGGGGACCTCTTTGTGGTTCAAACGTGGAAGCAGCTCCCAGCGGCTATACGAGCCACTATGTTCCTGTCTTTGTAACAGACGATCTGTCATATCCAAGATGGAAATCATCACTGCAAACGTTCCGTGGAAAGGTAACCCCACCGTATGTGAAAAGAAGTAGTTCACGGCAGCCTGACTTCTTTTTTTTTTTTTTTTTTTTTTAAATCTCCGAGAACCCCAGCGGACTTGAGCAATTACAGAAAAGAATGTGTTTTTTTTTTGTTATTTATGTTAGTGTAATCTGTATCTGCTCTCAATTTCACCCTACTTAAGCTTTCAGTAAAGTTTGGAAACATATTATGACAAAGAATTCATCTCTCACACGCCTACTAATGGGGGATCCTGTGCCTCCATAACCCTGTCTTTGCCGGCCCACCGTGTCCCCCACAGCTGCTAAATAAGGCTGCATTAAAAATGACAGATTATCATTAAGAGCAGCAACAGTGCTTTCCACACGGTCGCGGTGACTGCGTTTTGAAAACATTCTGCGAGGCGAGGAGGCTCTTCCGTCGGTTTATACAGAAGAACGGGCATGGCATTCCTCAGCTCTGAGAAGTTCAGTTTGGGTCCATTACGGCCCCAGTGTTTAGCTTGCTGCATACCGACCCAGACTCATTACGACGAAACCTTAAGCAGAATCACAACAATACATCAGGGAGTGGGTACTTAAGAGTGGCAGATATTAAATGAACGTGTAATTGTGTTTGTCTTCGGCACTCACTCCAGCGGCCGCAGCGGCTGTGTCTCCCGCATAATGACTGGGCGGGGGGGGGGGGGACAACTGGCCGGCGCGATGTCTGCCATTTGCGAGGCGTCCTGTTTCACGCTAACAATTGATTTCGGATAAAGGACGAGCGATTCNGGGGGGGGGGGGGGGGGGGGGGACAACTGGCCGGCGCGATGTCTGCCATTTGCGAGGCGTCCTGTTTCACGCTAACAATTGATTTCGGATAAAGGACGAGCGATTCCGAAGGGCTGTGCCTCACAGTGATGAGTTCCCTCCGCTGCTGTTTTCTCACCAGAGGTGCGGGAGGGCAGAGTGGCCGGGGTGCTTGGACGCGGGGGGCTGACATCACTCAGGAGCACCTGGGAGACTCAGTGGAATCTGCCAAACTAAACCCTGCTGCACAACTGCTCCGTGTTCCCATTCTCTACTGAATTCCTCTTCGTGTCCTGACCCTGGCATTATGGACGTATTCCAGCTTGCGCCACTGAGCACGATTCTGAGACAGGCTGAAGATTTGCTAGAAGCTAGCTGTTCTTCTCCTTTACAGCATAAGGTGGGTCTCTCGCACAGCTTCCTTTTCTGGTGCAGTTGTTGCAGCCTTCAGGGTCATTGGCTCAGTCAAAAACGTTGCGCTATGATGCGCGTCGCTGACACATTTGTTCTCTCTGCCAGTGAGGCGCTCGGCTGGTGAGCTTCATCATCCATTTGAACAAAATGCTCATATGGAGCTCATTGACGCAGCTGCTGGAGCTCTTGCCTGGTTCTTATCCTGCGAAGCCCAAGGTGTGCGCTCAGCCACAGTTAACTCTTTTTCCACAGAGATCATCTGTAAGAGCACCAAGAAAAATGAGTTATGGTTCCAGTTTCTTGTCTCAGCTTTTGATAAGATGTAATGTGTGTGTTCTCATTGCAAAAAAAATCCCTCACTCCTTCAACTGGTGGTTTACCACGTTTCATCTTTGAATGCAGTATTTGTTGAAAACTAACTGTTCTGACTGACATGTCACTCTTTTGGCATCACTTAAAAACCTGTATGTTCAACAGTAGCCATGCTGCCAGGTGTTTATATGTAGAACATAAAGTAGGCCCACAGAGGAGGTCCAGGTTCCAGGCAACATCTGGAAGCCAGGGGGGATGGGTTTATCAGGCTCCTGTTGGGTCCACCGGACAGCACACAAAGACAGTACTGAACAGCATGGAGGCAACATGCTGGGAAGGGAGCCCACAAGAACACAACCATTAAACTGCCACAACAGAGACTGGAAGAATCTGCCATAACTCACTTATAAAACAACATAGAGCCACAAAAGCTCTGGGACCCAGCAAGACCTGTAGGGCATGATCCAAATGCAAGAGAGCTTTCATGCATGGTTTCCAAAAAATGTTTTTAATGTGTGTCTCTCAACAATATCAGGTTGTGTGCGCACGTTTTCTCGCGTTTGTTTTTTCGCTTCTTATTTGTTCCTGCCTACTCCTTCCTATTCTGTCCAGGACCCGCGTATTTCCATGGTCCGCAGACATGACCCGTTCCCTCCTCTCCGTTACGGAATCCAGTCCGACCACAGCGACACAGTAATTCGTCAAAAATTTTTACAATCGGATGGCTTTCTAATCAGGCCCAGAACTCTGGAATTCTGGATTTTTCCTCCGATGGTTCACAAGTGACACCATAATATGGCCTAGAGGCACGAAGGGCAGGAGTCGCGTTTACGAGCTCATTTTGTATGGGGATGTAGAAAGTGTTCTAGTTTTGACAAACTATTTTTTTTTTTGCATCAAACAAATCTTTTATACTTTTTAAAAGATACCGTAGGAAAAAAAGGCAACAACAGACCGTTGTTTCTACGTTAGTCCAAAGTAGAGTTGAATCGCAGAGCAAAGCTGTGTGTCGATAATGAAAGAACCCAAAGAATGAGGCTGTGCCCAGACCTGAGGTCCTTGGTCATTATATGTAGCGTGTTCCCTGGATTAAGACCTGTCACATCTTAACCTCTTCAACAGGAAAGTATTGTTAGACAAAAGCGCCCCTCATCCTTAATACCCTCGCTCCCACGTAGCTCCCCGACAGGGAGGAAGTCAGGGCACTTTTCCCCAGTTCTGCTTTGTTGATCTCCTGCTGCACCAAGGTAGAGCTATTTATTCCGCTGTTAATTTCCCCTGACATTTACAATTACTAGCCATTTGGATTCTGGCAGGGACTCCTTTACAAGCGCTGTCGATTGTCAAACACTGTTAGCCGTCCTAAGATCACGGGCCACTTTAAAGGGACAGTGCATCGGCTAGGGGCTGGGGGTGGACTTTTTATAAGTGTGTTTTGGTGTTCAGTCAATGTAAACCTTATTTCCAAACGGCAAATGATGAAACTTCTCAATTTCCTACTGATGACATCCTGGGAAAACGACAAAACAATCCTCCCCATTCGAATCGAGCCTGCTGCGTATATACGTGTGTGTGTTTTTTTTTTTTTTTTTGATTTCCTGAACCGTATTCATTGCCTATAAACTACTTACAAAAATAGGCAAAGCGATGTCGTGGATACGCGACTTGATGGCTTCGTACAGCTTCCGACAAACTTGATTTTATTTGTTCCGGTGTATCAGTTTAATTGAATTTCAAAGGGAAGTATGATACCTAAAAGTATCCTGTTTGTATTGATTATTATGTGCTTCTTGTACTTGATATTCTCGGCACTTTCAGGTTCATGTCCAAAGTCCAAAGCTATCTCTTACAGTTTAATTGTATAATGGGGTCATGCAAATATTTAGTCTATATTTAACTGTAACAGTACATCCGAAATTTAAAACAACAGCGGCTTCTCATAACCCAGTTAGTGGTTTGGTTTAGCGTCTCTGCAGGCCCACGAAAAAGTGGTCTGGAATCGCGACGCAGGTTCCCCCTGTCGTCTCACACACTCACTAACATTTGCATGCCATTATTTAAAAGTACAAGGTCCCTGTGGGAGTGGAGGCTGTGCGAAACACGTTTGTCCCCAAGTGCTCCCGGTACGGGCTTTGCACGGTACGCTTCCCCCGAAGGAGAGCTGTGTACAGGTTCAACGTCCCGTTCGAGTCTGATAAAGGATCCAGAGAGCAGCTTTCTGTCACGAAGGCCTGCATTTTGAAACAATTAAGTCTTCAGAGCGACTATGCACTTTGGTCCTTTTAGTGTTGTTGTGAGGTTTGAAATCATTTGGAAGCAAATGGGGAAAAATTAGAGAAATGAAATAATCTACGACGTCTGCGTTGCCTCACACGTATATACAGAGTTCAGAATTATACACTGGAGTTTTTGCAGAGATTTCATAGCATTTGCCAGTAAAAAAAAAAAAAAAAACTTTCATTTATAGTGAATGAATTTATGTGTTTACTTATATGCGTTTAATAAGCTGTGTCCTTACTTGAGAACGCACACCAAGAGGCGAATCGCTAGTCTCTGCGTGGTTCCAGCCATCGCATGACACCCAGCCTTCTTCTTCCCTGCAGAAGTCTGTGATACATTTGGCAGCTAGTGTGGGGCAACTACTTTTCCTAAATGATGTGACTGCCTTTCTTCTAATCATGTGATGGTCCACTAGCACATTGGCTGATCTAAACAGAAGAAAAGTTAACACGGTCAAGTCCGCTCAAAGATCTCCTGCTACATTTCGGCCTTCAGGCTCAACATTTGGCCTTTTGATCCTCCTGCAGGCTCTTTGCACGTACGCCTGGGACTTTGCGGTCAGTGTGTGGTCTCGGTTGGTTATGACCTCATCTTAACAGCTTTGTGCAAGACGACCTGGTTAGTGTTCACAGGAGTGTTAACAAAAATACCATTCTATTCAAAGGGTTACTCGCAGTGATTTGGTTTTTATTCATAGCTCCCCACCTCCAGTACTTCCATTTCCCGAGGGAGCCGTAGAACATACACTACACATCCAACGCAGTTCGGATGGAGTCTGTGTCTTACACTCCAATGTGTTTACAATCTGCGAATGAGGGAAAAAGAGAGGTTCTTACCATTTTACGACAGAAGGCTTAAATCAAAAAGAAGTTTCCCTTACACACTGTCAGCCTTTTGTGGGTAGGATCAAATTTGCAACAAGCCATTCTTTAACTGCAGCTGCCGATTTCGGTACGGAGGACGGTGAACTTACATTTGCAAATAAACACAAAGTATTAGATTACCTTTATGTTATTTTTGTTGACCTTGTGCTTAAAAAAAAACAGCAGTTTTCGTGACATGTTTATTTGAAATTAGGATCTTGATAAAATCGCCTCTTTCGTAGCTTGAGTGAGTTACACACACTGCATGTTCTAATGGCTGATATGAATACATCATTTCATGGAAATAAATTCTTCTGCGTTTTTGTATAATTACCATGTTTTGTAGTGTTTGTGCATCCTTGCTGTAGCATAACATTTGGATCGGTCGGGTTCGATCCCTATCTGGCCGCAATGGCGTGCTCTTTGTTAAGTCCAATGACATGTTTAGACAAAGGCAATTCCAAGCGATGCTGATTCAAACGTATCCGGTGTCCGCTGGCAACAGATTTAATCTTTGAAGCGCTATTGCTGGTTCCATGTGTGGGCTGTTGACTGAATCTTCCCTTGTAAAGGAGGCAATGTTATTCAGCTGTGTTTTATGTCTGGGAAACTCTCATGGCTTCCTTGACTTCCTTTGTCACGTGAAACGCGTTTCATTGCAGGTACTGCCCCCGCAATTATATCCTTTGTTTGGAAATTCCAGTGAAACTGATCGTGAAACTGGCTGCCGCAGTTGAAAGTCCTGCCTTCGGTGTAGACGGCCGTAGTCGGTTCTCCTCGCGTTTACAGAGGGTTCGGTTGCGTTTCTTTCATGTCTGCCATCCGAAGCAATAAAGTTTTACCAGTTGTAAACCAAAGCCGGTACTGATCGCAAATGCTAATATGCCATTGCTCTCAGAAACAATCACGCATAGATCACGGAGAGAAAACAGCGTACAGGGTTATTATGGAACAGATACACAAGGGCTATGCAGGGAGCAACAGGGCAAATAGGAGTTTGCAGAGACCTCATCACGATAGCTTTCTGAGCCTCTGCCGGGAATTTTTATACTCTTCGCTGATTTTCAATCCGTGAGTATTGCTCAGTTGCGGTGAGGCTCTGGTGGGTTGCTAGTGTGACAGACCACCCTGGTCTCAATCAAGCCCACGTGACGGAACGAGGTTCGGAAAAGAGTTCTCTGGAATCTGTTGAAAATGCACTGGCACGAAGCACCTGCAGAGACTTCTTCTGGAAGTATAGGTGGTAGTGCAGGAATATTGGAAACGGGACCTCTGCTGTGTGCTATTCAGTCCCTGTATGTGTAGAATGTGAACTTTGTCTGTATTCTTTGCAATAAGTTGAATGTGTTTGGTGTGGAATTCAGACTCCTCCCATGTTATGTTTTGTCTCCACCCCTGTTCTGGATTTCCGCACACCGGATATCAAGGTGGCGGTGAGGTTTTGGAGGTTGTCCAGTTAGGAGGACTAAGAGTGATATCTCTGCAATTTTCAAATGATGTGGTTCTTTAGCCCTCATGTGTGACCTTTAATGCGCACGTGAATGGTTCACTGCTGAGTGTAAAGTGCCTGGTATGAAAATCAGAACCTCTGAAATCCTGATTGTCTCCCAGAAAATTATGGGTTGTGCTCTCCAGGTGAGGGGGAAGCTGCTGCTTGTGGAGGAGTTCGAGTATCTCTGTGTCTTGTTTACGAATGATGAAAAGAGGAAGCAGCAGATTAAAATATGAGTTAATGCAGCATCACCAGTTTTGCAGGCACAGTACAGATCTGTGCTGGTGAATTGGGAGCTGAGTCTTCGGGGGAAGTGCTCGGTTTCCCACCGGATCTGCGACCCCATCTTTACTAATAGTGTTTAGCTTTTAGTAATGGCAGAAAGAATAAGATTGTGAATGCCAGCAGCTGAAATGAAGTTTCTCCACAGGATTGCTAGCCTCACTATCTGCGACAGGATGAGGAGTTCATCAGTTTGGCAGAGCCTTGGCAGAGCCTTAGAATCATTGCTTCTTCAACCCAAAAAGGTGAGGTGAATCAGGCATGTCAGAAAGATCCCACCTGTTTGGCTCCAGTTGGTCACGTGTTACTGGACTGATACACTGATGCAGACCCAGGAGAAACTGGAAAGATCCTCCAAGGGGAGCTGGAGACTGTGGCTGGATAATGGAGCACTTTAGCTTACTCAGACCTACCACTACAACCCTCACAAGGAACAGAGAGGAAGAAACTATTATTGGGGGCATTCGTGTTGGTTTAAATAGGACTTACCTTGCTGGTGATGTCCGAGGGGCAGTTTCTCCAAAAAACTGCACCTGTTTGGGTCTCTATGTAGTGTTCGATGAGGTAGGTGTCACGGGGGGGGGGGGGGGGGGGGGNGGGGGGGGGGGGGGGGGGGGGGGGGGGGGGGGGGGGGGGGGGGGGGGGGGGGGGGGGGGGGAGGGGGGGGGGGGGGGGGGGGGGGGGGGGGGGGGGGGGGGGGAGTGAAAAGTTTCTGCAAACTCACCTAGCAATTTTATTATGTCTTTATTGAGCAGAGGACAATCTATGGACAACAGAGACCAAGGGGGACCTGGGAATCTACAATAGTTTTGACTCGGTGTTCTCCAGAACCACTGTCAAAGATGTCTGGCCGTTGAGTTGCTGTGGGCCAGACAGCCCAAAAAAAAAAGACGTTTTGTCGGATTTGGGACATGAGAAATTCCATTACCTATTCATTTGCGTTTGTGTTACATGTTACTCTGCAAAGGTTGTTTGTTATCAAGCAAAAATGCAGAAAGGAATCTCTGCTACTTTTTACCACCTGCTTGAAGATATTATGGAGCACCTCATCTAAGGATTGTTTCAATGAGAAATTGCTAACCTCTTCTAAGCAGCAGGGTTTCAGAACAGACCAATCTGTCTGGAAGGAGTTCCTTGCCATCCGTCATTGGCATTGACACTTCGGTTGCGATGCGGCTGTTTTGCATTGTCAGCTGTTGCTGGAAGACACTATAGGCATGTCGACTTAAGTAACACCAACATGGCGTTAAAATTGCTCCGATCTGTGCCTAGAATGACCGGAGAACTGGCTGCAGGTGTTATCAGTTGTCTCCTGCAAAATAAACTTTTTCTTTCAACAAACTTGCAGACAACCTGGCAACAAGATTAACATAACAGAACAGAATCATAGCTTATGCTCGCTTGTATCCTTTCTACAAAAAATAACCTACAAACAAGTATGTGGACAAAAGCACAATGTATACTGTGCTACTGACCAGGTGTTGAGATTCCTCTTTGTTTTCTTGCTTGGAGAGAACATTAAGCCAAGAAAAACCTCCACTTAGTATCTCACATGTTATAACATTTGCATCTGTCAATATATTTGTTTTCAAGCAATTTAAACCTTGAAAACAAGAAAATTAATTTGTTTGCTTGACAAATTCGCCCAGAGGGCTTTCTTGTGCTCCAGACACTAGAATTAAAATCACGTGTGAAAGTCGACAAGCAGCCACTAGCTTCTAGGCACAGCGTGGCAGTGGGCCGGGCAGGAAGAGGAGAAAAAAGCATTTGAAAACCTGGTTTGTCATTGTGTAACATGCAAACCCCCAGCCAGTAGATAAACAGAATAAATTCATCACAGGGCTGTAGGCCTGCAGGAAAGCTGCACTCGGTGGTAACACCAGATATTTCTCCTTCATACTCGGTACAAGGGGGTCTCAGTCGCCTTAGAACGTAACTCACCCTGCTACAACTCCAGACCTCAGCCACAGTGTGAATGATGCCATTTCATGACCATCTTTTGACCAACATGTTTACTTTGCAAGGTGTGAAAAGACGATGTAAAGGGTAAATGAGTCACGGTGCAGTTAATCTTTTTGTATGTAGTATTTAATGACCACGTCTGCAGTTTTCATTGTCTTTATTTGCACTAGTAATTTCGCCAATTTAAAGTTCTTCTTTCGTGCCTGTTAGAGTGTTCCTTCTGAAATTTTAGCTCTTGCAATATCTATATGAGTCATTCATTTTCACTCCCTGAAAATTTGATCAACAGTCCTTCTAAAAATTAATATCTTAGCTCCTCAGTATCCAGATCTAATATGTTCCTGAAATTGCATTAAATACAAAATTTTCCAGATCTGAGTGCCTATTTCCCAGGATTTCAATGGAAAAAATATTAATAATGTGCTGTCAGCCCATTCAAAAACACCTGCATAACTATAACTATTTCAACATAATGAAACACTCATATACACCAGTTACTTCATTATAAAACAAATGTTACAGTGTGTACAGTACAGGACATTTCACATGTTATTCCCATCGATTGCATTTAAATCAATAGGTTTAACAAATTTAAACATGAAAAGATACGTTTTACCAGGGATTGTGGAACAAGGTGAAGATGAGAGGCTTGCGAGATTTGCCGTGAGTCAGAGAGAGGCAGCTCTAGGGGTGGATACGGAGCAAAAAAACGGTATAAAACTTTGCTTGCCTCCATGCAATTTTCTTCCGCAGATCTCTTTATAACCTGCGACAGGATCTATCATGTTCTGTAATTTGTGCCGCCATTATGCTTCCGTGCTGCAAAACGTCTTTTAAAGTTGTCTCTTGTCCAGCACGGGAAGGATTAAAGGTAGTGCGAAAATCCTTCCTCTTCCTCCTTTTCGTCCAAGTACCAACAGGCACCAGCTGAATTATCCGGTTTAAATCGCAGTAATGTGGTGATGCTGCGCAAACACGGTCAGACAAAATGAGCACGCGACACGCAAGAAACCGCGGAAACAGCCGATAGGTCACCAGCACGTGCACGTTTTGAACGGAATAAATTTTTTATAGTATACAGCAGTTTATTACAACATGTGTAGCATTATTTTTTATTATCGTGGACTGTCTGTATTTGTTGAATTTAAACATTTATTTTGATTTTTATTTCTGCTTCAATTTACAGATAAGCTTTGGGTAAAAATCTGTTATAGCAAAAATTTCCATTTGTACACCGTTACATAGGCATGAGTTTGGATGCAGAGGGATTGCTGCACTTATTTGCTGTTGTAAGGAAGATGAACAAAAGAGAGCAGCTTAGGTTGTTTCAAGCAAGAAGAGTGCTGATTAACAAAGCGTCTATTCAGCAAACCAGGACACAGGTGTTTCTGATATGTGGAGCTGCTTTCTGTCATTTGGCACGTTGGCTGCAAGAATGTTTCTCTAAACAAATGAATCGAAGACCAAACAAACCAGAACGGTTGGAAGGAGACACGCCGACTTGGCTTTCAGTCCTGGAAACATCTAAAGTGGCTGTTTACATCATATCTCCTGCATTGCTGGCCTGCAATCTGTTGCTCATAGGACACATTCAACAGCATTCGGTTAATAACACAAGTGGTTTTAGCTCAGCAGCATTAAAACTGAGGGATGAGACACGGCTGAGGCAGCTAAACAAGAACAAGGTGTTTGAGCATTTGCCAGTAATTGTTCAGCTCATTCTTTGACACACAGGCCTTCAACATGCCTGCGCTTGTAGATTTGATGTAATAAAAATGGTTTCCATTTCGAAACGCAAACAACTCTCACTATAAAAGCGACGTGTCATTCTCTGTGTTAGACTGGCCTATGAGGTAAGAAACCCCTAAGCGCTGCGGATGAACAGGTTAAACGCTGATGCCAGCGCTGTGCTCCTGACAGCATGGGGCAGCTGATCGACTTCCATTACCCTGCTCAGATATGTCATCGCGTGCATGTTTGTACGGATGACTCTACGGTAACAATGTGCCTTTTGCTCTCCTCAACACGCTGAAAGCGCCCTTTGGTTTACAGAAAAGGCCCGACAGCGGTGCTGCAAAGCCTTCGGGAACCTGCCATCCAGCTGGAAGACTTTCACATGGAAATACTGGACTGGAACACTTGGCTTTTGTTATCATTATGCTTTCATCCTAAGGGTTTATTTACTCTCCAGTGCCCAAATACCAAAGGAAGAACAGTTCTATTGCTCTCTGTCACTTTGTCTCCCTCTTGCCTGTTTTCTCCTTCTGTCTCATTTCATTTAATCCCACTTTCTTTATTGGCATGACAAAAATGATTTTGTGCTGCCAGTGCGCGCATAACAATAAACAAAATTATACAATTAAAGTTGTAAATGATGATTACGAAGAACGAACGCCAGAAAAGCACACAGCCATAAAATTCATCCAAATAAAACTAAAAAAATGAAAAAGGGAAACAATAAAACACTGAGAGGCCTGCGCTCTGCCATAGTAAAAATACTTCACACATTCACACATATCACGCATACTTCTTTTTTGACACATACAAAACATTGTATTTATAGACTTTTGTTGCCAGACAGAACCATTTTGAATTCATGAAGACAATTTTAATATATTCAGTAGCTAAACATACTGCATTTTATTTTGCCTCTGTTAGCAGTTCTTGACATTCTGCTCAAAATGAGTCTCGTGCTCTTTTGCGTCCCTGTATTCACCACCACAAATTTTCAATAGCTTTTTTTTTAAAAACCCACGCTTGCTGAAGAGTTTGAATGTTCTCCTACCTGTTTCCCTAATGTTTATTAGAAGCTGCAGTGCATCCCTCAGCCAAATGCTCTATTAAAATCCACAAAACTCTTTACCTCCAGGGATCCAAATGAATAGGTCTGACCTCACGAAGCAAAACCCACCTAACAGTACCAACCACAACCTTAAACCTTAAACAGTCAGAAAACATCATTTACACCGGTTTAAAAAACAAAGATACATTAGAAGCCTTTAAATAACTGCTGTCATCTTCATATCAGTTAGGAATGAGCGACTTGAGCGTTGTAAGCAAAGTCCTTTATTTACACAGTGGACAAGTCATTTATCGCAACGATAAACCATCGCCGTAATGGTGCAAATGAAGATGGGCCTCTAAATATGCTTTTACATGCAAATACATAAGAAATCCCAGACCTTCTTCAAACAAGTTTTCTGTGAGGAAAGTTGCTAACTGATAACATACCAGCTTCGGTCACAAGGCCTGGGCTTCTGTGGCTACAGGGAGGAGAAGCTGAAGACATCAGGACAGTGTCTGCAACTTAAGCATAATCGACACCGAAAGACTGCTAAGTTTAGATGGACTGTGTGGACACGTCTGGCAGGGGGATGACAAGCTAAACGCAAGATGAATTCTTTGAAGGATCCAGGACTCTGGGGAAAAGAGAGGCTGTGTAGGGAACCGGACATGCAATGCCATGCTTGGCCTGTTCAGCAATGTGTCTGTATATTTGTTTCTTCGTTGGGGTTTTGTAACTTTAGACTGATGACTTTCAAAGCTAATAAACTAGTCGTGAGTGATATGACTTTTTTAACAGAAGTGAGAATGAGAGAAGCTTTCAAGACAAACTAGAAGGCAACTAGATTAACACATGGTTGACTGAGGGTGCTAGACCTTCTTTCGAGATGTATCCCCTTGTGTACTCAGGACTATAGAACTAATCCATGGATGAAACTGAGGCTATGGGGCAGGATTGGGGTGAAGTGGATATGTTGACAGTCTTGGCTTTGGAGCAACTGACCCAAGTTGGTGCATCTGAACATTTGAAGCTTTTGCTGGCAGGAAGCCTTTTTTTCTCCACTCCCCAGCCGGTTACGGGACCTGGGCCCCAGAAGCCAGCGCCTTCTCCCACAAACCCCAGTGGCCAGCGCTGACAGATCACCCCCGACTATGTGACACAAATTGGTTTAATTGGGTGGAAGTCAAATGGAGACATCCAGTCAACCCAGCACTAATCGCCTCTGAGGTCAATTTTGTGGGCAAACAGAAGAAAGAGATCAAACCCTGCCCACCCCACCCTTCCTCTAACCCCCTGCCTACCACTTGTATCTGCCCTTTACCCCGCAGTAATTCGGGACGGGTTCCTTTTTTCTCCCCACGATGCCCCCGATCTGCTTGGGCCCATTACCAGATTGCCCAATTGAGTCCCGTTTCTCTGCGGGTTAGAATGAAGCGAGGAAAGATCAGAGCAGTGTAAACAGCACGCAATTACTGAGCACGGCACTCAGGGCCAGGCCGCTTGGTAAGTGACTCCCATTAGCAGTCGTCCCTGATCCCGCATTCATTATTTTATTCATTTGCTCATCAGGCACTTTTACCCAAAGCAATTTACATCACTTGCACCAATTAACTCAGCTGGATATTTACTAGAGCATCTCAGGTTAAGGATCTTGCTGAAGGCTGCAACATCAGTTGCCCTTTTAAGACTGCGGACTGCAACCTTTTATCAAAAAGTTCTATTCCTTAACTAGAAAATCTGTGAAACGACTCACTTTCACTCGGGGCATTTTGGCGTGAAGGTCCACAGCCTGGTGAAGAAGAGTAGGTGCTTAATGAATGTGAGGTGTGTGATATTTTTCACATTGAACACAGGGGTTTGGGTTCATTTTTAGTCTTGCAGCAGGTTTTTGTGCAGCATGAGGGTTTCGAGATCTGCGTGCCAAAGAGTATTCCCTCCCGATGCTGGAACTGAGTTTATCTGCTCACGTGGAGACAGAAGACTGTTCGGCCAAAGCAACATCACACGCAGGAATACAGTTCCATGTCCCACCACAGGTACACAGTACATGAAGCAGTTGGAATGGCTGCATGACAGGAAGCTTGTCAAATGAGGGATGACTTTCTTTTCCCCCATCGGCCAAGGCCAAAGAACTGAGATGGCACGTGATAAAACACGCATTAAAGCAGCGTATAAACATGTTTTGAAGGCTTCGCTCAAGCATTAGAATCAACCAGTTTGGCGTATAATTCACCGCTGGCTGCATAAGTGCATCTTGTCTAAAAAAAAAGCTTGCTTATTTTTCAGGGCAGCTGTTTAACTTTTGACAGCGAGGATTAAATCTGTTTTATACCCGTATGAGCCATCTATTTAAAATCAACGACATTTTAAATCTGCACGTGCTCCCCTGTTGTAGGCATGGGAAATTGGAGTGCAGCGCAGCTGAAAGAGCGGCGAAGAACACGCAAACTTTAAACCATCGAGAGAAGAAGATGAATAGCTGCACTGAGCACATAGCACACATTTAATTACTGACCGGCACTGACAGTAGCGATACTGTGGGGGCCATATGACCGCTGCTTGGCTTTCGCACCGTGGGCACATGGAGGGGCCGGCGAGGAGCTCAGGAAGGCGAGGGCGGAATTGGCTGATTGATTAGAGTAAATCTTGGACAACAAGCCGGGACTCGACATGAGGGGAGATAAAGACCACTGTGGCATTCAGCTGATTCGCTTTGTGAGGCATTAACTGCTCCAATCCCTTTATGCCCAGACCACAGAGACTCTGAAAAGCCTAATTGTTTTGCGGTGCTTATGGATGGACTGTCCAAAGTGAGTGGAAAGTTAACTGGGACTTTTCAGCGTTTTGTTTGCTTGGTTGCTTGTTTTGTACCGAACCAAGGTAGCAGGTACAGTCCGGTCTGGTAATTCCCCCTGTGCTTGGGGAAGTTGTGCTGTGTTCTTTGAAAGACCTGCAGCATCACTTCTAAAGTTCCAGGTGACTAAAGGCTGTAGAACTGCTGAGCAAACCACTGCGCTATGCAGATATATCGAAGCTGCAACGTAAGAGTTCTCTGAAGGCTTCCGCTAATAAAGCAACATGCATTTTCAGCACGAGCCACCAAGCTGTGTATCGATGTCTTTTTAGTTAACTTTTTTAATGGATGGTGCTTGGTTATAACCAGCATGGATAAGGACTCCAAAAACATTGTTATTATTGACTCTATTTCCATCACTGGGAAAGTAGACCAACTTTTAAACCTTCCCACAATCACCCGCCACATTCACTTCTTCGTAGTCCTGATATTCGGTTACATCTGAAGAGCGATCGCTCACCGAATCAGGCCTGCAAACCGATAAAACGGGCCTGCTTGGGTTTGTGGTGGTTTGCCCTTGAAAACGTTCATTTCAATCTTACACGGAACCCGGGCGCTCGCTTTGAGAAGGCCTTCGCACACAGATGAAAGAGGGAAAGCGGAAGATGAATTACGGGAAAAAGGAGCGTGTCATAGGTCAGACAACCGGGGGAATGCATCATTTGTTGTTCGGGGAGAAATGCATGCGGGCCTTTTTTGAAATGGTAAGCACTCTATCATGTTACCGAGGCCCAGGCTGTCCCCTCAGGCTTCTGTAATTGGTTTATACTTCCTGTCATTCGAAAACCCAGGCTGACTTTGCAGTTCCATTGGTCGGGCTACAAGAGCAGTGAAAGCAATTATTGCCACTCAAAACAATCACCAAAAGACTAACAGAAGATCATATTATTTCTGTTAAAGCCAGCAGACACCATGGGTCAATCCAATCAAAACCATCTCTCCATCCACACGGAACAATAACAGTTTAATCGCTTTTGTATGCAACACGTAATATGGTTACATGTATTGGTCATGGTGCTATGTCATGACAGGTCACCTGAAAAGAACTCCAATTCAATAAGGATCTGCTGCATCTCTTCGAATTAGACTAATGCAAAAATGGACCCGGATAAAATTACAGTTACACTGACCCCGTGTAGAAAGTTCTGCGGCATCCGAAGCCGGGGTTTGATTTATCACCTCTGACAGGCAGATTGTAAACCATGTTGCATGCAGCATAGTTTACAGGATGGACCTCGCTTACGTTTTGTCAGCAAAGTTATTGCAGTGTATTGGCTGGTGGGATTGACTGGTAGATGGAGTGTTTAACCACTTAGGATGGTGAATTTGACTGGCTGGCAGGGTGTTTGGCCACAGCGGATTTTAGAATGGATGCACTGCATGGTTTTTACATGATCAAGTCTGTCCAATTTGGTTTCGCAGACTTGGTGTTGCATTGTGCACAGCATCTTATGTTTCTTTGGAGTCAGTAATTTACTAAATACAAAGGCATTCGGAGTGATGTAGCTAGTGGGAAAGCTGAGGAGCATCCTTGCTTTGGTGCTCCATAGACATCTCCCACCACATGTAGGAAAGGCCAGTGGAGGTAACAGTTATGTGCAATGCAGTATCATAAGTTTCAGTGTTTGCTTTATGCTTATATTTAGAACAGCTGGTATCATTTCTACACACCTGTATGATAATAAATATTATATATAAAACTAGACATGTTAACAGCACTGAAACCTTCAGTGAAGGTGATTCCTCATGCCGCAGTAATGTTCAGACAAGTTGTCTGTAGAACTCTTTCAGAGTGACAACGTGCTGGGTTCTCCAGCTGCTGCTGCTACCTGCTGCACTACGTTCAAAACTAAGAATGCCCTATTTTGCCTGTTTATTATTTCATTGCAGGTGTGTGAGAAATAGGCTGTTTTGTCATAGAGCAGATTTCACAGATCTTGCTTCACCTTTGGAAAGTTTGCTCAGGATTCCCATTTGTGTCAGTAAGTGTCACTTGGTGTCAGCAGTGCTACGCTGCAGAACACATTTCCCCTGGTTGTCACCGGGAGCACAGATCAGCGCTGTATCTCAACTCAGCTGCACGTAAAGCGGTCGTTCGGCAGATAAACAGGTAGAGACCTCTGCACTTGCGGAAAAGTGATTCAGCTAATGACACCTTCCTCCGAAGATGAGCTGAAGATCCAAAACGATTTACTAATCTTTGAAAGATTAAGCCTTCATTTCCTGTTTATTCCATCAGAGGTTGCAGATGGAAATCCATAAGGCATTCGTCTTTACTGCGACTGTCAAATTGTAAGTCTTCGTCTTGATACAACGCATTTCACCTTTGGTTTAACAGGAAAACTGAATGAATAATATCAAGGGATTTTAGGAATTAGCAACGAAAGTCATATATAGACATACATGTATATCTATTTATTTACTTTTACAGCCTTTGTTCTCATTCCTGCCAAATGGCAGGTGATCTAGAGAAACAGATTCACGCGAGATAATCTTCTCCGTCCAAAAAAACGTTGCAAACCATGCAAAAGTGTGTAATGCGAACACAGGTTCGAATGCACCTCGTGTCAGCCTCATAACTCACACATGCGAATAAAGACCCCTTTCTGTTATTTGCGGATGAACATCACAAGGAGCTGACTTTTTTTTTTTCCACAAAACAGCAAATCGTGTGTTTTACAGATCACCCAGAAGAGCATCTGGAGAAGGCCAGACATATTTAAAGCTCTAGCACATGTTTTCAAAATGTTCTTTCTGGTCGTCTCATTTCACATGTTATTAAAAGAAGTCCTTAAGACAACTTTGCAGGGTTCACTTCGCGGTTTGTAGAGCTTCGATCTCTGTCTCCCAGAGAAATAACAGCGTTTTTTGAAATTACACAGAAGGACCCACAGAAGAGGAGAGACGTGAGGCAATGTAACTCTGTGAGGTCGGGACCTCTCCCACAGCTCACTTAAAGCCTGCAACAGTACACCTGTCAGCTGATGGTTTTCCAAGACGCTGACAATGAGGTGCTAATGAAAGGAAGACCAGCTTTCCGAGGGCAAGGGCCATGCCCCCTGCTCCCCTTCCCCTTCTCCATTCCTGCACCTCCTGGGGTGGCAACGCTTGAGAGCTCCTCCTGCCACAATGACTGGTGGAAGGAGGCCAGGTCTGAGCTGCTGCCCAGCAAGGGTGAATCTTGAACACACCATCCCTCCTCACTCCTTGCACACACTATGCTTGTTGCTTCATGAGCTGGAAGAAGTCAGCGGCTGCTCCTTTAAAACGCCTCAGTAATAAATAACAGCTTAGACCATATATATTTTGGATGCACGTCATTGTTAGAGGAGCGACATACACACTTAGTATGCAAGTTTCACGTTTCTCTGTCTTTGAGAGATTTCCAAACTTTCATTTCAGCTTTTTTTTTTTAAATTTAGTTTTATACATGTATGTTGTATGAATATGCAAAATGTATGTTGTATGATTATATTTATAAGTTATAGATACAGTATGAACTGCACACATTGTGAAACAACCTGAAGTGCAGGAGACTGAGTAGAAGAGTGGCTACAGTTGCCCTACCGGTGATCACGGTACTAACCTCTGAATGCGTCGGTAAAAATTACCCAGTCGAATGAACTGAGTGTCCCGCGGTGGCCCAGTCCAAGTTCTCACCTCAATCCCACTGGGAATCTGTGCTGCTATTTGAAAACTGCAGCCCAGGAACATTGTTCGACCAACCTGAAGAACCTGCAGCAGATTTGCCGAGATGAATGGGAAAAAATAACTTCCATATGGTGGGCAAGGCTGGTATATCCTTACCCCAAAAGACTTAAGAGCTGTTATTGGAGCAAAACGTGGTAGAACCAAATATTAATGTGTGAAATGTAGTTATGTCAAAAATATTTTGGTTTTTTTTTTTTTACAATATCTATGAAAAATAATTTATATTGGCTGAAAATTTAGCTTATAGAGTATAGAGTATATGAGTTCACAATGAAAATACCGATTTGAAAAACATGCATAAATATAATGAATGCTTTTGCAAGGCACTTCTGAAGGTTTTCAATAATAATTCATTTTTGCACATACTCTATACATGTTTTTTTTTTGTTTTTTTGCAGCAGCCCAGATGAGAGTTAGTGTGGGGTTTGGAAGAGTAAGTCCTGTGGCTCTCTTCTCCGCTGTGCCCAGATAGCGGCCCCTCTGCACAGCGGGGTCTGGAGCCAGCGTGAACCCTCAGTGAGCCGAGAGTCGAGGCAGGAGTTTGATCAGTGTGGATGCACACGTTTCCCTTTCAATAAAAGCTCTAGTCTTCAGCTCCCTGGGTTAGCTGAGAGTTGCACTGACTTTGGAGGTTAAGAGTTTGGTCGGGGGCCGGCCGAGATCTGTTATGTCCATGGCCTCCTTTAATGGTACGCTAAATTGTTTCGCTGTGAAAAATATATTGTGGCAAAAGATGAGCATTTCATTAAATCAGCATCAGAGGTCTAATAATTCACTTACAATTCAATATCTAAAAAGGTTCCGCCTACTTTACAATATGAAATATATCCGGATTCTAAATTGTAAATTTATGAACACAGTTTGGAGATGAAGTTTTCTGTGCTTTAAGGTCTGAGGTTTCTTAAGCAGCACTGTAAGAGGGCCATTTATGTATCTTGTTCTTGTAGACAGATCGCCGGTTGTGCATATTGGTCTCGCTACATTATTCAAACCCCGGCACCTCTCGCACACTCTTCTGGACTCTATAGAGATGAAAGCGAGAGGAACGATGTCAATAATCCATTGTTTTATTGTATGATACCTCTAGCCTGATGGAAACTGCACAGCTGTGCCCTGCGCTCCTCAGGTGTGCAGCACCGAGGCGTCTGCTTGGTGGGGTAGGTGAAAATAGCTTTTTTCTTTCATTGGATTGAAAGGCTATTCCCACGAGACTCGGCTGAGAGCCCCACGCCTGCCCCATGTTCTCACTTTCGCCAATACCTTCTCAGCAAAAGGCAGAATTTCTTTTTGTTAGCACGTCTTCTGAAGGGGATAAAAAGTGCGACGCGAGGCAATAATACAAATGCAGACGTGCTTCAGGTGAACTGCTTTTATACCTGCTTTATAACTTTGCTTTATAATCGGTTTGAAAATCACTCATTTACTGCCACACTTTCGTCATTTTGCTGCAAATGCATTGCAGTATGTGCACCACATTGTATTGTATTGAAAATACAAAAAAATTTGCAAGCTATATATACACATCGGAGGAACAAAATATCATTAAATATTGCATTTTTTTTATATCTAGATATTTTTGTAATATCTGCCTCATTGCCATATTCTGTCATATATTTTTTTAATTTCTCCATTGCCGTTTTGCAAATTTCCAGCCTTGCACCATTTCTGATCTTTGACCACATCTCTAGTCTAAGACAATTTCTCAGTTCTCTTTACACCTCCCTTCACACCTCACACACACACACACACACACACACACGCAAACTTGTAGCAGTCAGGATCACAGAGAAGCAGAGAAAAGTGCAGAATATGCCACAAAAACATAATACGAACATAGAGCAGATGCATCTCGGAGCTCTTTGAGTTCTGACAAGGTGTCTTGGAAGACGGTGTAATGGCTCTTGAGAGTGGTGCACTGTCTGAACACACACACACACACACACACACACACTCGGCAGTTTGAATACTCATTAGGTGTGCGCCAGATGGTTGTCAGTGGGGATCTAGACCTGCCCTTTGTTGCACCTGCAGGAGCCATTAATACATGTAGAACACATACTGTAGACTAATCACACGTATAAAACAAGACAGCGAACAACAAATACAGCGCTGATCTACTTTACATCACTGTTGTCACATTAATGTGTTTTGCAGAGACGCACCATCTGGGTCTGGAGTCTCACTGTAATAGTATAGTTATTCATATTAAGCTGAACGTGAAAAAGATAAGTTCCGAGGTGAGATCTGCAGCACACATCAAATGTATAGGAAATGAAACGCAAAAACAAGACACTTCCCTGCGAAGACATGTCACTTGATGTCCTCGAACTATTTTGGAGAGCTGCATATTTGTAATGTTTTTAAAACATTACAAACATTTCAAGCATTTTTAAAAAACGGGTTTGGTTTGCTTTTGAACTTTCGCTTTAAGGCTCTCGGTAACATCGCTATTCTTGGCTTCTTGGCAGAAAACATACACCGTATTTAGGATTTTAATGCTTTCGGATACAAAGAGTCTATATTTAACCTCGAGTGGCAGGAACACTAGTATGAAGTGGGTGTTTAATGTGCCGGTTTAAGGGAAGTGTTGTGATCTATAGTGGTTTTATTTTACCAAACCTGTGACCGTGGTGTAAGACTTAAACATCAACACAGTGATCCAGGGCGGATTTTGTGCAGAGAATGTATCTGCTGCTAACAGTGTTAGATCAACCAAGTACGTTTGAGAAAACGTTTCCAGTAAACTTGTCTTTCCTGGATGAACTTGGGTGCACCGCGCGAACCCTGTATTCACATCTGCCGAAATCCAGCTCTCATCAAGGTGCTGAACAGGTTCGAACAGGTTTTTCACGTTCGTATCGGTTAGAAAGTTGAAATTAGAACATGACCGTCGCCCCGTTGTGGAAGAAGTTATTTTCCCTTCGTGCACTGGAGATTCAGCACCTTCAGTCTATTAACACCTCTGCAGGGTGGCAAGAAGCCTTTGTGTGTGTCTGTGTGCCTGTGCGGCTGTGCAGGTAGATGTGCAATATCATGTATCTCCACCTTGACATGTACGCAACTTCATGCGACTGCAGTTACATGCCTTTTTGGTGCAGATCGTACAATATTGAATAAATATTAAGATTTCATTACAGGCATCTAGATCCTAAGCTAATATATTTCAGTTAAGCCTTTGCACTGGTAGTGTAGTATATATTCCAAATAAATATATTTATTAAAGTCTCACCTATTATACCAATTTATAGTTATTCTCACTGCTAGTTCTGTGCTCATATTACTGATATCGCTATAAATCTCCCTCTAAAAAACTGTACCGCTTATATAGTATGTATTATATTTTTCTTACTATGTTAAGTATGTCTGAAAGACCATCTCATATGTAAATTGAGATTTATACCACTGTCCTTGACCAATATGGTGTTATCCTACCTTAACTCTTATCTACATAACCCATTAAATAAAAGAAACCCAGGGACTTGTACATTTTTCCAGGATTTCTGTCATCTTCAAGGCTACAGTGCCTTGAAGAAAGTCCTAAATGTGCTACAATACTACTACTACTACTACTACTACTAATAATAATAATAATAATAATAATAATAATAATAATAGGTGGCACAATGGCTGCCGAAAGAAGCCAGATTTCCCCCCTTCTAAAAGCAAGGCTAGCCTGACTTCCCAGGAGGAGTCTGCAGTTTGCCCTGAGCTGCCGTGAGCCACCGTGGGCCACCCCTGTCGAAGCCCAGACGCTCGCAGGCAGGGTGAGAAAACCGGCAGGGAGAGACGGAGGTGGAATGTCGTGTCTCAAGACCCCTCGGAGTCACAGCTGCTCCGCTCCTCGCTTTCTTGGCTCAGCATACCGGTGCAGGCTGCCAATCGATAGAAGACAATTCCTTCAGACTGACACTGTCTTTCAGATTAATGAAATCCTGATCAATGTGCCCTTGTGAGGGCTGTACACCAGCGCTTGGATGGAAAAAAGCCCAAAGACCACACACTATTACACGTTATATCATACAAATTAAATTAGGCACTAAATATGTGTCTTTTTCAGCAGAAAAGGATATATTTTAGAACTGATAGCCTTGTACACCACTTGCAAAGCGAAGCTTTTTATTTCTGGTATGAGCTTCAAAAGGCTGGTTGGGTTTTATTGTTAAAAAAAATTGTCTGTTTAAGAAATTATGTTTCTAGCACCAGTGAGTCATGGTTCTTAGCACAACGGGAGAGGTGTTTCTGAAGCATAAAGAAGTTTTAAGCAGGTATTAGGCGATATGGAGGGAGAGAAACCCTGACCACACTGATCTGCAGTGTTAGTACTCCACAGTCTTACTCCTTAACTGGGAATAAAATTGACTTCCCTCCTTCCATTCTCATTGCAGGTACATTTCTCAGGTTTTCTGTTGCTTGCAGGATGATTTTATCTCACATAAAAAGGGGTTGGAAAAAAAACGCTGTTAATGACGTCGGCTCTTTCTGTGCGGTACAGATCCCACGGCTGCTGGATCCCGACGTCTTTGTTGGTTTCGTGGCGGCATCTTAAATACCCCGTTTGCCCTCCGCTGGGGGCTACTGCAAAGGTGCGGGAGCTCAGGCGGTGAGTGTTGCGGAAGCCCTGGGCTGTTGGGCTGTTTCTAAAACAAGAGGGCCTAGTGGGGAAACTGCTGCGAAGGCCAGGCCCCATTCCCATCCCCCCCTCTGCCCGGCCTGCCTCATTGCCTAGTGCCGCCTTCACAGCTTGCCTGCTATATTCCGAGTGCGAATAAGCGCTCCAGCACACCCCGTCGGGAGTTGCGGGCGTGTGTTTCGAACCCTCCCCTGTTGAGCGCAGCTCCGGAGGTGTGAGCTGCAGACTGGGGAGGAAGGCCTTCAGGCAGCCAGACTGTCTGAGCTGCAAACTGGGAAACTGGGAGTCGAAACTCTGTGGCAGCAGTGCTTGGCTGTAAGGCAGCGGCGTCTACCTGTGAGCACTTTCTGGCTGAGGATTGCACTGCTGAACCCTCCCTGCGACCACCCAACAGAACACACAGGGCCTCTTTTTCCAGTTTGTCGGTGGATCCTATGGGATTGGATGGGATTTCAGCCTGAAATGTTATTCTTTTTCTGTTTGTGATCCGCACTGCCTGTTTCTGTTCTCTTCTAATCCCATCATTCCTACAATGGGCAGCAGGTAGTGTAAAACGGAAGCAGTTTCTGGAGTGTTTAGAGCCACTGCCTTGCAGACAAAGGACCCTGGTTTGAATCTCCCCGTTGCTCCTTTCAACAAGATATTTATTGGAATCGACATTTATGTAACAAATTATTTAAATGAATAAATAACAGGCCTAAAATCAGACGTCCTTGGTTTTGAGTCTGAGGATTCGGAATGAAAAACTCTCTCTGTCTCTTCAGACCAACATCTATGCTGATCCCTGAAGAACAGCATGAATTTAGATCACAATATATGCCACGATCACCTTTGTATTTCTTACCAGACTCGATTTTACATTCAGCTGCTCATGTAACGTGTGCCGACAAAAACGTGGTCTGGAAAACAGACTGTGCTGGGATAGATATGTCTGCATTTAAAGTGCTTACCGTGGTAAAATGCACTAAATATTATAACCCAGAATTGCATGAGGATTTAGAGGAAAGTGTGTACTGGAGGAAAATATAAACATTAAAGTAAATAACTAGCCTAACATTGTTATCCGCCTTTTGGCTGCTCGAGTCGCACTTCAGACTTGCTTCAGTTGCCAGACCACTTTCCTTTATTTGCATATTGTGTCTTGTTCTACGGCGCTTGTGCCCACATTAATGTAAAAGAAGGGCAAACAATGGCCTCAGGTGTTGAGGTTATCCATCTTTCCGAGCCCACCATGCAGTGTCTGAGAAGACCTGTCATTTGTGTGAAATACATCTTCCTGTTATTTGTCTGCTGAAATTGGCCGTGTCCATTATCAAGATGCACCTGCTATCTGTCCTACTGCGTTTGTCCTCGAGTTCCTGCCGTAAACCGGAGACAAGGGACAGGACTTAGGTGGCACTGATATCGCTCCTTTTTTGTTGGTTATCAGTGTCTCTTGCAGTTTTATCAATAGAGCCGTTTTATCCGATTTCATTCTTTATGCCTGATTGCTTCTTTCATTTTCCATCCGGTCCCATTTTTCTATGTGTCTCGATGCGAACGTAATCTCATACATTACACTAAAGCATTTTAAATCAAATGTCAGATATGACAGCCAATCTTGTGTGGTTTTTGCGGATTATGGCCAAATGAACCCTTTAGGTTTTGTGTATGATCCCGCGCCCTTATCGCTAATCCGTTTTGACGGACGTGTATTTCTTTTCTCATTTATTCAGCAGCAGCAGCACAACTTTCTTCATTATGTCCTAAATATGTCCCCTTCTTTAAATCTAAAGCAGCGTATCATAAGCATGCGCTTTGCTTTTAAATTTAACAGTTGTGTGTCTGAAGTAGCTTCCGGATGTTATTAAAGTGTTTGGCTACTTGAAAGACACAAACACATATCTGTGTGTGTGTGTGTGTGTGTGTGTGTGTGTGTGTGTGTGTGTGTTTATCAATGTTTTATTACGCAAAACCTATTCATTTATGGTCCAGACTTGTGTATAAAATATATAATTCTTCAACTCTTTCCTCAATGTTCTGGAAAGTGGTTTCCTTTATTTTCAGTCAAACTCCCCAATTGAAAAGGGTGTCTGTTTTTTTTTCCCTTCCTTGTGGGTAAAAAAGATTAATTGTAGTAGCAATGACACTTTCTGGCCGGCTGTGGTGTCCTTGAACTTCTGGGTTTGCCATATGCCGGTTTGTGGCGATGACAAATATTAGTGCAAATTTCTGGCCTAATAAGGTCACCCACGCTGCGCTCTTTCCTTTGTCAGGCGCCAAAGCCATGTGTGGCTACAGAGTTTAGTGGTCAGCTGGTGGATATATAAAACTGCAGGGGAAATTACTGAAACCCTGTGCAAATGTGCTGGACAAACTCAAGAAAAAACCGATCCATTCATCTTTGTGTCTGGGGTTAAGGATAAAAAAAGACAATATAAAAGTGAACATATGGAAAATAGGACATTAGCAATTAACTCAGCCCCATAAATCTAAATACGACGAAATGATTTAGGACATTTGAAGACAGATAAAGAGGGAATAATAACTGCATTTGGAGCAATTATTATTATCCTTCTTCTTCTCCTTCTTGGTGGCACCTTTGTTGCCCGGTGACGGACTGGCAACCTGACCAGAGTGTGGCCTACATAAGCTCCAGACCCTTAAAATCCGGGTTGAATAAATGCTTATTGAGAGTTGATGGATGCCAGTACTGTCCACCACAGTTTACAGTGTTACACCGTCAAATTTACAATGATTTACCCACTTGTACATCAGTGTGTTATTACTGTATCAGTTCATCATGGTACTACAGCAAAGTGGATCTGACACAGGAACCTTCAAGACTACTAACCCCTATGCCACCTACTTCCCCAAAGCACTTTTTAGATTTTTTTTTAATTGATAAATAACAAGAATGGGCTTTTTTGACCATAACCAAGTTGTAGCACATTGGCAGGGTGGGATGTTTACTGGTTTTCTTTGTAGAAGGAAGCCCTGCTTTCATGAGGCATCTTTCTAACCACATGCCCTTAACAAGTAGGAGTTCTAAGAAATGGTGCCATGTGGACCACAACAGAACTTTACAGACTCAGATATATGTCCAGTCCAGAGCCGCCCCCAGCCAAAAAGCCTGGGTTATTAATTCCTCTTGCATGTCTTAACAGGGTCAAAAAACATGGCCTATCAAAGACTTGGGCAAAAAAGAGAACAAGAAGTTTCAGACAAACGCTTAGAGAAGGACAGAAAGAAATCTATATCCTTGATTTGTTCCATGTCCAACCTTTCAGGGGAGGGACATTATGCGGTGATGGGAAGTCAGGAACCCTCAGGTTTAATCCGTTTCACTTTTCCCGTGCAGTTCCAGCGTAATTCAATTACCTTAGTTCCCCTTTGCTGCGTAATGAATGAGAGCAGCTTCAACAAGTTAATGGACTGGGGCCAGTAAACACACGTTTTAAGGAATTCACAAGCTGTAGCGGCTTTGAAGAATGATAGATTGTTGAAATTAAGAGAACAGGGCCGTTTTTGAGCCTGAAACCTTTCCTATACAAATAATGAATAAATTGCCGCACTGCTTCCACAAGATGGCAAATTAACCCTCTGAGGTTGCACAGGTTTGCCGTCGTATTGAAATGTTTTGGGAAAAATGCAAGACAGCCGCCGCCGTCCTGTAGAAATAACCTCGACAGCAATGGAACAGTATGGCAAAGCTGAAAGTTTATTTGGGCAAAATGAGCTCGGGCAGGTGACTTCCTGTGTCTGAGTGTATATGAGGCTATGTCTATATATATAGAATATACAGTACTGTGCAAAAGTGTTAGACATGCAACTTCAATGTCTGTTGAGAAGTACAGGTAGATTCTTATCTACCATCAGAGAGGTTTCTGGTTGGTCCCAAATGCATTGTGCAGCCTGAGAATGATCTCAAACACCCAACCTCAGTCGTACACAACTATCTTGAGCAAAAAGAAGGAATCCTGCAACAGACGGTATGGTCTCCACAGAGCCCTGATCTCAACATGATCAAGTCAGTCTGGGAGGACATGCAGAGACAGTCAAAGTCTGCAGAAGAACTGTGGCCAGTTCCTCAAAATGTTTGGAAGAACCTGCCAACCTCTACCTTAAACTGCATGCAAGTTTGCATAAGAGAATTGATGCTGTTTTAAAGGCAAAGGGTGGTCCCACCAAATATTGATCTGATTGAGGTTTTTTTATCTACTGCACTTTTTACAAGGTTTATTGATTAATAAGTATTCATGGCATTATTTTTGGAACCGTCCTCACTTTATAGCATTTTTCCCACAGGTGCCTAAGACTTTTGTACAGTACTGTGTATGGATCTGTTGTTCAGTGTGTGTTGTCTGTACTCCTAGACAAACATTTTCGTATGCTCTCAGCTCAGCTCAACTTAGTCAGTGATGGGACCGAGTGTTTTTGAGAGGAACCAGTGGTTAGTCTGTCCGTTGTCAGAAAGGGACGTTTGCTTTATATCATATATAATTGAAGCATGTGCTGAGTTTGTCGAATGGATGGGCCAGAAACAGGCAGCGAGGATCACGAACTGAAAAAAGAATAACATTTCAGGCTGAAATCCCATCCGTGTCACTGGGGTGGACCGCTGACTCCTGTACGGTCTTCCTACTGTACGTTGAGGTAAAATGCAAAAACACGTGCTGCGGACAGTGTTTTCGGGGAAGGGGGCGGGAAATAGGTTCTGCGGTGCCGTTACGCGACAGTCATTGTTAAAGGCCTACAATGGAAAGCCACGGGGACGAACCGTCGGCAGCTACACAAGAAGCCCAAAAAGAACTGCGATACTTGCCCTCAATTTCCCTCCAAAGCGCCGATGTCTGCTGCTAATTGCACTATTCAAACTGTATCAATGGCCAGAAGATAATGGCACAAGATTTGTCCTCCTTCCAAAAGAGAAAGTTATTGAAAAATTATAATTGCCATTTCCTTTGCATATTTTAACAAAGAGGATATAACTTCCAATCTATATGCAAAGAGGAACGCTGAAACCTTTTTTTTTTTCTTTATCCCGCACGGTATGGAACTGGGCGAGTCGGATTCTGCGAGGCCTTTATTGAAAGAGTGGCTCTCTGCGCTCGGGAGGTGCGGGACGATGGGAAGTGGCCGGACTAATAACTGAGCAATCCCTAATTAAATCACGGCGTACACCTCCACACCGCGGCCCCCCATCCCCCCCCAACATGGCTTACAAACAACAGACGGTCCCGAAGGTGCAGTTGTAAAGCCACAAAGGTAGGAGATATAAAGCTGACAAGCGAACTAATTATCTGCAAAATTACAACATCTTAATGGAGGCTGTGTTTAGTTTGGCCCGTAACACGGCTGTGCTCATTAGCCGTGGGGGGCGGCAGTTAAAGCCGCCCTGAAAACTGGCAGCCGGGTGCCGCTTTTTTGTGGCGTCGTCTGTGTTTAAACGCGTCGCTTTTTACTGGCTATTTCTCACTGACCTTCGTGAACAGCGAACGCGGAACCTGCGCGATTGTTTACAGAGGATTCACGCGCACCCCGTTTATAGCCCTGCTCCCCGTTCCTTTTGTGACCGAGGAGCCGTGGCTGCTTTCGAAATCTGAATCACGAACGTGTGGCTGGGCTTGTGCCCAGTCGCCACTTTCTTTGCAGGGTTTGTATATAGAGGCTGGACAAAATGACACCGTGGCTTCAAGTGACACCAGGAACTGCCCAGTTATAATGAGAATGTTTATCACTTTGCTGAGGGGAAGGAGTTGGTATAGTGGTTAGTGCTGCTGCCTTTCAAACCATGTTGTAATTTTAAATCCCACCTCCTGCTGTAGCCCTCTTGAGCGAGGTACTAACCTTATATTGGTTTAGTAAAAGTTGCCCATCTTTACAAAAGGGCATAGAAGTGCAAGTAACTTCACACTGTGCGGAAAAGCATCAGCTAAACAAATAAACGTATAACTTAAAAATCGCTCAGTGGTCCGGTGTCTGTCCTGGAATTGTGGGGTTCAAGACTATGCACCCTGAGCAAAATATGAGACCATGGAAGGCAAATGTTAGTCATCAGTAATATTAATAACAACAAAAGGTCATTTCACCCCATCTTAATGCTCAGGTGTGAAATACATGATGTGAAGAGGAAGCTCCTGTAATGTCATGCTGGTTAAATGTTTCCTGGCATATTATAGCTACACTTTGAGAGTTATTTGTGTTCCGACATTTCTGCGTACAGTCATGTGTACAGCAGCTCTAAACCTGAGCTGTATTTACATTTCCAGTGCACTGGGACTGTTAGATACTACATCAGTGCTAAAAGTTATACCCAAAATTGTAAGTGGCACGGGTGGAAGACATCAGCTGAATAATGGCATCTAGCGTCGCAGGTGAAGCTGCTGCCTTCTACTTGAAGGACCTCAGTTCAAATCCCCCTTCTTCTGTAACACCCCTGGTCAAAGTCCTTACCCTGAACTGAAGCAGTAAAACCTGCCCGGTAACTGAAAAAGAAATCATTTTCAGTTGCTTTGAAGAAAAGTGTCGGTTAGAGAAATCTAAACCGTCTGTACAGCTGGATATTGTTTGTGGACCAGATTAAGAAACATCCTCAGAGTTGTATGACATCCCATGCCTTCCACCTGCAACCCGTCAGTGAAGCTGGCTGTTTGCAGACAGGTTTGTCTTTTGGGTGGGATGCCGCCCGTCATCTCGATGTCTCGGTGAGTAGATGAAGAAAGCTGGGAAGGAGGGCGGCCGTGTTGCTCTCCTCTCCAACCCCGCTTTTCACTTCTGCTCCCACCGAGCTCCGTTAATCCCGGTTTCCTCTCCCTCCTCTCCTCTGACATCCCCCCAAATCCCAATCTGGAGCCAAACCCAGTCCCGATAAGGCCCGCTCTTTATCGTCCTGCCAGAACGAAATGCTCTTCAGCTATTTTCGAAATATTGCAATACCCAGGTGACATCGAATAACCCCCACGCACGCAGATACACACAAACACACACACGTCCATGCAGTATGTGATCACAGCGAGTTTGAAGCCATTAATCCTGAAAGTCTGATTTCCATTGATGGAAAGAGAACAAAATAATAAGGCCTGGATAAATATGAGGAATATGCAAAAATAAGTCTTTATCTCTATACAGAGAAGAGCCTTCAATGAATATTAAGCAATATCCCATTTTTTTATTTGCCTGCAGTGCGTCACAATGAATCAAAGTAGAATCTGTTTTTTCTGGAAGAATCAGTCAGGAAAGGTGCCTGATGCGGCCTATGAAACTTAGGCAAACATTTTCGGCTCGTCTGCACATCGCTGTCATTATTGTACAGGTTAAAATGAGAGGCTTATTGTTTGCATTCTTGTTTAAATGCTGGCACTGGGATGCGGTTTTGTGCTCCGACCTCTTCTCCTCCTGTTCCGTTGAGAAACAGGGAGATTGTCACTTTTATGTGACCAGGGGTCACTGAGAGCTCAGTCCCACATCCTTTCCCCTTTCCTTCTGGACAGGAAGAGGCCAGACCTCGGCTGCAGCCCCCCCTGCTGACCTCATACCCCAACGCTACGTCTTGGACGTTGAACCCCATTCAAAACAAGACGATTTGGAGAGGTAAAGGTTTTAATAAGAATCAGAGGTCACTTTTGCCCTTTTGACCCCGGCCGATAGGGATATGTAGACGTGAGGTCAAGCAAATAAATATATCGTGCTTCAAATCATGGTAACCAGAAAATCAACAACACCTGTTATTTATCAAAGCCTGAGCTGAAACCAGAAGTGCACATAACTTTCTAACTGTCCTTTATTTTATGATATATCAATAGACAAACTATAGAAATATTTGCTGGACACCTGGTTGTTTGGATAGGATGTGATGCTTTTAAGGTCCTTGCACATGCATGTGCTGCAAACCCCTGAAACACCAGTGGCACCACATCAATCTGAGACACGGTCGTTCTGCTCCTTTTGCGCCCCGTTTTTGTCCTCCTTCCTTCTTTTACCCCATGCCTGTTCTGCCCAATTTCTCCCTCTTCCCATCCTCGTGCCCCCTTTCCAACCCCTTTCTATTTTCATACCATCCATCTTTCATCTTTTTCCTGTCACCTTTTCATCCCCTTTCCTGACCTCATTCCAACCCTTTTCCATCCTCTGTCCTTCCCTTTCCTGCCCTCTTTCTGACCCCCTTCCATCCTTTTCCCCTCATCTTTCCTTCTCTTTCCCGTGCTCTTTCTATCCCTGTTCTTGTCCTCTTTCCTTCCTTTTTCTGCCCCCTTTCCTTCCCCTTGTTCCCTTTCTCAGCCCTTCTTGCCCCCTTCCCCCAGCTGTGTCCAAATGTGTCATAAAACAGCCTCCCAAACAGGGGCTCCTCATTAGACTGTCTCATATGTCATGCTTGATCAGCATTTATGCTTCCCTCGTATGTGTCTGGAATTTATTAACCATATTAAAACAGCTAAAAGAAAAAAATATGTATATAAAGCAATTTGCTGTAGCCTCTCATTAGTCAAGTTTTTTTTTGTTTGTTTTTTTTTTGTAATGTACCGGTTGTCTTTGCACGTGTGTCTGTTTAGCTTCCCATTGTCCTCCGTCACACAGTCCCACTGAGCACAAGCACGATGATGTCGGCTGCCGAGATCCGAACGGCTTCCTCCATCGGTCCCGTCTGAAGGCTGCTGCATCCCGCGTGATCCCCCCCCCCCCCCTTTGTACCGATTCAGAACCGCCACCAAAAACGGCACTAGAAACACACAATAAAGGTCTGCGAGAGAANGATCCCCCCCCCCCCCCTTTTGTACCGATTCAGAACCGCCACCAAAAACGGCACTAGAAACACACAATAAAGGTCTGCGAGAGAAGGAAAAAAATAATAAGAAACGGTCTAAATGGCACAGATCAAAGTGGAACTTATTCAAATTCCCCCATTATTCCATAAGGTCGCCCTGCCAACTATTTACCTTTCACAGTGAAGGAGGAGAGGCAAAGCGCTTTGAAGAAATAATGAATTGATTTGGTGCGAGCTCATGGCCATTTCAGTGTAAATGGGACCTGCATATCATTTTTATTCTTTTTGAAGGCCATTAATCTCACCGCCAAACCCTTAGGATAAAGCCGGCAGCCACGTAAAGTCCAAAAAAGAGGAGGGAAGTGGGATTCGCTTCTTAACGCTGTTAATCCCAATCTAATTTAGGGATTTCGATTAGGGATTTAACAAAGGCCTTTTGACATTATCTGATTAAATGGATTTTTGTGACGTGCAGCGTTACACCTCTTTCTCATAGATAGACGTACGTATGTTTATAATCCAGTAAATCATGGCGTATGCTGCTTATTTAATTTGAATTTTAGGCAAATGTACGTATGTGTTTTTTAATGGAATAGGTACATTTATTGCGAATGGATCGCTGTAGAGATTTAATTTATTAGTTATACGATTAAGTCATTAGTTTGTAAATTATGTGCGAAAGCATACTGCGTGGTTTTACAGTTAACGTACAGAGCGGACAGCGCCGAGAACATCTGTGTCCGAGACGCCTTTTTCAGAAGCGGAAGCCGTGCCCGCATACTGCCACCTACTGGTCAGTGAGTCAGACTCTCCTTTCCAGGCTCCAGACCGGGGGAGGAAAAAGCAGCAAATGAGGGGGAAGCGGATTGAAGCGGACCTCTCCCGGAATTACGTTTGACATTCGTCACGACGGAGAGCGGCAGCAGAAAGGCTGTGGGCACCGTGCGAGGCGGCGGGGTGCTTTGCAGCCATTGTTTCGTGATTACTCCGGTCCGGTCGGCTCAATTAAGCGAACGCTTCCGGAACAGCTGTTCCGAGGCCCGCTGAGTAGGAAATATTCTGACTCACAGCGTGCACCCTGGACCGGCTTATCGGAAGATTTCCTCGGACAAATTCAATCTGCCCCGTGCAGATGTCTGAGAACTGTGTTAGGAAAGCCGACCCTTAGCGGTCGCCGTAAGACCACCAATAAATAAGCAGAGCGTGGAGTTGACTGTTCAAAACTGGTGAAACAAAGCGTTCGTATTCCGTCGACGTTCCCATGGTGTTTTTAAGATTAACATTGGTGCCTTTCAGCCAGAGCAAACTGTGTCTTGCGTCCCTTTAACAGTGGAACGCTTTTCAAACTTTTGACCTTTAGACTCGGGGTCAACATACGAAACACGCCGTTTTACTTGGAAAGTTTGCCTCGAATGAGACAATAAATGGGACATAAGCAATCCCAGGAGCCTCGGTGTCAGCAAGCTAGAATGTAGAAATGGGATAGATGTGTTCATTAAAGTGGGATTATGTAGGGGTGACATAACCGGGAGCTCAGCGCTGTTATTGTCATTACTGTGCCTGCATCTCACACTCTTTCGGTGTTACTCCCAACGTATTGCTGTAAAAACTGAGTAAAGTATCAAAATGGGGGATTTCATATATAAGAATCAAAGCATTGCTATTGAGCTGTCTGTCCTACTTACACTTTTTTTACTAATTCCCGCCTATTGTCTATTTTGCACTATTTATTTCTTCTTGCTGTTCCAGATTCTTCAGCCACTGTTTTGTCTTCATGCAGTTTCCTTTGCTATATAAAAAAAGTTCTTTATCTATCTCTTGTGGTATCTGTAGATATTTTAAAGGTGGTGCAATAGCACGGTGCAAGTGAAAGACATAATATATTTCCCAAAGCAAACGTTCCCGGGGCATTTTGGAAACACATCCCCCTCATCTGAAGCGTTACAGTTTCATTCTGCAGCATTACATGAAGCCTGAGGTTCAGACAGCAAGCAAACTATCGTATCATTATGTTACGTTACGTTGGGCTTCCATTAAAATTTTTCGTGCATTCTAAATTTTGAAAAATAAAACGGACGCTTTATACCGTCGAAATTCAGTAAATCTCTGACTTCTGTACATCTGTGACATCTGGGCCCATAAGGTGGTGTGTGTGTGTGTGTGTGTGTGTGTGTCTGCCAGGTTGTGTATGTGGGGAGCAGGTGTTCTAGTGGGGGGCGGCCGTCTCCATAATTAAGTGGCCAGCGTCCATTTAGCTCTCTGTGTTTACCAGTCAACATGAATCTGGTTTCCAGGGCAGCGGGCCTGCAGCGTCCCCCGCTGTCAGATGAGGGGGAAGAGAGAGAGGCCGACATTTTAACTTTCAGATATCCGCTTGCTGCAATAAAAGCCCGCAGATTTTCCTACCTTGTATAAATGCGGCGATAGAGGGTCAGTCAGTTTTCTGACCTTAAGTTTAAGCAGCGGAACCATCTGAACCGAACTTGGGCAGAACTGGTTTCCTTGGACATTGTCATGCAGTAGTCTCCAGAATTACTGGCACCCCTAATAAAGATGAAGAAACATACTGCCTAAAATAGCAATGAAAAAAACACATATAAAAGTCACGTTTCGTCATCAGAAAACCCACAAGCTTTTATTCAAATAAACCTCATCATTCTTACATTTTTAACATATAGGTCTCAAAATTACGAGTTCCCCTGTATTATTTCTCCAGTTTGCTGCTTGGGTCAGAAAATAAAAGACATAATCTCACATTGCACAGCTAATTCCTAAAGGACTCCTTTTTGGTTTTGTTGGGGTATGAAAAAGGACAAGAAAAGTGAGAAAACTTTTTGAGAAAGTTTAGCCTTTCCTTCATTTCAAATGACCATACAGATTAAAAAAAAAACTGTCTTGTTTGATCTCAGTCATTGTTTTAGGATTATTGCACTTCTGATAAGTTTGTGGAAAAAAACTGAACACAGTATAATAGCTCGATAACGTGGATAAATTCTGAAATATTACTGCGACGTGAGAAAACAACGAAATGCAATTGCTGAGACTTACAAGACACATTAGGAAGGATGAAAGGTCCTATAAATTTAGTTCAGGCGGAACCTTATATTCTCTGCAAAGTCCCTTTTGTATACAAATCCTGCCTGGCACGTGATCGTGGAAATCCGGCCGTAACTGATTTTATGATGATGTAACATACGGACGTGAAGCAAACGTGAAAACCTGGTCCAGGAATAAATTTGTTTTTATCCTTGTTTTTTTTTTTGCTCTCCATGTGCATCTTTTAGGCCCTTGTTAGAACCTGCATGACATCGTTCCTTTAAGCGGCCTGTACAGGTTCCTTGCGTTACGCTGACCTTAGTGAGACCACCCTGGGGCCGTCACTCGGCCTTTTGTTCCGTCAGCCGCTGCGCTTTCGGGGCGCGGTGTTTGCCGCGAGAGTCTGGCAAATTCCCTTTCCTCTGCAAAATGCCAAGGACACCGCTGGTAACCATTTATTACAGGGCTTGCTTCTCGCGCCAGGGCATGGTGGGATATTCATAGAAGTCCCGTTCTGTGATTTACACGAGAGACATCGTATCATACAGAAGAATCGACGGCGTGGGAGCCAGAAACAAGCAGACGAGCCAGACTTTTAAACAATGATTCACTGGCTGACACGAATCCCGAGTGTGAATCTGATGGAATAACTGTTTAGCCACAGAATAGCAGTAAATAATTCAGATTCACACGCGGACATGTATTTCGACTTGCTGCAAAACCCTTCTACTTCTTCAGAGAGGTGAATAGATGGCCAAAACAATATTGCTATAAATGCATACATGCTAGGTCTCCGTGTGGCCCGTGTCAGCTGACAGGAATTACAGTGTTGTCCACCGAAAAGGACGGCGACTTTTGACCCGAGTGGCCCGTAGCGGTTCGCCATATGGCTGAACTTTGTCTCGGAATACATTACACACAATGCTTGGCTCATCGCATTCCTCACTTTCGGACATTTCTAAAGTTACCCGTCTCTCTCTCTCTCTCTCTCTGAGCTCATGTCAGTTTTTTTTTTTTTTTTTTT
>UFQX01000204.1:306982-344877 GCA_900497675.1 Arapaima gigas | reverse complement strand
GGGGGGGGGGGGGGGGGGTTAGCAAGGAGGAAAAAACTGTTTCCCTGTGATTTCAGTTTTTTTCTGTCCTAGATTCACAGCTGCAAAATACGATAAGCCAAAACAATATAGCACTATACAGTATACAATATTAAATACAATAAACCTTGACTAGTGCCGCATCCTATAGAATAGTTTTGCGACAGCACTCTTTTATTTAAGCTCTTTCAGTAACTTCTCGCAATTTTTCATATTAAAAAAAGCTTTTCTGAAATATAACTGTCCACAAACTACACTGTTTTTTTGTGTTTTTTTGTTTTATTTGCTGTTATTAAATGTATAGCATGTGTTTTACATTATCTTGCACATGCAGTTTTCTGCCTCCATTTATGCAAAAAACTGCATTGATGACTGCTTGTGTGTGTGTGTGTGTGTGTGTGTGTGTGTGTGTGTGTGTGTGTGCACATATAATCAAAGCGCAGCTTCCTTTTCTTCTCAGATTTTATTGGCCATCATTTCTCTTAACTTCTTTTTTCTGTGAAGGTACCTGAGCTTATAAAACAGAATGCTTGTCATGTTTATTTGCTATTAGTAAATATATAACCTTTTGCTCCACTTTACTTTCCTGTACAGAGCCAAGCTTTATGATCTATACGTGGCGCATATATGTTCACTGTGGCAATAATACATCTAATGTGGAAGTGATATCCCGCGTCTCGGATGGTTTAAATGAGTGTGACCACAGAGATGGATTATTCATTTATTTTAATTACCCCGCACCTTTTATAACAAACTGAATTTATATAGAAAAATTTCCATTTTCAATTAAAACCCTGTGGCTATATGGCTGATTGCTCCCTATTTGACAGAGGACAGTTTAATTTGAAATGTATTATTCCCATGTCAGGAAAGGACTATTTGGATTTTAATTCCCCTCTTAACCATGATATCAGACCCCATTTAACAGATCAGAATGACATTATTTTCTTAAACTACTTTTCTTCATCAACATAACCAAATAGCAGCACATTTTTCCATCAAGTATTTCTTCGGCACACGGGATATTGCGAAGAAGAACTGGAGTCCCCGGTTTCTTTTCAACTTTGCCAACAGAGTGTTGCATTTAGGTGTGTGGAGTGACCTTGATCGTTTTTGGAGGGCGCCCGTGTTCTCAGTCGCGATCGGAGCCGACTGTGCCGCCGTCCCCCTGTGAGCAGCGTCACTCTGGGGAATCAATTTCCAGTCTTCTCAAGGACGGCCTCATGGGGCCTCAAGGCTTCTGTCCTCCAGGGCTAATTAACAGAGTAGCTCAGCTTGATCAATGACGCCACACACACACACACACACACACACACACACACACGACAACACAACACCTTTCCTTGAGCTGCTCTTGTCACCTGACTGTGTCTAACAGCAATGGATGCTAATACCTGCGCTAATGGCCCATCGAATGACTGTTTGGTGGCCCACCTGTGTCAACAGGTCACAGGTTAGCGCGAAAATAAACCGATGCGTTCAAATAATTAACCGCAACGAAATAATAAAATCCAAATGTTAGATCGGATTTTTACTGGTGAACCTCTCTTTATACTTGGCTTCTAAAAAATATGAAAGAAGGAATCTGATTAAAGTAAGTTTTACTGAATGATAAATTATTCATCAGGGATTGAGTTTTACTGAACTAACTGGAACCTCACACAGGTGACAGCTTTAAAGAAGAGGAAGACTGTCATAAATTTTATATATATATATATATATATATATATATATATACAGAGTATCAAAATGCAATGCAGAACAAAGTACATAGTAAATATAAAGTAAATATATTATTTATGGGATGAATAGTATTTCTCTGCCTATATTGCATTTCATCAATTAAACCGATACATTCATTTTATTTTTTTTCTGTTTTTAGTCAAGAAGTGTGGAAGATTTGCATTGCATCTCAAAATTAGAGCATTTTGAAGGTGAACTTGTTTAGTTAGACATCAGAAAAAAAAGCCTAACAAACACGCTTCAAAGTGTATTATTTCTAGTGATTTATATTGAATTATTTCCTGGTTTGCACTAGCAATAAAACGGTGGAAAAACAGTCGATTCACATAAACCGATTGTCCACTCGCCTTGCAGCCCACAAATGCGGATTTTCTGTGAAATACTCTGCTGCGTGTAAAGTATGTCCAGATTAACCTCTCCATGACCTCCTGAACAGCTGACATATCCATATGACTTATTTAAGTTTATATATTAAAAGCTGTACTTAGATCCATATAGCAGCCACCAGGCCCCGGACAGTCGCGTATATAAATGTAGCATAAAACGTGACAAATAGCGCAGACGGGGAAAAAACTGAAACGATGAAGAAAAAATGTTCCTTTTCGCTTTTTCTTTCTTACTCGTGTTTAACGCTCTTCACAGCTGACCACCTCTGTCTCAACTCGGCGGCTAAGTTACAACCTGTGCATTTGCGTGCGTTTTTTTTTTAATTGAAACAAATCTCAGTGCTTCTATTGTTAAGAAAGTTCAGAGTTTAAGAAAGTTTTTAATCCTGCCATTTCCCCGGTTCCCTAACCTGTTAATCATTTCGGCGGCCCGACTCCGATAAGAGCATTAGCAAACCGCGACACGGCGCGCGCAGCGGCTCCCCGCAGCCGCTCCCCGCAGCTCCCATCTCCAAATTAGCGTTACGTGACTGTAGCTCATATCGGGGAAAATAATTCATAAGTGTCATAAATAAATAATTGTGTGAATCCTGGGATAGCTGGAGTTTGACGTTCGACGCGCTGGGAAATATCCGAAACGCATCGCGGTGACAGATTGCCGTTCGCGTGCGAACGGTTGGCGAACGGTCGGCGAGCGAGCGACAGGCCGAGCGGAAGATGTCAGGCGTGAGGCCTGGCGACTCCAGGGGGTGCCGTGATCGCGTGGGCCCCGCACGGGCGTTGCCTGTCGCAGCCTGTGCTCCGAGAGAGAGGCGATCCCCTTGCGAGCGCAGGCCTCCGTGGGGGGGGAGACAAGCGTTACGAGTTCTCGCAGGAGAAGAATCCACTCCGGCAGAAGAAGGTTGTCTTCTCTCTCCTGTGACACGGCATTGGCACATCACACCCCGCACCGGTTTGGATCGCTCTCCTGGCAACGCGACCAAAACAAAACGGCAATCATCAAAGCCTCGCGGAAGAGGAAGACGCCTGTTTGTGATGGAATTACGAAAAGAGCAGCCGCTGCCATGTTATTGCATTTATTCATGACAGGAGCTTTTGATTCCGCAGCTGGACATTTACTGAAACCACTTGTACGACGTAACTTTAAAAATGTTCAGCAGTTGTTCGGGGCCTCGCTTTCTAGACCTCAGCCGGTGCGCCAGAAAAAGACATCCCTAAAGCACTACGCCGCTGGCTGTCTTTGGTTCAAATCCCCTCAGCTGGGCTTCGGGTTCAGATTCTCAGCTCCTGTGATCCGACCAAACTGGAGTACAAGAAGTGTAAAAATTTTGATTTGTTCATTTATCTGACATTTTTCTCTAAAATAACTTATAGTATGTGGATTTTATACTAAAATTTACTGGTTTATGAAGCTGGGTGATTTTGACTTGATAGGTTGGAGCCAACAACCTTAGACTTGGAGGACCGAAGGTTGAATCCAAACTCCTGCTGCAGTACCTTTGATCAAGATACTCACCCTGAAGTGATGCGGTAAAAACTGCGCTGCTGCACGATTAGTTAAATCACAGAGTAGATTTTGAAGTCACTAGTGAGTGAGATTCAAACCAAGAACCTTCGAATTGCAAAGTGACACATCAAGTCGCTTCCCTGCCTGATACTAGAGGTTTAGTACACCACCTGCTCTACAGAGAAGAGTGAAAACCAAGCAATTCTGCAATGTTCTACCCTTTTATACAGCACAGCATTCTTATTGTATCAATTCAGGGTGTGAATGAATGAATGAATGAATGAATGAAACTTTTTTTAATCCCCATGTCTGCAGCAGCATAAGACATACGTAGGCACATATGACTTCTGCATCCAGCAACAAAACAGAGATAAGTAGATAAACTACCTCCATCAGCAGAACTACAGCATGTGTGGCGATTCAGTTCTTGACCCTTTAATTCCAAGCCAAGACCTCTGACCGTTACACCACCTGCTGTTCAAGTGATATATGAATAAAAGTTTTTATTTGCAAAACAGAACTGGCTCATAACAGTATAGAGACGTACTGTAAGATGGAAATGAACACGAGATATGTCAGAATAAAAGGATTGCTGCAGGTAGTAGAGGTTTTCAAACAGCCGTATCTAGTAAGAGCTGGAACAAAAGGTGCAACGATTTTCCTTTATTCAAACGGTCACACAGGTGTAGCGTTGGCGTTTCTTTTGATTTTCCAGTCAACCCCGTTGTGCTTTATCGGGGAAGGCAGTACTGTAAACCAAGAGGGACAGATGAAGTTTTATATGAAGTGCTTTTTGAGTAGTTAATTAAAGTTTCAGAATTAATGTTAATTAAAAACGTGGATCATCCAGGCTCCCTGTGAGCGGGCGAGCGAAGGAGGCCCCGTTCCGGCTCCTCTCGCCATCTCTCCTCCCTTCGCCGTGACTGTGGGCGGCGACGCGGCGACAGAACCCATCAGCTGCGATTCCGCGCCGCCTTGTCACCGCGCTCCCGCGGTCAGGTAGACAAGCTGCTAACGCGCTGGCGCCACATCTCGCCGTCGAGGGCATATTGACATGTTTATCAGGCGACTCGACAGGGCCGGGCTTTAAAATAGCTACCCCTGTGAGGACGGGGAGAGTGTAGCCGCAGGCGACGGCCCTTCATCGGTGTGTGAACAGTCATTACCTGTCACAGGTTGGTGGCGGATAATCATCCACTGCCACACTTTACACTGTTCGCTTGCTTTCTGCTGCATCTTCTTACTTTCTCGCTGTCTTAGGGACGTAGTCAGTCTTTTTCACCTGCCGGTACACAGGAATAGCAGGGCCACTGGGTGGGGGGTCGAGCCATCACCTCGCAGTCAGACCACCTGGGTTTGAAGCCCCTCTCCCACTGTAATACCCTTGACCAATTTACAGTAGCTGTTCAGCTTCTGGATCTCGTCTGTCCCTGGAATTGCACCAACGCTGAGTTTTTCATACACCGAGTTCCTATTTTCTGTTATTTTAAATGGGGTAAAAATAAATAATGCGCTCCCAGTTCAACAGGAAAACACCTATGTAGCTATTAACTCAAACTCAGCACGATGAACACTGGAGACACCAGTTACTTATTTGAAAAACGCAATGTTTTCATTTATTTGCACGTTTATAATGCGTGGTTCGGTGTGTACAGTGCAGGACGTTTCACGTTAGTCGTTGTGTTACACATGGAAGATGAGAGGTCGCCCGCGTGGGGTTTGCAGCCTGACTTCAGTCTCATATGACATGTTGAATAAAGGGAATAAAAATGTGTACCAAAGTAAGCCACCACGTCCCCCTCCTTGTTTCACACAACAACTGGCATTTTAATAAACAGGTTTCTTTTAAGAAAAAAAAAAGAAAAGCACAATAAATGTGGTGAAATCTTCAGGGAGAGAGAAGCAGGTGGAAACAGCTGAAAACACCCATGCATCTGGCTTCGGTTATATTTGTACCGGAACACGAGCGTTTATTACAATACAGACAGTATTGTGTTATTACAGTACACTGTACAGTATGGTATTTAATTGCAGATTTTTTTTATTTTGATCTTTATTTGGATTTTCATTTTTGTTATTATGCTTAAGCTTGGAAAAAATAGTTATAATAATTTTGTTATAACAAAATTTTCCATTTGGATACCGATATACAGGAGCTGTTACAGTGAAAACTCAGATATAGAGAGATTGCTGCATTGACCTAAAACCGATTCAGTATGAATTACCCAGCTGTCTATTTGAGTAGAGTTAGTGACAATATTCTAAGCTGCTTTGGAGAAAAGCTGCAGCTGAATAATGGTCAGCAAAACGGAAGCATCAAGTTGTAATTGAAACAAGACTCTGTGTGACATGAGCTTTTTTACAATGTCTCAAAATAAACTTTATTTGCGCAACCAAATCTGTCTTGAAAAGTTTTCTATATATAAAATTTTCATATGTTTCATCATATATACTTTTGGTTTTTATCACAATCTTCATGTTTAATACTGGTCTCATTTATAAAATTGCAGGTATGTTTTTAGGCCACTTTGTCCTGTCCGTCATCATCTTGAGCTCGAACCTCTTTGGCGCATCCAAGCGGTTCCTGCGGATTCTCACGTGAACGGATGCCTCAGGACTAACTTTGAAAAAACATCTGGGGAGGAATGTCGCCACAGCAGAAAAACAGCTGGCCAAGTGTAAAAGTGTCAAGCCGATATTTATTGTGACTGCTTGAACGAGAAACTCAAGACGCACAACTGTGGCAGCTGTGACATCAAAATGTCAGAGCCGCGTTCTTCCTCGGCCGGTGACTCCGGATTCCTCGGTGTCGGTTTCCTCCGCAGAGGGCAGCATCCGCCCCGCGCTCAAACCTGCAACGGCACCCAAGGTCTGGGTTCGACAGGAACCCGGGAGGAGGGAAGGACAGGAGAGATGAGGGAGGAGAATTAAAAACACAGGTGGATATTTACAAAAAAACATTTGCATTTTATCCCAACTCTCCCCAGCGGGTGGACATTTCACATTCAAATCTTATTAATATTCCATTTTTTATTCAGTCTGTTAATGGTCATGTACAGAACACTGTACATAGATGCCAGAATGCAAGATTTTATAAAATGTACAGTACTGTGCAAAAGTCTTAGGCATGCAACTTCAATGTGTATTGAGAAGAACAGGTAGGTTCTTATCTACCATCAGGGAGGTTTCTGGTTGGTCCCAAATTCATTCTGCAGCCTGAGAATGATCTCAAACACCCAATCTCAGTCATACACAACTATCTTGAGCAAAAAGAAGGAATCCTGCAACAGATGGTATGGTCCCCACAGAGCCCTCATCTCAACATGATCAAATCAGTCTGGGAGGACATGCAGAGAGAGAGACAGTCTGCAGAAGAACTGTGGCCAGTTCCTCAAAATGTTTGGAAGAACCTACCAACCTCTACCTGAAACTGCATGCAAGTTTGCATAAGAGAACTGATGGTGTTTTAAAGGCAAAGGGTGGTCCCACCAAATAGTGATCTGATGGAGGTTTTTTTGTTGTCTACTGCACTTTTTACAAGGTTTATTGATCAATAAGTATTCATGGCATTATTTTTGGAACCATCTTCGCTTTATAGCATTTTTTCCACAGGTGCCTAAGACTTTTGCACAGTACTGTATTATTTCTATGGGGCAAGTGGATGAACTGATATTGATGAAAATAATGGTTTGCTTTATCAAATACAGTAAATCATCTCTACATTCTCTGCTTTTATTGATTTATTTGCATTGGTCTGCAAATCAGATTTTCTCCTATTGAATTTATGTTTTCAGCTGCAGAGCACATGGGACAATTCCCGCAGCTAGGGAAGGAAAACGGCACGCTGGCGTCGGTGCAGAAATCGCACTTCCGTAACGTTTCATCACCTTGGATTGTGGAATCGGTCGAGGAGCACGGCTCGCTCAGCTCCCTCAGCTCTCCACCCCCACTACCATGTCTCCTTGTGATGCGTCGGGAGCTCTGGACTCCGGCGGTGCCGTCCATCCCTTCGTCACCCTCGTTGTTATTCCTCACACTCCTCCCTGGCTGAGAAAGTTGTCAAACTCACGCGTCTCTCCCGGATTCTTCCCCGCCGCTGCTGGTCTGGCACCCCGGCGGTGATGCGAAGTCCGTGGAAACAACAGATAGACGCGTTTTGTGTCTGTCGGACCCCATCACTGCACAGTTATCTTTTTTCTCGGAGAAAGAATGTCTAACGCGTAACCTCTGCGCCTGGGTCTGTCTCCGTATCGCGTCTTTGAAAAGGCCTACAATCCATCGTAGGCGTTCTGAAGTGTCTGTCATCTCCAGCCCTCTGTCTCCTCCAGGCCCCTTCCCTGACTGATAAAGAGTTTAAATACAATTCCTATCAAATTGATTAGAAATCTCATTAACTTAATAAAAGGTCTGGAGAAGTATAGTAAATAAAAAGTGTCTGGCATGTGGGTGCGGACTCATTTATTATTGATCAACCTTTTCCCACCCATCGGCTGCCAACTCTGCTGGAGATTTGCTGACTAAGAAGCGCGTCACTCTACACTTCCGGAAGGTCCTGCCAATTACCGTGAAATACCATACGCGCTATGCCATGTGATACAAGGCAGGACGTCTTCTAAATCCAGAAAACGTGTCAAACCATCAAGAGGAGTATATTCCACCCCGGAATGGATTTTAAATCAGTGCGTATTTTATTTAAGTGGACTACATTTTTGGTGCCTGGAGCAGGGGTTCTTAACCTGCGGACCATGTAACCCCTCTGTGGATGAGCTTGAGGAGGTTTTTGAAGAACTTAATTTACTTCCTCACATTTTTCTAGTGGTCATTAGTTTTGATCATATTCTTAAAGGGATCTAGAAAAGATGGAGAATCCCCGGTTGGCACTCTATGAACGGGAAGTATTCGAGTTTTAATGAATCATTTTAACTCGACGGTACATCTTAGTCGAGGATACATAAACATCTTTACTGTTTATTCTACCACGCAACCGTATATTAACACTTGCTTTGTGCACAGATTTGCAATAGACTTGTGGGCAGCAGGTGGCGTAGTGGTTAACACTGCTTTTGGCCTCGAGGGGCCCCAGGTCTAATCCAACTACTGCTGTCGTGTAATGAGCCTGGTACTTACTGTGAATCATAAGAGCAGAGCTCACCCTGCAGCATAGATGGGTAAATCACAGTAAGTAGCTTAACACCGTGAGTCACTTTGGAGAAAAACATGAGCTAAATGAATAAATGTAAATCCGCACTGTGTTCGCAGAGGTGATGCTGAACCAAATGGGCGACTGGAAAAATGATCGACTTCTGCAAACTGAGTCACCGGATGACCCCCAGCTTGCCTTTAGTGGGAGCGCATGTGCTCAAACTGTATAAACTCCGCCCCCAAGGGCCTCGTTCGTCTAATAAGGACCAAAACTAACTATATGAATTAGGATCTGGAAATGTGGTTCCACCATGGCCACAAGCGAATCAGACCATCTGACTGACTGTAAAATGGTGATGAGAACAATTTCCCATGGTGTGTGTGTGTGTGTGTGTGTGTGTGTGTGTGTGTGTGTGTGTGCTGCATGAAGCAGTGGGAAACTGCCCTTGTTAAGGCTATGTGACTTCAGACGTGAAGAGCACTTTGAGAAATGGCAAAAGCATCATTAGTGGCACTGACATCAAAGGTCCGAGAGGGTCTGCTGGGAACCTCAGTTGGGTTTGTGGAATCCGATGACTAGCATTGTCTCTGGACAAGGGAACACAGTGGATATATAGATATATTCCGTCATTTTTCCCCTCAGTTTCAGCCTCCTGGCAAACCATCTGAGGAGTAATGTTAAAAAAGGATCCAAAATGAATAATCATTTGTGGAATTGCAACATATACAGTCCTGTGCAAAAGTCTTAGGCACCTGTGGGAAAAATGCTATAAAGCGATGATGGTTCCAAAAATAATGCCATGAATACTTATTGACCAATAAACCTTGTAAAAAGTGCAGTAGACAAAAAAACCTCCATCAGGTCAATATTTGGTGGGACCACCCTTTGCCTTTAAAACAGCATCAATTCTCTTACGCAAACTGGCATGCAGTTTAAGGTAGAGGTTGGTAGGTTCTTCCAAACATTTTGAGGACCTGGCCACAGTTCTTCTGCACACTTTGACTGTCTCTGCATGTCCTCCCAGACTGATTTGATCATGCTGAGATCAGGACTCTGTGGGGACCATACCATCTGTTGCAGGATTCCTTCTTTTTGCTCAAGATAGTTGTGTATGACTGAGATTGGGTGTTTGAGGTCATTCTCAGGCTGCACAATGAATGTGGGACCAATGAGAAACCTCCCTGATGGTAGATAAGAATCTACCTGTACTTCTCAACACACGTTGAAGTTGCATATCTAACACTTTTGCACGGTACTGTACATCAGCTCTCAGTAACTCAGGCGTGTTTGGAGGGGCTTGGTGGTCCACAGTCTATCCTGGAACCATAGGGTGGCAGGCTGGGTGCACCCTGGATGGGGCACCAGTCCATCACATGGCAATCACATACACACACTCATTAACTCCCTCTCTCTCTCACGCTCTCCCTCACACACACACACACACACACACACACACACACCCACCACATGCAATTTAGAGTCACCAATCTACAGCAAACATGTCTTTGGACTGTGAGAAGAAACCCGCATGAACATGGAGGGAACGTGCAAACTGCATACAGACTGAGCTGTCTGAAGCCACGTCCAAATCCACAGACCAGGAGCTGCCCACTGGACCAAACATTTCTAATAATGTTTTGTTATGAAACACCCATCTTTCCGTTTTCAACAGCATCTTATTCTGAAAGGCCCTAAAATAATACAGCATAAATGGTACTAATAAAAACAGTCAGGTGGCAGCACAGTGCTCTGATGTGTGTCACTTCGGCCTTCAAATGACAGCATTAGTGATAGTTAGTAGGTAGTTCTTTTTTTTTTTTTAACTTTTTCACTCATATCTGACCGCAGACCGGGCGGCTCGACTTCTCCACCTCCCGCCCTGCCGTAGCAGCGATTCCGGCCTCGCCGGGACCCCGGATTCCACCCTCCTTTCCTTTCCTACCTCCTTCAGCCCCTCTCTTAATACACGACGCACAGAGAAACATCCCGCAGACGAATCAGAACAATAATGTCGGCACCGGGGAAGGAAATATGATTCAAAGTCTTCATTTTTGATTATGTTTGCAGAAACCGTCCTCGGAGCACTTAGGTTTCTGATACAGCCGAGCTGCATCTAACCGGATTAGGAGAATTGTCTCCACCGAGCAAACTGTATTAAGAAGCCATATAGCCATGTAATCATCCTCCGTGGATGTAAGAAACGCTGTTTATAGCGGAACTGCCGTTCTGCCAAATTCATTTGACTTCATTTCTTTAGCACGATTACTGCACAAAGCTAACACGCCAGGCCCGTGCGTTTCACTCTTAATTCTGCATCGCCTTGTTATGTCACATATCGCGAGGACTTATGGCGAAGCTGAGCGAGGGACCTGTGGCAGTTTCCAGCCGAGCAGAGAAACGCACAAATAAACTGCGTTAATTAAATCTGCAGTTTGATTTATTGTTGCAACAGCCTTTGCCTTTCTCTGCGGTCCAATTTAATTTACATAACAAGGGATATCGTTTTTTTTGTCTATTTTAAACTAGTACAGATTGCACAGCAAATGTTCTTCCTGGCAATTTTTGGAAATGCTGCTCCGAATGATTTAACAGGGGCCACCCCGACACTGAAGGCAAAGAGGGACAAATTATTTTTACAACAGCGCCACCTACCGCCGCACCAGTAATACTTGACAGCGCTGAGCAGCAGTTGGGGAAACTTTTCATTTCTGTTCAGCTGCTGCTTCAGAAAAATGTAAATTTCGTTAAAGACCGCTGAATAATTAAATACATTATAATGCGTCATAACAGCAAATAATGTCGGGGAAAATGTGTGTTGTTTTCTAATTTGTTTTCCAAAGTTCGGCTTCAGTGAGAAAAGCATGTGGGAAGTAATTAAAGTTATTACATTTCTGACTGACTTTAAACTTGTTTGTTTATGTGTTATGATTGCTTTTATTATTTTGCCTAAAACAGACTGGGAAATGAAGTAAAACAAAAGTCAGAATATCCGTTTTCAACTCATTATTCATTTTGAAAAAGTATTCGGATAGACATTTGGGGACGTTTTCCTTGAGTGAACTTATGACGTAACAGATAGTCGCACTTCTTTTATTTAGTTAAAAGACAAAAAAACAGGAGATCAAAGAAGTCCAGTGACATATACACTAGAAGAAAAAACGAAACATTATGCGTATAAGTCATAATATCTGAAAGCAGACCGTCCATAAACAAATAAGGCTGGGATATGAAATGGATATGGGTTTGAGTTTGAAATGTACCAGTTAAGACAAACTACGCGCTTGCGATCACATCAAAACAAACGAACACGCGGTGTGGACAATAACAGGACAACGAGACCACCTGCAATGACAATTCGCACCTGTCCAGAGCTCAGCGGAACAAGGCCCACTGCGGGACACGGTCGTCTGTCTCCTTTTTTTCTGCGTTAAATGCGTTTCTTTATTTGTCTTTGTACCTTTTTCTTTCGCGCCTCTCGTTCCAAACCAGGTGTCACGTGACGCCGAAGCGCTCGGCGTCCGGAACCATGGAAACGGCAGGTGCGCAAATCGGCCGTGGAAACGAGCGCAAGTGCGGCGACCGGAGACCGAGATGGAAAAAGTGAGGACGTAGCAATACGTGGTACAGATTTTTGTATTGATATACATAACAAACCAAACTATTACACATTTGTTTGAATCTGCACACTTTTGCAGACGTTTATAGGCCGGTCCCGCTCGGCTCGGCTGTTCAGCATCTGCGTGGGATCTCGCTTTGATTTACTACGGTTACCTGTTCGCAGGTGACCCACCGGGGTTTGCCCGGCAATGTTTTCTTTCTTTTTTTTTTTTTTTGCGTGACACCTGCGTGACTTCATAATAAAATTCTATCGGTCTTTTTATTTTTCCTGCTCTGACGTTTAGTCCGATGTCCAGTTGCAGTGAATGGCTCAGGTGGTGGAGGGGGCCTCCCAGGTGAGTCCTCACATCAACAACAACAACACCAATAATAATAATAATAATAATAATACATGCGATTCAATGGACAAAGTTGTTGCTAGTGCCAGCCACACTGGAACCTCTAGTCTCCTGAGGTTTTGAGAATACAGAGAATAGCTCGATGGCCAAATAAAAATGGAGTCTGCAGCAGATATGGGTGAAGTCCCACGGATGAGGCCAGGGGAGAATGGCAAGACTGATGCAAGGTAACATGGCCCAAATAAACAAACAGCTCACTACAACAGCAGAGTGCTGGAAAAAATCTCAACTTATCAAACCTTGAAGCAGACAGACCGGTAGCAGCAGGCATCAAGGTTCATCCCATGAGCTCAGCACAAAGAAAATTAGACTTCAGTGGACATACAGTTATAAAATCTGGATGAATGTAGAGAGGCAAAAACATCGCCTAGTCTGTCAAATCCCCATTTCTATTGTGACGTGCCGTAAAAAAGAATAATTCTTTGGATTCGTGCTGCCTGGTGTTCAGTTCAGACCGGTGGTGGCAGTATAATGCGTGGGGACAAATTTATTGGTCCACGTTAGGTTTTTTGCACCACCTGAGCATTGCTTATATTCCACAAAGCACAAAATCATTCACTGAGAAGATGCTTCATAGCCAGTCTAGCTTTTTTCCAGCTGATGCTTCCAACAGGACTATACTTTGTTCCACTTGTCTGCATTCTCCCCACCTCTTAAGTCAAATGATGAGGAAAATGTTTTGGATGAGATTGAACTCAATTCTGAAAGAATGTGCCACCAAAGATTCTCTAAGGGTATGATAGAAATGGGGTTCTCAACCCTCAACCCTGAGGTGGAAGTGTTAGAGTTGTGTAATTTCTACAGGCAGAATTTAGTTTGCATAGATGCAGGGCTGTGTGAATGTTTGTTTCATCTCCCCAATACCTTGCATTCCAGTGTAGGATTCTGTTTGTTTTAATCTATTACTTTTTTGGTTAATCTTCAGGAAGGTGACACTGGTCATGGTCGGACTTGACAATGCTGGAAAAACCACGGCGGTGAAAGGGATTCGAGGAGGTGAGTTTTCTTCAGACTAGGATGTGGAGTGTTTTGGAAAAAGTATCTGGCCCCTTCCCGATTTTCCATATTATTGCAATTTTTTTCTACAATGAGTGGTTTCAGAGCTTTAGCCAAAATATAATACTAGATGGTGGAGCCTGAGTAAACACATAACACCATTTTTAAATTACTGTTTCATTTATTAGGACCAAAGGACCAAAAGTTATACAACTCCCATATCTCCCATGTGAAAAAGTAATTGCCCTCTTAAACTTAATAACTGGTTGCCCAACCTTTAGCAGCAGTAATTGGAACCAAACGCTTCCTATAGTTTGATATCACGTTTCATGTTTTCGAGCATGAACTGATGATTTTGGGTCCTGCCACAGCTTCTCCATTGGGTTCAAGTCAGGACTTTAACTAGGCCACTTGAATTTTGTTTCTTTTCAGCCATCCAGATGTAGAGTTACTTTTGTGTTTTGGATTATTTTATTGCTGCATAATTAAATTACGCTCCAACTACAGCTCACAGACAGATGACTGGACCTTCTCCTTAAGAATTTTCTGGTACAGTGCAGAAGTTTAGGTTTTTTTCATAATTGCAAGTTGTCCAGGTCTTGAGGCAGCAAAGCATCCAAACACAAGCACACACCCACCGTCATGTTTGACTGTGATGTTCTCACTGTGGAATGGCTGTACTTGCTTTATGCCAGACATGGGCCAGGTGGGACCTCTGTGGTTGAAAGAGTGCTACTTTTGACTTGTCTGTCTATGGTAAATTATATCAAAACTCATGGGTATCATCCAGGTGCTATTTTGCATGAGCAGTGATGTTACTCTTTTACAGCAGTGATTTCAGCCTTGCTGTTCTCCCATAAATCCCATTTTTGTCCAGCGACTTTCTTACTGTGGAGCCATGAACAATGAACTTAGCGGAGGCAAGAGAGGATTATAGTACTTTAGATTTTTTTCTGGGGTTTTTGTGAAATTTTTGTTGTGCCCTTTGAGTAACTTTGGCAGGCTGGCTGCTCCTGGGAAGATTCACCACAGTTCCAAGTCTTCTCCATTTGGAGATAATGGCTCTCACCGTAGTTCAGTGGAGCCCCAGGGCCTTAAAACGGCTTTATAACCGTTTCAAAACTGAAATTTCAATAACGGTTTTCATCTTTTCTGAATTTTCCTTTGATTGTGGCATAGCATTCTTGTGGAAACTTTGTGGTGACTACTTCACTCTCATGGTAAGGTTCAATACGTAGTAAAGTTTAGATTCAACAGGGCTGCTGCAAAGATGCCTGACTGTTCAATTGTCAATTCAATTTGGTCAATTTGTTGCAGTTGTTGGAAGTTAATTCTTCACATAGGTAATATGGATGCTGAATAACTGTTCCTTAAATAAATGAAGCAATAGTTTAAAAACTGTTATAGGTTTACTCAGGATCCCTTCGTCTCATTTTGTCTAAAGATTTGAAATCATTCAGTGTGACAAATATGCAATAATATGGGAAATGAGAACATACTTTTTCAGCACTCTATCTAAGATGCACAGGCAGCAGCTCATGAATCCTACCCTACAAATGCCTAAAAACAAAGATCTGCTTGTAATCCTGTTAAACATGTTCAGAAATCTCTGCTGTGGAGGGTGTTTTTACCTTCCCAGTTGGTTGCTTTTTGCCTCTCTCCAGGGTTACTGCTGATATTTTGATTTCATAGTTTAATGCAATGTTCTGTGTCAGATTTTGCACAAACAAAAGAAAAATGGCTGCACTTGAACTTTGATGCTGTCAGCAGTTTTTTGTCCCTGAAAGAATACCTGAGCTCAGTAAAAAATGAATGTTTATTTTTGCCTCCCAAGAAAACCCAAAAAATGTGCTCCCCGCAGTGGGCTTCTCCAAAGTAGACATGAAGCAGGACAAGTTTGAAGTCACCATCTTAGACCTGGGTGGCGACAAAATGATACGGGGAATCTGGAAGAAGTACTACCCCGAGTCGCACGGTGTCGTGTTCGTCGTGGACTCCAGTGACGTCCGGCGTATCCAGGAGACCAAGGCCACCATGACTGAAGTCCTGCAACACCCGTGGATTGCTGGGAAACCCGTTCTCGTGTAAGTAGCTTTCTTGGCACTTTCTCCTTTTCCCCAGATAAAGCAGGTGGAGAAGCAATGAAGGATTTTGGAACAAAAATTTAGTGAGTTGGGTCTCCACGAACCATAGGTCCATAACCAGAAGTTTATCAGTTAATATCCACTAGGCAGAACTGTAATAAGAGATATAAAAGTGGATGTAGAAAAGAGTTTTAAAGAAAATTGCAATGAAAGGATTTTTATCTTTCATTATATTCAGTACACAAACATAATTAAAAAACAGCTGTAAAACATATTATATCCTATAAACATGTTACATCATGTTCTCTCTCACACACACACACACACACACACACATCCCCAGTGCTGAAATACAGGCTTATCCTTTTCCAGCCTTTACACAATGCTCAGCTCTGCCAGGTTAGTGAAAATTCAATATAGTTTGAAGGTTCACACCCAAGACCTGCAGAACAAATGGCAAAGAATCACCACTTTGACTTCTGGCAGTATATTAATGGAGGTAACATCAATAAATGTTGCACAAAAATAGGATGATGTAATGTTTTTTTTTTAATGTTATGCCGTTTAATAGTAAGGCTCCTTCAAGATGTATAATTTGAGACCTGATACTTATTTTAAGCTGCGGGTTTGATGTGAAGTGTAGCACATCTGTAAATGTTGCCATAATATCCTCACAACATACATACATGAAACAGTGTGGGATGCGCACAGCGCGCTGAAATAATACAAACTGTGTTTAAGCGCGTGTTTCTATTCAGCATTCATTTTGCGCGGCGAAAGACTGTGGAGCATTCTAATTCAGGAATAAATAAATGCATTTCACAGAGTTACGACCTTCAAGTTTCTCTCGGCGGTGGAAGGTCAGCAGCGGAGTGTTCGGCATCTCCATCAGGCTCTGCTCTCAGTTTTAGTGATCGTGTCACATTTTAAAGTGCTTTTTGTCCAGAACTTTCCCGTTGCCACTCATCTGGCTGGCAACCGGACACCGGGCCGCCTTTTCTGTCGACTCGCCACTGAGGTTTTCCTGGGCTGCATCCATACACAGCATCCAGTTTTGCAGACAGAGCCGTGCAGCTCAGACTGGGGTGTCCAGCGTGTCAGTGTGGCTGCGATCCCCCCGGCTGTGGAACGAATCAGCAGCGTTTTGTTGACGGACGGGTGGGTCCAGTTCTGGTTGCCCGTGGTGATGGCCGGGTCACTCCAGCAATCGGTGCTTTAGCTGTCCTGCATGGCGCCATGTGTTTCATAGTGCGAAAGGCACAGTTGGCCGGAACCTGAATCAGAGGAGCACAAGGAAGTCATCATCAGCATTTTGTTAGAACCCTGTATTTGTGGCCAGCCAAGTGGGCAGGACAGTACGGCAGGTAACGTCGATGCCTCAGACTCCCTAAGCTGTGCATTTGATTGTGGTCTTGGATTCAGCTCAGGGTGAGCAGAGCTTGAACCGTCTCACTGGGTTTGGAGTCCAAAGACATGGGCAGGACATAGCAATGGTAAACCACTTCCCTACCCTCTCTTTCCATGTAAAGCCACACAAGCTGATTTGGGTCAACTGCCCTTAACCCCAGCTTACAAATGGAGAATGTTAATATCTGAGCGAAGGAAAAAATCAAACCAATTTGTGCTGCTACTTGCAGATCTTGCAGGGACAGCAGCAGCAGCACAATTTCTTGAAAGGGTTCTTCTTCTTGTATTTGACTGCCATTTTGAATTTCTCATTAGAGGTAGCTAAATAGTCCTGTGTTTTCTGCACATTGGCCTGGATGTTCTCGATGTGTTCTCCCTGCTCCTCCACCAGCATGTAGATCTCCAGGAAGAGGTCCCGCAGCTCTCTCATGTTGCTCTCCAGGCTGACCAGCTCTTTGTGCCGCTGCTCGATCTCCGACAGCTGGGCCCGTGTGATGTTCGCTTCATGTAGGATGTTCTCATTGAAGACTTCCCATCTGCCCTGCATCACCATCTCGTTCACCTCCTCTTCGGACACCTCGCGGCCAGACACTTCCAGCTGGCGAATAATGAACTGCTTGCACTTGTCCTGCTTGGTGATCAGGGAGCTATTGTATTCACGCATGATGGCCTGAAAGCGCCGGAAGAGGGCTGTGTACTGGGCTCGTTGAATGCGTGTAAATGCAGCGTATCGGCCGCCCTCTGTTTCTGCAGTCTTTGCTCGCCGGGACAGTGCCTCCAGCCTCTTGTGAATGCCCTCAGCCTGCAGCTTGATGTTCCGCGTGATGCTGCTGTCCTTCTTCATGACACTGAAGCGCCGCATGGCCGCCACCAGGCTTTTCTGCTGTTGGCTGAAGTTCTTCACCTCAGCGTCCAGGTCATCAATGCTCTCACGAATACGCTGCACCTCTTCCAAGAAGGTGTCCAGAAGTGGTTCTGGCTCAAAGAGCACAGCTTGGGGAACTACCGGTGTGCTGTCCCCCTCCCCCAAAGAAGGACCGTCCTCATCCTCCTCTCTGGTCTCCTTCATCCTCTGCCGCAGCTCCTCCAGACGGTCCCTCATAGCAGCAGATGATCAAAAGGACCTTTGACACTTAGAGATTTACTTCTGCTGTAATTCTGAAGTTCACTACAGAAGAATGAAACACGGTCGCCAGCATGTCGCCACCTGAAATGAAGGAAAGGCGGGGTTGGAAAGGAACGAAACTCTGAATTGAACACAGATGTCATTCAGCTGCTGCCTTCGGTGCCCTTACTAAACACGATGACGTACAGTTCTTCCTGAGGGCAACACGATGGGGCCAAATGTAAATATGTACTTAGGTGTGCAGGTGTAAAACGACAACAGATCATGTGGAAAACCACCTCGCCAGCAAAAGTGAAGCAGGAATTACTCAAAGTCGAGCACTAATATACCAGCAGAATGATGTTCACCTTTCCAGTTTGCTCATGCAAAGCCGAGTTGCTACCACTTGCCCTTGAGGAAAGTGTTTGTTGTTCCTTTTGTTTATGTTCAAAACACACAAGCGATGCGTCTTTGTCAACCTTTCAAGCTTTCGGCGTGGCAGAAACTGTATTTTTCTCCCGCTTTGTGAATGTCATTTATATTATGCGCAGAACGTATTTTCCTTTGCAACTTTGCTCATTTTGTGTGGTAGAAACGGTCATTATAAATGGAAAGATTCATGACCCAGTCTGACCTGCAGATGCTATTCCATTTGCGATTTGTCTTTTCTTGTTGAGTGCCGTCGAACCGATGCCGAATATTTTGCCCTCTGCTCGGTGTCCTTAGTACTGAAAGTTGTGTTTATGACCAGTGTGACTGAGTCCATCCTCCTGGTTGCTGGTTGACCTCTTCTCTTCCTCCAGCTTTCCAAAACAATACTGTTTTCTTTTAGAGAGAATCTGATCTTCTCACAATGTGTCCAAATACGATAACAATGTCAGCCTTACTATTTGTGCTTTGAGCGAGACAGTTCTGGTACTGATCTAACATCCATCTGTTGCAGATTCAAAGTTCAAAGGAGTCAATTCTTTCTGTCTTGCATCTTCTGTGTCCACATGTCACATCTATATAGTGTTACTGACAATAAAATTGCTTCAACAGTTCTAATCTCCGTTCTTCTGGGCACCTCAGCACATCTGAGGACCTCTTCCAAACTTCTTAGCTGTTCAATGCTAGATTTTGACAGCAAAGACTAAAACTATCAATAATATGCATGTTTTTACTTATTTTTGAGATACTTAACCTGTTTGCACACACAGTTCACCCTCTGCAACTAATTTTGTAATATGACAAATATAAGCAGTTTTCCTAAATACGGTTTTTTGGAGCACTATTTAGATACAGACTGTCATCCCCGCGTTTCTCGTCATGGATGCTGGAGAAGGTAAAGCTCAGTTGCTAATGCCGGATCAGTATTTTGTTAAGATTTTTGTGGTGAAGCACAAGTAGCTGGAATGTATTTGAGACCATGTGAACATAACCTTTGGAAAGCTTGTCAGGAGGGCTGAGGGAGGGGGGGGGGGGGCACAGTTCAGTCTTGAAAAGGATANGGGGGGGGGGGGGGGGGGGGGGGGGGGGGGGGGGGGGGGGGGGGGGGGGGGGGCACAGTTCAGTCTTGAAAAGGATAAAATTGAAATGCTCAGGATCAGTGTATATCCAGTTACTGGATGGGGTCCAAACCAGAGGGAAAAAATGCGCAAATAGCAGGGTGGGAAGTGTGTGCAGGGCTGTCTTTCAACCAGCTTAGCAGGGAGAGCTTATCGATATAAGTGTGCCTATTGTTTCCGGGAGCGAAGGCGCGGGGTGACTGACCGAGGCCCCGCTGGCCTGGCTAAGGCCACCGGAGCCGCGGCGCATTAGGGACGCAAACAGGTGCAGATCAGCCGAATGAAGCCAGAAACTAAAATGTGTAGTTTGTTTTCAGTCCCGTCAACTTGCTGTGTCATTGTTTGTTTGTGAGATACAAGGTGTGACCATAACTCAGCCTGGATCTTTATTATTGCTTAGCTTCACGCAAACATCCCCCAGCATTACCCTGTTGTACATTAGCACACGTCCTGATTTTGTTAGACACTGAAAATAAAATGGCTGAACTGTCTGATGCATCTCTCTCCCTGCCTGTGCTGTTGAACTGTTTCAATACACCTTTTCTCCACTCCGGTTTTGCTTGCTTAACAGCCGCTGAAAATGAATTACTTATAATTTATTATCGGACTTTTGAAGGCCGCGCGTGTCAAGTGTGCAGCTCAGTGGCCAAGTTTGCGGTAAAAGCAGAGTAATGCCAGCGCTCTCTGAAGCTCACACCCTTTTTTCATCTCCACCTATTCCTCTGTCAGTGCTATAATAAAAGTGTTCTTTATTGTGTTGCTTTAGTTTCGGCTTATGTTACACAGAGCAAACACTGCCTCACAGGCATTAGCTTAATCTTTGGTCCACCTTAGTAAATACATTCTTTCTTTATTATTCGGCCGGGTAATAATGAATGATGAAATAATTCTCACATGATTTAAATTTTCCTCATAATTTTACTCACATCACGAGGCATCTTTGGACCCTTTCTTGACCAGTTATAGTTTTTCTTCACAGCCAGTAAGGCCAAGTGAACTGTATTCTCAAGAATACAGTGGTGTATAAATATGTCACAAAAGAAATAAGAAATCTGTTACCTTTTTGTGATGAAACATTCCCCAACTTTGTTGTCATTCCAAGACGCGGACAGGTTACATCTTCTACCTGAGCCCTTCTAATCGCTTCTATGAAGTCGAGGTCTTCGGCAGCTGCATCTGAAGGGTCTTCAGGAAAAATCCCAATCGACTAATGTGAACGTCCAGTTCTTCTCAGTTTGTTTTCCCTCTCTGAGCTGCTCCCAGCATTGCTTGGATGAAGAGTAGCTGAGACCCTTGGGAAATGTTGCCCAGCCAGTTACAAGCCACACCCCCTGCCACGCCCCCTGACATGCCCCCCCTCAGAGAGGGAGCCCTGTCCAGCCAATGAGTGGTGAACGCCAAGAGGCTATCTGAACCCTCCAGGGTGACACGGTTAAATCAACTGCGGGGAGACACACGCCATTGTCTCCAGCATCGCTTTTGTTCCGGGGCTCCTGTTTGGGGCCCTGTCCGCCGAGGCGTCATGGGGATGACAGATTGCTTGGGACAAGCGCCTGAATTCCCGGAACCTTCTAGGAGAGCAAGGATTACAGAGCCGTAGCCCCGGAGCCAAGCACCTTTTTGAAGTTTTAATGAAGTGGTCAGTTGGAAAGACAGGGAAGAATGAAAACAAGATAAGCTTTTCAACTCACTATTTTCCTTAAAACATCTTCTGCTCAAGTTTAAATTAAAAAAAAAATTGCAAAAATGACAGGGCTAGCTGTGAGCTTCTGCTTTTCTGTTGTCAGCTCTGTCACACGATGATTTCACCTTCTGCTGTATTTTGGAATGAATTGTTAACTAAAATGATTTCATTGACCTTCTTCCTTATCTTGAAGGCACTTCTGCTTTTGGTCTCTGATGTCAACAAGCGCCAGTTGGCCCTGTGTGCATGTATGTTGATCGCATGTAATACCTTGGCTTGAGCTGTAAGATTGTGTTCGAAGGACCTGGCTTCAAACCCCTGCTCCTGCTGCACTGCCTTTGAGCAGTGTACCTGCTGAGGACGTGCTAAAAACATCCACATTTATAAAGAAGTAAACAACACGGTATCCTGAATTTGAAAGCTGCTTCGGTGGAAAATAAATGACAGTTTTCGGTTTTTGCAGGGATTATTTTATTATTAGTGAAATAATGTTGAACAAAACACCTTTTTAGGTTTCACATCATCATTTTAAAATGTCATTGTTCTTTCTTTTGTCTCTCAGACTGGCCAACAAACAAGACCAAGAGGGAGCTCTGGCTGTGGGGGAAATAATAGAGCATCTGTCTTTGGAGAAGCTTGTCAACAAAAATCAATGTCCCTGTCAAATTGTGAGTGTGGTGCTCCTCAGAAATGTTGCCCTGGTAACGTAGTGTAAATTTTACCATGGTGGAGGCATGCAACGCCATTTCTGTGAGAACTTGTGGGGATGATGATCGCACTGGGCCCGTCTGATGCCGACACTGACATTCCAGGAGCCGTGCAGCGCAGTCATGACATGCGGGAAGAAGCTGGACGGGCCCATCGAGAACGGACTCACCTGGCTGCTGAGGAGCATCAGCGAGGACTACGAAGCCATCCGAGAGCGCGTGCGCAGGGACACCGAGAAGCAGAGGGCCTGCGAGGTGCAGGAGACGCCAGAGCAGGAGGGATTCGTAAGGTGGACCCGTGAGGACAGGTGAGGAAATGGAAGTGTGGACAGATGCCATCAGGGTAACAATAGAGCTCAGTAAGAGGAGCTGCTGTTGTTCGGGGTGAAGAAGTGCATGAGAATTTGGCTCCCATCCACAGCAAACACAGCCCTGGAGCTGCTGCCAGAGCTAATAGTTTTTTTTTTTTACATTCTGCATTCACAAAAAAAGTGAAAAACAAAGTATGTTGTAGAAGAAAATGTGTACTGTTGAGGTGCACTGCAAGCTTTCCACTGAAATCATACTGTAAATAAGAGTAAAACTTGGGAATTCCAGATGTAAGGTGTACCAGTCACTTCTGCATGCACACTACTGCCTATTTAGGCTGAGCAATTCACTGGGAACACATGCCTTGGACTGTGGGAAAAGCAGCGCACTGAGCGAAAATCTATGCGAACTCCACACAGACCGACTTGGATTCAAACCACCAGCTCAGAAGGTGTGAGGCACCTGTGCTACCTGCTGTTACCTGTTTGTCATGCTGTAGTGTTGTGTTAAGTTTCGGCATGTTGGGAACGTAGCTGCCAGTGTGTGTGAGGATCGTAGGAAGAGAAGACCCCGTTCTTTAGATGCTTCTCAAGAACTCAGAGGTGAGCTGTCTTCATTTTTTTCCATCTGGAAACCTGCTGACACACTTGGTCTCCTCTCTCCTAGGGGTAAGAGGAAGAGCGAGGAAGCGGTGCGAGAAGGCGGTCTGCCCCAGGAAGACGATGTGGATGAAGGACACTGGGCAGCCCCCTTCAAGCCTGTGTCCGGTGTCATCGTAGAGGCAAGAAAAGCACTTCTGCTCTGATGTTTACAATGCACTTGACCAGGGTCGAGGGCTGAGTAGAGGTTATTCAGCTCACAAGGGCCCACACACACCATAAGGTACTCCTGTACTGAGCAAAGGGCAGGAACTAAAAGAGCAAATTCTCAGCTGAGCAGACAATCTGAAAAAGAAGAGTTTGAGGCACTGAGTCAGCAGGTGATGTAGTGGCTAAAGGCACCGCCTTCCAACTGAAGGTCTTAGATTCATTCTGCTTGTTGCTGAAACGTCACTGAGCGCCATAATTCCCATGAATGGCTTCTGCAAAAATCAACCATCTGTATGAATCAGCGAATCGTTGTAAATCATTCTAAGTCGAACAGAGTACAAATCGAACTTTGCAACTGAACGTTTCCTTAAAAAAGGAGCATTGGTTACATAAATGGACATCAGCTGTTAAGGGGAAAGTTTAAAAAACATGGAACTTAGTGCAGAAATTTACAAGAACAGGTTAAGCAAGATATCTGTAAAGGACTCGGCATCACATGTTCTCTTACTCACTCTGTCGCGCTGATGTGATGCACCGATGTGCAGTTTATTCCGCTGTAAGTTGAAGCGTTTCATTTGAGATGTTTTGGAGAGCACATCTTACCGTGTGCTCTTTCTTCTGCGTGTGTTTTTGTGGGTGTGTAGGCCGTACTGCAAAATGAGAATAAGCTGAAACATCACCTGAGTGGCCAGGAGAGCGATGCCCGAATGCTGAGAAGCCCCACGGAGGGGGGTAGCGAAGGGGTTCTTCACAGGTACAGAGAGATGCTCCTCCAGCAGCTCCAGCATGGAGAGGAGGAGCAGGAGGAGGAGGATGGGGCGAGCAAGACACGGTGCCCAGACAGCTCTGATTCAGGTAAGTCTCAAACCCTAAACCTGCTGTTCCACACACACACACACACACACACACACACACACACACTTCTTCATTAAAACTGGAAAAAATAACAAAACGAATAATGAATCTTTGCAGCTTAAATTGTTTCCCAAATTTTGCCTGGGATATTACTTTTACAAAGGATATTACACTGGTTCTGGTTCAGGCTGCAAACCCTATCATATTCCTGAGCCCAACCCCAAGCCCACCACCCACAGAAAGACCCCACTGCACATAAATGCTCGGCGCTGTCAGAAAACACAAACACCTTTGTTGTACAGCAGCAGCGTGGAAAAGTGTGTGTCCGCATGTGTGTCAGCACCTACTTGGGAGGAACAGCAAAAGCAATCCATAACTGTCCTGCGTGCGTGAGAACTGCAGCAGAAGAGCTGGGAAGCCATAGCAGCTCAGTTCCTCATCCAGCTCCCCCACAAAGTTCCAGCAAGTTGATTAAAACTTTTGACTCCTACTTTGTTGACAGTTGGCCTTTGGTGCTGGAGGACCAGTTACCAGCCATCATTTCTGTTTTCTTTGCTTGTCTTGCTTTAGGCAACCAGTCCAAAAAGAAGAAGATACTTAGCCTGAAGAGGAAAAATCGGGTGGACCCCTTAAGACCTGACACAGAAGGAGAGGTCAGACCTGCTCTACAAGCAGGTAAGCACCACAGGTGGTGGACCAGGGGTCTGAGGAGAGGAGCCCGTGAAGAAAAGACATTGAAGCCTAAATAACTACTAACGTAGTACATATAACGCATCTCACCTTTGCCTTTATTCATTTATCAGACACTTTTCTCCAACGCAGCAGTTATTTTTAACTAGTTTTCAGCTGTAGTACGGGGGCTCTGACGGTAGTGCAGGTGCCAAAGGGTAATTTAGTCATCTATCTATGGGAAATACGCCTTTAGACTGTGGGAGGAAACCAGAGCAGCCAAATAAAACCTACACAAACACGGGGAGAACATGCAGATTTTCACACAGGCTGAGCTGGATTCAATCCCACGTCTGAATCTAGAGCCCAGGAGCTCTGAGGCACCGGTGCTGTCCACCGTTCCCCTCCGTAACACATACATAACTGTCACATGTGTCTTATATACCACAGATTAGCTTTTTTTTTAGTTTCATGAGCCACTCCTACATTTTGTGGACTTCCCAAACGTAGAGTCACACAGATGTACAAGACATTCTGGTCATGGCATCTGCAAGTCAGAAGCTCATGTTTATATGAGTGTAACTGCTGTGTCTCTGTTTCTCATTGGTGCTTAACATCACCACGTTCTCACTTTGTCCCAGACACCTAACATAAAAGTACACATTTTAAATCCAAAATGAACATATTTATCAGCGCAGTACCTTTCTTAACAGATTCTAAGGCTTCTACAGAGTAAAGTGCCTTGGCACCTTTAACAGTGTTTGTGACTACTTGTTTGCTGCATTTATGAAGACCACCTCGAATTTCTCGTACACATTTACTGTTTGCGGTTCTTAACTATCAGATGATAAATTGTGAAAATTGTCAGCGCAGGTCTTTTAACTCAAGACTGGTAGTCAGCAGGTCTCTTACTGTCTCGTGTGGGCTCACGATTTAACTCTTTTGCTCCGAAGCACGGCCAGATTTAGGAAAACTATGGATCACTGGTCACTATACTTCCATTGAAAGGAGAGTTTCTGAAAAGTATGTTAACTAATGTTTTTCTTATCTCCTCAGCCTCATAGATTTCCACGGTAAACCCTTCCATCCCATCACTGGAAGGCAGAAACATCATGGTGACTGTAAAGAGAGGTAAACAGGTCTTGCTTGCCCAAGTAACACTATGGTAACATAGAGCCAGCTTTCTCATGGATTGACCAGCCTCTACCATTTTTTGGAGACTTTGATAAAAAAACATTAACCTTACAGATTTACTTCAAGTTATTCAGTTACTTAAACACACTGAATACAGAGCACTTTCAAGTGCTGCATTTTTTACGCCATCATGATGTGTAATTTAATAGTTACTTAGTATTTTTGTTTAAAAAAGGAGATATTTAAGACATTTAACATGCTTTAGCCTTATGCTGTTTTATTTATTTATAATTCTTAACAACATAATTGTAAAATGCTTTTTGATGCCGTTGAAGTTTGTTATTGCAGCATGAGGAGGGGGTCAAAACTAGAATGTTTTTATTCCAAGGCAATGGTTGCTGAGCTCTATGCAACCTACTGGTCTCACAACGCTGTAATAAAATTTCTCCTCGGGTTCTTTGCTGCATTGAAAGAAAGACGATGTAATAAAACGTTTGTAGTGACAGCTTTTGATATGTACATTTAAACAGATGTTTGTTGCTTGAATACAGCACCAGTCAAAATTCTGAGGAAACCTGCTTGACCTCAGACTTGTCTCTGGTGAAGAACACAGAAACTGGGCGTCTGAGGTGTGGAAGTTGGTTATATGGACTGAAGGGTCAGAGTGTAAAATATTTGGGTCCAAATGCCGAGCATTTGTAAGACGCAGAGGCACAGATGGAGGACGCAGTTTGATGGTCTGTGGCTGCTTTGCCGGTGACAGACTTTGGGAATCTTTATCACATCCATGGCAACCTCAACCACCATGGCTACCACAACATACTTCTGAGGCATGTCGGTCCGTCAGAGCTATTACTGGCTGGGAAGTCCTCGATTCTTCAGCAAGGTACTGACCTGAAACTCACCTCAAATTTGTGTAGGAACTGTCTGGAGCAGAAGAAAAGAGAGGGAGAACTCAAACTAATAGGCTGATGTAAAACTGTCAGTGAAAAAAAGTTTCCACCAAGTGCAACTTTTGACTGGTACTGTATGTATTTTTTCTTCTGCTCAAGTGATGCGCAAATTTTAAAGAAACTGCCACCCTGTCAGTGTGAACTCTATTTAAAACCTGCTACAGGTGTTAGATGATGGCTACCTGGGAAGTACTACACCAGCATGCTGCTTCGACTTGTGTCAACAGTTGGACCGGTTACACAGCAGTCGGTGGTTTTAGTTGTAATTACTTTCAACGCTCTACTTGGGCGGGCAGAAGTGTTCCGGGGTTTGGTGACAAAACAATTTCAGTGCAAAGTGACACATCCTTCAAAGCACCACACTTATCTTCATCAACAGGATCGTGCAAAAAGACAGAAAGTGTCACAGGAGGAGTCGTACGTCTCCCTTATCACTGTGGCCAGAAGAGCTGTGGTTACGTGGGGGTGCAGCTCCTGTTCATCATTAATGTGCGGGCGACTCCGTCTAATAACGGAAAGAGAGTGAGCTGACGGCAGATGCAGAATTTGGTTTCAACTTCTGGCAAGAGAGTTTCAAGCATGTTCGGGATGATAAAAGAGATGTGAAACCGAGCTCAATGGTGTGTGATGGAAGAACATTGAAGAGGAAGAACGTCCGGCAAGTGGGCCGAGTGGTGCAGAGGGGTCGGGAAAAGCCAGAAACTGCAAATGATCAAATAAGGTTTCCCGTTTAACAAAGGTAGGAGTTGCTATGATATCACCCCACAAAATATTACCATATTAAACATTTTGAGGTTTTAACTAAGGACAGATTTAAAGGAGCCCGCAGGTCTCAGCCAAGTGCACTTATTGCCTTGGGTTGTACTTATCACCTCCACCAGGATCATGCGAAAGTGGAACATATGGGGGATATTTGATACTTTGACAGATACACACACACACACACACACACACACACACACACAGAGTCCTGTGCAAAAGTGTTAGGCACCTGTGGGAAAAATGCTATAAAGTGAGGACGGTTCCAAAAATAATGCCATGAATACTTATTGATCAATAAACCTTGTAAAAAGTGCAGTAGACAAAAAAAAACCTCCATCAGATCACTATTTGGTGGGACCACCCTTTGCCTTTAAAACAGCATCGATTCTCTTACGCAAACTTGCATGCAGTTTAAGGTAGAGGTTGGTAGGTTCTTCCAAACATTTTGAGGAACTGGCCACAGTTCTTCTGCAGACTGTCTCTCTCTCTGCATGTCCTCCCAGACTGACTTGATCATGTTGAGATCAGGACTCTGTGGGGACCAGACCATCTGTTGCAGGATTCCTTCTTTTTGCTCAAGATAGTTGTGTATGACTGAGATTGTGTGTTTGAGGTCATTCTCAGGCTGCACAATGAATTTGGGACCAACCAGAAACCCCCCTGATGGTAGATAAGAATCTACCTGTACTTCTCTTTTGCACAGTACTCTGTGTGTGTGTGTGTGTGTGTGTGTGTGTGTGTGTGTGTGTGTGTGGGTGTGTATACTGTAAAAACCTTATTGATCCCAAAGGAAAGTGCACATGAGTATTGCTGCTTGCATGCAACAAAGTAATGACAGAAAACAAAAAAAGAATAAATGTCACTTAGACAGCCATAAAAGAGTGGAAAACGTAAACAAGCAGAGGAATAACCCAAATATGTGTATTTGATACTTAATTACTACTTAAATAGTTTTAATTGTATTATTTATATATTATTTACTATTACATTAATATGTAATTCTATTAATGAAAATAGTAAGTCTGATGAAGACAGAGGGTGGATGAAGGAAGGATTAATTTATGAATCTGCCATAAAGGTAAACTGGGCAGTTTCACTGTACTGTAGTACAGCAGGATTTAAAAAGTGGTGAGGAAAGTAGATGAAATGAGCGGCAGAATCACGTTGGGGAGGAGATCAATGACTGAGATCCTGCTGCAGGATATTTGCATTAAAGTTTGGTTTAATCTCTGTCTAACAAGCTGCTGCTTATATGAGTCAGCAAGGCCCAGGAGTAAAAGGGCTGACTCAGCACATTTGATGATGCAGCTGAGAACAAAGCAAACACGTTGCAGCCGGGGCGCCGTGTTTTTATTACTCTTACCGTATTTAGGGACCTTTGGGAACTGAGCAGTTTGCCGGCACTCGTGGAAAAACATTTCTGTTTTTCCCCTACTGGACGAGCCAGAACCTCTCTCCATCATCCTCCCATACCAGATGTCCATCAGTTTGTCTCTCCGTGGACTTTCTGGTGGTTTGGGAGAATTTGGACTTTCACAAACTGCTTAATCCAAGGTGAACGTGCCCACTTTACTTCATCGGCTCACCTCCTTTCTTTCACGATGAGTGCATACATTTCTTACTCAGCAATCACTTATTCACTATACATTCAGGGTGGTCCAGAGTGTATTGAAGGAAGTGCAGGGCATCGAGATGCCGGTCTGTCACGCTCCTTCGGTCACACACACCGCAATTCAGGCTCACCGGTTGTTCTGTCGTGGGAAGAAACCGGGGCACCCAGAGGAAACCCCTGCAAACTCCCCACAGCATAAGCTGTGTTTGAACCCACATCTGAGCCCACAGCCCAGGAGGTGCGAGGGACCACTGCTACCCACCCATGAGTGTCAGTTTAAAAAGGCAATACTGAGAAGGCAATCCTACTAACTACCTGCAGTAATTTAAACTTTTTTTTGCCTTTAATAGTTACAAATAAAAGTGCTGGGATATCATTTTTTCCACCTGTTTTTATTTCATTTTGATCTCTGTAAAGAATGTCATAAACCATTTCCCAGCTTCCAAATCAATATGCCTCTGCAAACTGGATTTAACAGTACAAAGTGAGACGGATTCAAGCGCGTTCCTCTCTCCGAGTNGGGGGGGGGGGGGGGGGGGGGGGGGGGGGGGGGGGGGGGGGGGGGGGGGGGGGGGGGGGGGGGGGGGGGGGGGGGGGGGGGGGGGGGGGGGGGGGGGGGGGGGGGGGGGGGGGGGGGGGCTCTGTCTTCCACATCTATTGCATCACAACGAATTGAATTGTCACCGATGCAAACGGGATGCGACGGCCCTGGAGTCCTTCATTGCCCGCGACCTAAACGGTGCTGGCAGGCCGCTTAATCGAGATGGAGGACGGTCTGGGCGATCGAAGGTGGCGCGCGCGGCAAGGTTGGCACAACCTGCGTGGCGAACGCCTGTTCCAGTGCTTTGCTGCGGACTGAGGTAGAAGGCAGAGGCACTTGTGTGTGGCTGCTCCAATTCTGAGGCTTCATAAAGGACCCGCTTCACTGGCTTTGAGAGCACTGCACGACAAATACACAAGTATAACAGATCAGAAGCCCTGCTGGTGCACAGGTAACAGGTAATGTGCCTCACTGTCAAACCTTGAGGTTCATCCGCAGCAGCCCCCCCCCCCCCCTTCCCGAAGTTTGAAAACCATCTGTCATTAAAGTTTGAGCCTTGGCAAGTGTTAAAGTAACAGAGCGAATTAATAGGACGCAAAATTTTGCGAGATAAAGCATGAGGACGAAAAGGCCAAGAGACTGAACTGTATACCAGGTAACTTTGTCTGCCAGTTTTCCACATTGACAGCAGGTGGCGCTGTTAAAACACGTTGCCCCCGGTTTTATTTTGAGCGGTTGAAATATACTGCATTTCAGCGATTGCATGAATTTCTTATGATTTTCCGGCAGAGTCGCGGTCAGGGAGAGTCTTGTGCGCCGGTAGCGGACCGTTGGCACCGAGCCTGTTCTTCACAATCTCGGTAGGACAGGAATCCCCCCACCCCCACCATCAAGCGGCTCGGGAAAATATATAAAGAAATAGAGAGTAAAAAATAAGAAGGTTGCGGACAATAAGTATTAAAATTGAGAGAAGCCCTGCAACTCATTTGGACAGAAGTGTAAATCAAATTTCTATAGCCATTAGGAGCGGCGCTTTTGCCGTGAATAAAAGAAGCTCCGGTCCATTTGTTAACCGTAAAGCTTGGCTGCAGTTTTTTTTGGCCCTATCGCTCTCCTCATAACTTGTTCCAAGGCTGATAACCCCGTTTCAGACGGGAACGTGCAATTATGAGGCCGATACCACTTTGCTGCTGAGTGGTGCCGGTGCGTCGGGGGCCGCGGGGTTTAAGCGTCGTAATGGAAGACGCGGCCGAAGCCGCGCCGTACGGAGGCAGATCGTTTAGGGAGGACGGGACGCGACGCCTTTTGTCACGATCGGCCAATTTGGCTGGCCGTTTGCTCTTGAGCCCATTATCGAGTCGAACCCGTGCGGCTGGGTCGATTCTCCGCCGCAGTGTTTCTGCAGCAAATGGACAACTAAATGAAAAAGCCCAGCAGTGCACCGTGAAGCCTCTCCTGCGCGGATCTGGCGCGGATTTGGCAGAGCTTTCACGCGGGCAGCGGTGAATTAATGGTGCGGGCGCACGGTCCCGGTGGGGTGCCCGCTGAAATGAACCCGGGTAATAGCTGCAAAGCGCACGCTCTGCCGAGTGTCACCCCTGCAGGTGGAGCAGGAGTCCGGGTCCCCTGTTCATTGCAGGGCAGCTTAGCGCTAGAAGGGATGAGTTAGAGTTCGGGGCAGGTGAACTTAAAACGCTCAGCAGCAGAGACCCCATGTATAATTCAGCGCGGCAGCGCATGTCCGGCGCAGGCTGTAGGCGGCACGGCCACTTAGAGGGCCGCCGTTTCGGCACGAGCGTGGGGTGGGTGCGCATCGTTCTCCTCCTTGTTAAGCTGCCTCAGATGTTCGCAACGCTGTCATTACGCTTAAAATGAAGGTAAGATGTGCCGACGTGCTGGATAACCGGAGAGGAGAAGGGGAGGGGAATGAAAAGCATGTGCGAATCTGTATCACTCGAGACCATAGTGAAATAAAAGAGAATGTTAAATGATAAATGTAGATTGAGGTGAGACAGGTCAGCTGTCAGTGGCGCCACCCTCCTTCAGCGCAGCCCTTTCAGGTGACAGCAGACCCCCCTGGGGTTTCCCTGAGGGCACTTGACCACTCTCGCCCTGGCACCGGCAAGGTCACCCTCTTCTCAAACAAACACGCAAGTTCCCCAAAAGGCAAAGGCTACCTGGCGGGGCCTAAAATCCTCTTCCTCAATCCTCAGCCCATTTCTTGTAGTCTATAATATCTCGGTGACACACGCAGATGCGTAAGGGGGCAATAGGTGGTTTGGTCAGAGCTGCTGCCTGGCAACAGAGAGACCAAGGTTTGAAACCCACCTCCAGCTGTAGTGTCCTAGATCAAGGTACACACCCTGAACGGGTGCAGTAAAAGTTACCCAGCTGTGTAAATGGGGGAACACATTATAAGTCACTCTGGAGATGCCGGCTAAGGGAATAAAATTAAAGTCAGGAAAAAGATTTGTAGTGGTCCGATTGGACCCGCGCCGAGAAATGAATCTGTCTGCCCAAAACAAGCTTTAGTCCATCGTCTGAACTGAATGAAAAACGCGCGATTTTGCACGATTTGCCATTGTGACCAAAACCATCATTTGACGTACGGCTGATGTGCTGGTTGGCGGTCCGGGCCTCGCGTTCGTTGATCGGCGCGGGTTGTGGCCTCGATCACACGCCAAGCCCGAAGAGCAGGCCGGATATTAGAAGCGTTATCTAATCTCCATTGTGCTCCCGGTTTGAGGGAAAAATAAGACATAAATGAATGATACTGTCTCACAATTTTAATATCCGGACAGAAAATTCACTTTGTTAACTTTATAAACAGAAACGAGACGTTGCGGGGTGAGCATTAGCCATGCAAAGCGTGGAATCTGAGAGAACGGAGTACGGACAGACTGTGGGAGCACCTAATACACCCATTATGCAGTTAAAAAAAAAACTGGCATATTGTGTAGCAGCTGTGGCATCTGGCCTGGCGCAGCAGCATTGTCTTTTAACGGGAAACCGGAGTCTCGCATTGCAAACCGCTCCCGCTTTCCAGCGCTGGAACCTCCGTCTGTGTGTGTGTTTGCGCCTCTGGCTTCTTTGCTCCTCTGTCCCTCATTCTGTAAATACTAAGTAGCGACACGAGCAAATATTTATGGAGTCTGACTTAAACTCAGTGTAAATAGAAATATGACTCATCTATGTGTGTTTAATAGAGATGGCAGTTTTTTTTTTTTAGTGACTAGTAAAGGGACGTGCCGCTCACTGTCACAGGTGAACCAACAGAAGGCCACCGAAGGGAATCCCGGGAAGCAGCCGATATATTTCTGCAGCTGCCGCCCATTAATGACTGTCTTTTTTCAGCGTTGCCTCTGCTCTACCCCGGCGCTCCGTGGAAAAAAAAGTTGGCCGAGACGTCGCGATTCACCTCGCTTCTCAAGGTCCTGCGTATTTCCTTGCTGCGCCGCAAACTGCTGAGTTTGAACTCCGGTTTCCAGTCCGCTTCACCTGAGCGTGTGCGTCCGGCTGCCCTAGAAGTGCCTGCGTCACATTATCCCCTCCCAAGGTCGCGGTGTTACGTTTTCATTTTCTGCATGCTAATGCTACACCCTATCAGCATGCTGTTTTTGGACAATCCACTGTGTCCACATAGATCATTCTAACATATATAAGAAAGCAAAGCGCGACTGATTACCTCTGGCCCGGTTTATAATATTCTGCAAAACTTCGGTGACCTCTAAGCCGTAACGGATGCGTGCCATAGATGCCCGTTTCCGCGCTGGAGACTTATAGGTTTTTGATGAGCGGTGAACGCTTCTGTGCATCCGTGAAGACAAGAAAACACAATTTTCCATCTAACTGTTATTGCGGAACAATTTGAACGGGTTGAGAAACTAAATAAATCTCCCTTTTGGATCCACCTGAAGCCAATTTAGCTGTCCTTCGCCACCCGGCGTGAGCTATGGATTGGAGAGCCGGAACCTGAGTGCGTGAGCGCAATGTCAGAGTGCCCGCGTGCTCCTCGGCACCTTTCCTCGGCACTTGACGCCTGCCACGCAAGCCGGCGCCAACTGGCTCCCTCCCGACCGGGTGTCTTAATGACCCCCGCGGTGAGATTGCCCACTATATCACAATACGGCGTAAGAGCGTGCCTGCAATAGCAGCGCGGCTCCGCGTTTGCACCCGGAGGGGTGCCGCTGTGAGGCTTGCAAGAGATGGTCTCCACGTGCACGTCGGGTCACGCTCTCACGATGGGCCATAACATTTTTGAACCATTCCATGCCTTATTGAATTATACTTGCTCAATTATACTCACATTCCCTCGATACCAGTTTGTCCACTGATGCACACGGGGACATTGTCCTGGACATGCAAATCATAATTTTCCTCATTTAAATGGAACAATTGAATTTCTTTATTTCCGACTGTTCTTTTTCGCCGGTGAAACCAAAGCTGCAATTGTCCTTCGCTGCTGGCCTGGATACAGTCGTGCCACAGGGTACGAGGGAGTTTTTTTGTCTGCCGTGGGAGCTGGGAGGCCTCGGTGGACCGAGTCCTGTCCCTCACGGATGCCGTCCCCACGGCGGACGGCCTCGAACCTTCCGGTGGTGTCCACCAGCTGCGCGGGAGCTTAAAATAGACGGCTTTTGTTTTCTGTTCTTTTGCAAAACTGGATTAAAATGCATTTAAAGCTAAGTCCCCACAGCAGAAGTTGCTCGTAAAATATAGATAAGAGTCTTCTGAGGTGGAATGAAGCAGTTGGAACCCCCCCAAGGGAGGGTATCTGGGAGACAGTCCCAACTGTTGGCGGGGGGGGGTATCTGGGAGTCGCATCACACAGCTGTTCAGCTGGTAAGCCTCCGTGGCAGTTAGTAAGTGAGGCTGCGGTCCCACATCCATCTTTTGGAGGGTACGCCATGATGGACTGGCTGGTGTGTGTCGAGAGCCTCGGCGGGACGCAGCGCGTTCAAACAACACAGCTCCTAATATCTGGGAACAAGATGTTGGATTGAGTACAGCCACTGATACACACTGCATTGTTCACCCATTTATCACTGTCATGCACGTCCCCAAAACATTACACCCTCTCTTCTTTTTGCCCTTTTCCCACTTACAGCGTAAGTAGGCTTGCTAAATATGCGCTGTCCCACGTCACGCAGAATACATTTTCGCGAGGTAACTGTTTAATGTACATTAGGTCCTGAAATTAACTGTCAACGTTTCTTGTCCCAATTTTATTAGAGCTGTAGCAGATTTATTGTGTTCTTGGACAAAAAAGACAGATGGGTACTGCTTTTTGGTTTTACTTTTGAAAAATACGTTGCTCTCTGTCTGAGCCCAGCGTGCTCAGCCTTGGGAGCACAAGTACAAGTCCAAATGTCCATCAGCCTACAACCTCAAAGCCAAAAGTTCATCCTCATCAGCTTCTTGCTCCATAGACGCGCTTGGAAAACACCACGCAATAGATAAATGCTCTTTATTTTGTAGTGATTTTGATAATTTACGTAGAATGTCGTGTGGCTGGTCATCCACACAGGATTAGGGGTCATATTTTCTGATCATTGTCCTTTAAATGTCTCGTAGGTTTTGCAGCAGATTCTCTTGAACTGTAAGAAAATGTGTGAAGGTCTTGAGCTGGTGCTTTAACACAGGTACTGTCTTGTGTTTCCACTCTTGAAATCTAAAGCATGAACAGCGGAAGCTTTTGTCCAAACACTGTGTATTTTTATTTAAAAGTTGTTTTATTGTGTGTGTGTGTGTGTGTGTGTGTGTGTGTGTGTGTGTGTGTGTGTGTGTTTGTGTGTGTGTCGTAGTTTTATTCTACTGCTCCTAGCCAAAGTTCACAAGTAAAAAAAAAAAAGAAACAGGAATCTCAACACAATGACCCTTGTTAAATAAAAGATACTTGAGAAATAAATAAAAACTTCTGTTTTCTGCCCTTCGGTGTCGTGTTTTGACTGCTGTGGCCTAGGAGTCGCAGTGCAGCTTGTTCTCACGGGAAATGAATCGTCATCCTCCAGCAGCCTTTCCGGTTATCTTGTCAAATGCGGGTGCAGGTTCTCGCGCTTTTCCCTTGTTTCCAAAATGATTCTGACTTTTGGGAAAAGGGGGCCCTGTCACCTGCAGCCGTGCGCTGTACACATACCGAATAGCGCGGCTGTGGTTGCTGAAGTTGTCAACAGGACAGTTCACCCGAGTGCCCGGAACACGCGGTTAGCGCGCCGCATTTTAAACAGCGCCGCCGCTGGGTATCGGGATGCGTCTCACGGCAAAACGGGCTCCCGGGCAGTTTTTAAGAGACGACGCCAACACCTCCAGTGGAGGTCAAATCCTGCGTTTCGAGCCAGTGGAAGTCACCAGCCGTGTGTTTCCAGCCACTCGGAGATGTGCCAAAACATGTCGGATTGAGTTGCAAAATGAGAAATTTAGTAAAGAAGAGCAGTCCCGCTGGAAACTTTAGCCTTGAGGCACTGCTCGTCTTTAAACATGCGTGTCCAGGCATTTCTTTTATTTATTTATTTGTTTTGTCCCCGTCTAGTGAACTGCGCCGTGGCGGCAGTAAACGGCTAACTCTCGCCGTTGCTTATCCACAGCTTTTATTGTATCCATCTATCTTTGCAGACAAGTGTGCTTTTTAATCCGTGGAAACAAGCTTTGATAACCCTGGATTCCCACCTGGGAAGAGGGGGGGGTGGTTTCAGAAGAGGTGCTGACACAATGATGAATGACCTTCTCTTCGCTCCGGATCTTTCCGCTCCGCCGCATGTGTTTGAGCAGCTTTCCCTGCCCCTATTTGTCAAACATACGAATAATAATTACATGTTGAACTCCTGCATTTTTCTTTCTCTTGAAGTTTTCTGTAATCCATGCATAGCTGAGACAGTGTTGTTTTTTGGGAGCGGGTCATTTGCTGGTGTCCCCCTGCAATCCATTACGGACATTTGTGCATTTCCACATGTCGTCTAGTGCAAAATTCTAAATTATTTGAAGGTGCTGTACTGGATTTTGTTAATGTGCCGAGCTCCTTGGCCTTGAAAAACAGCAAAAAAAAGCTGAGATATGGGGCAGAAAGTGCTATCTTGCCTTAGGCACCTAGCTTACCCTGCTGCGGAGATAGATAGATAGATAGATAGATAGATAGATAGATAGATAGATAGATAGATAGATAGATATGTATAACGGTTCCGGTGTACCATGTATCTGAGTAAAGCCCTCTAAGCTCAAGGTTCTACTTTATATCAAAAAAGGATATTATGAACTTCACAGAGGAGAGAATTTTAATGTATCGAGTTGTTTTGGGGAAGTAGGTCCCTTTATATGTAAGCTGTCCCAACACGGTCCATGGAGTCTATAGCATTAGAAAGGAGATAGAATCGAGTAGAAAGGACAAAGTGGCAGCAGTTATTTATATTTCTGCTTGTTTGCTTGAATATGTGTTCAGTCACAACATCAGGAGTAAGAGCTGTGTTCTCTGGGACAGGTCTGAAGGGTGAAAAGACCAGGAGCAGCTCTGAATGGTTCTGGATGGCCTTAAATTGTCCACATGGCCCCAAGAGACCTCGCATAGCCCCGAGATGGGTTCCATTCCGGTGCTGCCATCATCTGAGAGGTGGCCATTGATAATATGCTGGGTAATGGACCGCAATGGAGGACTGTGTCCAAAAACAGATAAAAAAGAGGATCCAGGTCACCTGGTGGGTTTCACTCTAATAATTATGTCCTCTGGTCTTTTTGAGGCATTCGAGGTGTCACTTGAGGGACATAATCGGTGTTCTAGTACAGAACGGTGACTGTAGTGGGTAGGAGAAGTGGTCTACAGGCAAAAGTGGACTGAAGGTTGAACTCTGCTGGAATTTCACCGCGTAGATGCATACTTTACCATGGCTGCCTTTAAGTACCCGGGGGGGGGGGGGGGGG
>UFQX01000204.1:283803-306960 GCA_900497675.1 Arapaima gigas | reverse complement strand
TGGGGGGGGGGGGGGGGGGGGGGGGGGGGGGGGGGGTTGATCCAAGAAGACACTGCCGGCACGTTAATGATTTTGTCTATTCTTCAGCAATATCGCAACCGAACCTCTCCTCCATGCTCGGCATCTGATTCGGCAAACATTGTGCAAAGAGCCAGTTTAAATTTCCCCTCTCCTGGTATTTTTAGAATGCTCAAGAGAAAGAGATAGGAAAAGAGAGATGAGACAGCAGAGCATTTACCCGCAAAACCATGACAGGGGTACGCAGTTCCTGTAAGAGATTTAACAACTGCAATTTCCCCCATTTCGGGGTAATTGTATAGTGTTCAAGACCAGATCCCACAGTGGCGTCTGGCTAAATGCAGTGCACCGCGCTTTGGAAGCCTCAGCGGTGGTGCAGGGCCTAAAAAATATTTTATGTAACCAAATTGTGGGTCAGCACTTGAAAAAAGGAAGCGTAAGTTTGTCTTCTTCGCAAGCGTAAAAACAACACCCAGCACCATATTTAAAGGTGTTTTACCTGAAGCTGCTCTAAAATGCATGCTAAATATATGGATTCAAATAAGATATCAAATAAATGGTCCGAAACAGCCAGGAGATCTATAGCTCTCATTAAAACGGAGCGTATTATATGTGTGCCATATGTTTAAATAATATATATTAATCTGGAAGGTGATATATTGGGCTGCGCACTGTGTTATGCAGAGGTACTTGAGAGAACATTGCTGAGCAAAGCTTTTACACGAATTTCCGTCGAAAAACAAGCAGCCATGTACATGTGTATAATAGGTGGACGTTCACACACGTGGCCCACATAGAGGTGTTTGCCTGCCAAGCAAACCTAAAAAAAGGAAGCGTGTGTTTCCACAATGAACTGTTGTATACATGGAAGTTTGACAAAATGGCTCCATATTTTGACCTTTCCACGAACCCTGTTTATTTTGTCAGAAGTAGTTCCAAATTTTCTCAGGCTTCTGTTCAGACCAAAGGACACATGTGGATTTTGTCTTGCATAATGCGGCAGAAGAAGCCCTAGGAGGTGGAGGAGGTGGAATTTGTTTACAACGCCTTTGACTGTATTCACCCGGCTGGCCTGAGGACAAGCTCACCGAGTGACAGAACCCGGAGGAGGGAAAAGAAGGATGGGAGCCCTGGAAGTGCACAGACAGGAGTTGCAGACAGGAGGTACAGAGCTCTCAAACAGCATGCTGAGCAAAGGTGTGTCCCACGCTCATTTCTCGCGTTTCATCATGTAAGATATTACGGCAGAGCACCAAACACGGAGCGTTTGTGGCGGTTCTCGTCATTTCGTCGAGGTACCGACTTCTGCTTCTATCTCTCACACACCCACACACACACACACACACACTTTGCTTGTCTCTTTCTCCCCCAGCAACAGGCTCAGGATTGGATGAGTGATTCTGCAAAGTTTAGCCTAAACTCACCTGCCTGCCTCCCATTAACTCTCCTAATTGTTGTCCTCCATGCTTCACACGTCTCCACCAGCTGTTCCCACACAGGCGTGACTGCAGTTGGACTCCCTCTGGAGCACATGGTCTCTTCTTCATTTGGTGTCAGGTTGGCCTTTCTCTCTCTCTCTCTCTCTCTCACACACACACACACACACACACTTCACATACTTCCTTCATGGAGCACTTGCCGCACTTTCAAGTTCATGCTAGCAACATACCTTAGTAGTATAGACATTGGCAGATTAAATGTTTGGATCCCGATGCGAAGGTCCTAACTGTTCACCTTTTTCTATATTTAGTCTAAACCATGGTTCCCCAATGTGGGGGTTGCTGTGTATTGCCAGGCAAATTTAACCTGAGAGGTGTTTAAAAAATATTGGGTGAAAAATGTATCAGTGAATGAATGCCTATATATATAAAGTTCAATCTCTTTTTGCTGGTCTGTTTGTTTGTTCTTTATGCACGGTTTTGTTTTTCAGGCCACACACTTGAAATGTGGCACACAGGTACTCCTGATCCTAAGTGAGGTTTTGCACAATTAAGTCTGTTAAACTCCAAATACACAGATACACACACAAGGAGTAAGAAACATAAGCAGTGTAAGGGTAATAAAGTTTGGCGATATATATTTTGTTTTTTTCCCTTTACAGCTGACTACAACCAGTGTGTGCGTAACTCTTTCTAACAATACTTACACACTAACTGCAGCAACTTTAACAGTAAAATAGTTTGTTGATTATATAATGTGTTATTACTATTTAACTTTCCATCTCTACATCTTTGTGACCCGGGCACACATAACTGAGGTAGTTAGTAATATAACTACATGTTTGGTTTAACATTCCCTCTTGGTCTAGGTTTTTATGGGAGGGAACCTTCGCATGTAAATATGATGGACACTCACGATATGTATGTAACATATAAATATGGAACGTATATGTAACAGGTAAAATAAAGGTCGCCTGGGAAAAACGGGAAACTCTGTCTAAACAATCAGGCCTGGTTGTAAAAAAGCCTTTTCAATGGTTGTTGGACTGCTTAGTGGTAGAGCTGCTGCAAAAGTCCAGCCTGAGTCTTGCATATATACCAATCTATGAAAACATCATTATGTACTCAGTAATTTATGAAACATGAATTTGACATTGCAACCCACTATAAACCCTTAAATCCATGAAATTACCTTGTTCTTCACACAGTGTGCCTGGACTGCTACCCGCGTATTTAAATGTGTCTGTCATTTGCCAGTGTTTTAAATTGCTTGCTGGCAGCAGAAGAGGATGTCTGATAATTTAAATAAAATCAAAAAGCCAACAATTTTCATTTGTTATTAAAGAGTGGATCGCCTGCTCGGACCTGCCATTGATCTCCAACCTGTTTCCTCTGACTATATGTGATAACCGACTGTTCCAGACCGGGTTAACAATCGGCTAACAGACTGGCCTGTGACAGGTGTATAGTGACACTGTGAGCACACGGCATGGAGAGCTGCCGGTTTGAGGATTCACTATTCAGAGTGCCGTACAAAAGACAAACGCCTTCCGCAGACTACTGTATGTGACATAAAATTCGCAGTGATTTAAGAAATAATCCAGATTTCCACATTAATGGAGACAGCATTTATAAGCCGAGTCAACTGCAGTGTTTATATAATTATTCACATTAATACCGCTAAGTTTGCCAAACCTGGCGACGCAACTTACAACAATGTTTAGGCAACAAATGTTACATTAAAAAATTTTCAAATAATCCATAAATCTGTAGGGTCTAGAGTTTTAGATTTATTGCAAGTGAAGCCAGCGTTACTATAGTTCTTCACATCATTGTCAAGTGCATTAAAGACAAGTTTCTGTTCTTAAACCGCCTTCTGTTATTATGAAAGTTTTATGGACCGTGGACCTTGCGTGCAGGTAACAGGAAAGCATGCCTGATAATTAAAATAAAATCAAAATGCACATTGTTTGTTATTTATCAGTTCAAATTTGTTATTAAATGTACAGCTAGTCTCTTACCTGCATGCTTACTCTAAATCTGTCACATTTGTTCTGCTGTTTTTACCCTCTTGTTCAGCACTCTGGGTGCTTGTGTGAGAAGAAGTGCTCTGTAAAAAAAAATTAATTGAACTGAAAATGTACTTTTGCTGTTAAAAAAGGGATCACGTCTCTGTACAGCCATCAATCTCCATCCGTTTTTTATCTGACCATATACTGTGACCGATCGCTCCAGGGTTGGTTAACACTCGGCTAACAGCAGCTTTGGGTGCTGCAGTTTGTAACAGGCGTGTAGTGGTATCTCTGCGCTAGTGTGTGATATACAGTGGGTCTGAAATTCACACTGTTAACATTACAAGCTCTATATCTCCTCTGTACTGTTAACACTCCCTGTCAGGGCTTCTTTTGAAGCCGCGTGGCATTTGGTGTTAGTGAGCCAACAAAATGTCCACGACAGCCTGGCCGACAAGGAGGCCATACATTGACTGTAGGCTCCTGAAAAAAACAGCTTTAACAGCGTATTTGGCATGTTTGATATTTCAGTACAGTTTTGAATAAAAATCACTGCATATATGAATGCAAATACCTTTTTTCACGGGACCCTGCGAATCTTGGGGCCCTTGGCGCTTGCCTACCTTGCCTAATGGTAAGTCTGCCCCTGGCTGTAGATGTAGATCTGTCAGTTCTTCACTGCAGGGCTGCAGAAGTGATTCTACTGTCTTACTGGCCCAGTTTCAACCTCAAATTCACTCGCCTCTTGCTGTAAATCTATTTCTGTTGTATAAAATGAAGCGCATGTACAGCAAGCTAATAATGAACGTTTTCCTATGATGAAGGAAAGATCTCTCAAGTCAAGGAGGTCCAGCAGAGGTTGGCCTGTTATGGAGGACCATTGAAGCTCCAGAAGACTTTTATACTTATCTAAATGGGATTCATAGGTTATAGGACAGTTTTCTTTCCATCTTATGAAGGTTATTAGTTTGTGACAAACCCTTCTTAGGATGAACTCTTAATTCCAAGGGAAAAATTGTATACATTGCCAAGTTTCAAAACTGACACCTGTTTATACTAAAATACCACTGCATAGTTATGGGCTTCAATAGTTAACATTAGTTACCATAACTTAAAGCACCAAGACAGTTTTTCTTCATCAGTTACTCTTTAATACTGCAGATCTGTCTCCTCACACTTGTTGAGCTTCTTCTTAGCTACTACATACCAAACACTCAACAAATGTCCACAAACAAATCACAGTGAATGTTTCTGTGCTCATTCAATTTTTGTGCCAAAAAAGAGAAGCAAAGACAAAAGAAATCAGTGAAAATATGACATGAGTTGCACTCATCACACAAATTGAAATTTTTTGGATGGTCCAAACATTGTCTGTCAAAATGATTTAGGTGTCATGATCACTGAGATTATAACAGGAGAAACTGGCAAACAAGGGGTCAAAGAGGCTGGGAACTTATATCGCCAAACTATAACTACAAAGAAGATGACATGGTGGTTCTGCTCAAAATATTGAAATCATTTGTAATTTCAAGTTCTAGTAAACCAAAGGCTTGTATCTCAGGGAGGCGACTATTCATAGGTATAAAATGAGATTCTGGAAAAAGAAAAACAAAAAGAAGCAGCGATGGTAAAGCTGTCAATGGCAGACTGTCACCTGGGACCCCCGGGTGCTCTTGTTTGAAGCCTGGCTGAAGTGTCAAAGAGTTTGATGCAAACTACATCTCAATCCCATCCTGAAGCCCTGCTGGCACAACCCCTGCTGATAACCAGGTGGTTCTGTGTAACCCCTCAAGGTGAACGCCCCCCGTCGATAAAGCGATTAGCAGGTCGATGTACGTGAGCTGAGGCTGTGTCGCAAGTCAAAGCGCCTTCAAAGAGCGAGGAGAACAAGTGATGCTATTTTGAGTTCAAGAGCACATAAATAAGAGCAACACGGCAACAAGGCGGACTCTGCTTTGCACCGACTGTCAGTTTTCCCCTCCGTCCGGTTGTTTAACCTTCATCTCAGTGAGGAAATGATCAATTCAGGGTTGACCATGACAGTCTACAGTGAATTCCTGCAGGCTTGGGAGCACTTCAGTACCTGCACTTTTTATAAACTGATGGATAGGTCTACTGAAGTCAGAAGGTAATGAAGTGGGTAAAGGGGTTACCTTGCAGCTGAAGGACCTCGGTTCAAATCCTTGCTGCGTTCCTCTTGAATAATATAATATAGTTAGTCTTAAAAATGATCAAGCTGTATAAGAGAGGGTTTCATTATAAGTAGCCATTAAAAATTGATAAACCCTTATAAGCAGCTAAGTGTTCAGATGCAATATCGTGTGTTGCCTTGGACAAAAAGCGTCAGCAAAATAAATTAATGTAAACAGACACTTTACCATCTTTGGTGAAAAGTTCCCTTTTTTGTTGTATACCGTACACCACATTTCATTTTTTTATAGGTCAAAATATACAACCAACTCTGGCAACTGAATACTTTACAAACAAAACTTCCTTTTTTGCAAAAAATACTTTCTTCAAGTTGATCTTTTTCCCTGTTTCTAAAAGTAATAGCCTTAATTTATCGTTTGAGGATTAATTCACGATGAGGTAATACACATATTTGTTACTGGTGGATGTGAACATCTGAACGCATTTTCTCTGCAGCATCAGATCATTTATCAAGTAGATGCATGGATAAAACTGTCATGTTGCTCTCTGGAATTTATTCCTGGAGAAAAACAAAGTGTATGTTAATACGGGTCCAATGCCACGGGAGAGGAAACTTGCAGATTAATGTCACGGCACGGATAAAAGGCGGAGGGCTCGAGAACGGATGTCAGTCATACGTGATCTTTACCTCTCTGCGGGAATGAAGCAAAATCTTGTTGAAGGTCGCCCCACCTCGCTTTTTTTCACACGGACAGATGGCAGCGGAGGCTGTGTCGCGCAGCAGCACAAAACTAATAAAACTAACCGAACACGATGCGTTTGAGGGCCCAGCAACAAGCCCATGCAATTATTCTGGGATCTGCCGAGAGTCCCTTTCCTCCGGAGAGCGCTCCGACCCACAAATGGATGGGCCCCGACGCCGCGGACGGCAGAAACTGCTGAGTTAGCTTGGCTCTGGTTCAAGGCAATCAAAGCCTGTCAGGTCCATCAAACCAGAATGGAAATCCCTGCCCGGCACCCCCCCCCCCCACCCCACAGGTCTTTCACGCAGCATCAAGACGGAGGACATATCACAGCTTTTTTTTTGTTAGTTACATCTTTTTTCTTTTATAATCTCATAAAATGAAGTACTACATAATACAGACAGCTTTAACTGACAGTCTTTATAGCTGAAATGATGGAAAGGTGCGATAAGCTTGCGGCTGCTGCGGTTCTCATAATGTCTTGCATTGTTTTTCCCGGGCCTTCGTACCGAAGGGAACTGCACGCCTTCACCTACGGTAGCCCATCGCGATGAATTTAAAAATACTTGTTTGCTCTGCAAGAAAACCACCCAACTTTGGCTAGTGGCTCAAATAAGGGTGACCAGCGGTTGGGGAAGCGGGTGTAGTGAACTGATGGTCTTGAGATTTTGCCTGGGGTGTCCACAGGGAGAAAAAAGATCAATTCATCTGAGCAATGACAGTCATCACTGTTTATGACAGTTATGCTTTGCAGAAAATCCTCAGGATTACACGATCATTTTGGGGAGACAGCTGAACAGAATGGGAAGCATATATACGGAAAAGAGGGTATGGCAAGCAGGAGTCTTGTCTATGTCCACTTACTGTGTGGATTTACAACTACACCTGCCGTGGATTCATTGTAAGAAAGCAAGCGTGAGAACCAGGTGTGGTCAGCCTGGAAGAATCCGATCTTTACATGCAAGACTGGAGGCTGAGAGTAAACTGTTCCGTGCGCGTAACAATGACCTCTGTGTTTCCATTTTACAGTCAGCAGTAGCATGGTGTTACAGTTTCACTTCTGTTCTTGTTCTTTGTTTTTTTAAAGTTCTCCAGATCCTAACAGTTGTCTGGCTTTTACCAAAAAAGGGTAATACCATTTGAGTTTTTTTTGCTATTATTTAAGGATTATGGGAAGGACAAATGGAACATCAGTCCACCGACCACCACTCCCCACCTGGCCATTCTTCAATTCCAAACCCACTCACCTCAGCAGTAGGTATTTTTGTAACCATTTCATTGTGTGTGAATATGCAAATTATCTTCATGAAACACCGAGACAAACCTAGCAAATAAAATTCCTTCCTGCAAACCCATTAGAGCTATTGGCATTTTATTTTTTTAAATTGAATACATAGAGGCAGGAATGGTACACCGAGACATTGCACTTCCATCTACATACAGAGACGGGCTGAGGGTCAAATGGCTGCAGTGTCACAGATATGATGATACGACATTGTCTAGTAAATTCCAGAAGTGTTTCCATGCATTTCAAATTTGTTTTAAATTATTGTGCAGGTCAAATGTTTTCGAGCAGGAGGAAGATAAACACTTGATACATCCATATATTTACAGAGGGAAATTCAACTGTAGACCAGAGCTTTAAAATACACTTCTTTGCTAAGTGTGTCAGAGTGAACAGCTTAATCTCTATGACTTCATCAAAAAGAGAGTTTGGGTTGTGGTTTAACAGCAGAATAGAAGGTGACAAATCTAATTTTACATTAAAGGTCTTTTGAAGGGTTGAGTGACCTTCTTTCCAATAAGCTTCTTTGTTGTCGCAGTCCCAGAATAGGTGTATCAAAGTGCCAAGAACAGCTTCGCACTTAAAGGACATCTCTGATGTTCCTGGAAACATCCTACAAAGACACAATGTAGGGAATGTAGATTCTGTTTGATGAACATGAAGATCTTCTCCTTGATTTCTAGAGAGGTACAGGCTGGAAAAAGTTTTGTACATATAGCTGATCACTCATGATCAGTGAAAGACAAGTTCCCATGTCTTCTTCAAAGCATCATAGGAGCTGGTGAGTTGTTTAAAAAAAGTATAAGGTCCAGAAATCAATCCAGGGACCTTTGGCATTTTTTGACTGAAATGAGCCAAGAGAAGGTTAACTATAAAGCAGTAGATGGAAAGCTGATGGTTTAATGTTACACGGTTGTTTAAATGCTGTGAGAATCACACGGAACCTCTATTACAACTAAGCAAACAATAGGGAGGAAAGATGTCCGAGCTCTTGAGTTTACAGAACCGTATTATATCTTCCAAAAATTCTGGAGGTTCGGTTTGCTGTGTGGCAAAAGAAAGCAGCCAACGGTTTCTCCTCGCTGAATAGTGAGCCAAAACAGCATGTACACCCTTTGAAAGGTAAAAAACGGCTGAATAGCCAAGCTATGGCGCCATTGGCTCTGTGGTCTTCATACCGTGAGTTCTGCGAACGAGTACATCTTTAAAGTATCAAAACTGCACCCGACTTGCCCCCAGACCGAACGGCTCTCCTACCCGGGCAATTAGTTTCTCCTTAGTGCCGCTCCGTGCAAATGGACCCATTAGCAACAACTTGAGCTACTGCTGTCTGGGCAATTTGACTCTGTCACCGATTAGCTTTGCACACGGCCTTAATCTGCCCAACAAATGATGGACGTCGCCCCTGAAATTGAAACCCTCCACGCCAAAACAGCCTGTGTTATTATAACATAAAGAATGGCTATTAAACTGTCGGGTGGACAGTGGACTTCATCTTAATAAGCCTAAAAGACTGTTACATTTTGCTCGGACAGACTAAGCACATAAAGTGATTTAACAGCCGCTCTGCCCTTCCCCTCCAGGGAAAGCAGGGTTGAACTCTTTGATTTATTCCCGTTTCCATGGCATGGATACATTTAGACAGGTAAGCAGTTTGGCGAGACAAGGGTGCTAGTTTACCTGGGTCTCCTAGTGTTAACCGCTCTTACCGTATTAAGAAGGTACTTCTGAATCCAGCCCATCCACCGATCTGTTTGTCCAGAGTTTGATGGCGGACTGGCATTTTGTTTTTAACCTGACATAAGATGTTCCTGACGTTCTTCTAGGGTGCCGTCCAAGAAGGGTTATACGGTCAGTTCCCCAAGCTGGATTTTTTGCTCTTTGGGTTTTGTGAAAATTTTGTGGCAGCTTGTTTGTAGAAACGTGCCACAATAAATCATTTGGCTAAATCACTGTATCATACTAACTTTGTTTAACTGTGGCCAACTACCCAACTGTACAAAGGAGTAACAGCTGAGCAGCTTTTGGGGAAAAGCATCAGGTGAACTAAAAAAGACTACGATATGTGGGTCAGAAGAACAAGCAGAGATGCAGCGCTGGTCGAATCTTTATGCACGTCCCTCACTGCATAGCAACAAAACTTCAGTCTTGCACTTGGGGGAGAAAGAGGTTATTTTTGGTATGGAAAGGAACGCATTTTGAGAAAACCAGTCTTCTATTTTCTAGCCAACTTTGCCCTATGCTTCAGCTGTGGAACACAATGTGGCTCAGATCTATAGGGTGTTGCATTTATAGAGGCGGGTGGGATGACCCTCCACAGCCCCGTGCATCACTGCAGAGGAGGAACACTCATGCGCAGCAGAGGTCCAGCCGTGGTCTCCAAGGTGAAGCTGCGCTGCGCTGTGCTCATTTAGGACGACAGACAGCTGTGTGTATCCAGCACAGTCAGCGGGGACAGCGCTTTGAGCAATGCTTCTCACCATTAGCCAGACTATTAGAAAAGCAGCCGGGGCCTTAATGCCTGGGACGGCTGACCTTTTTAAAGTAATGTTTTTGTTATTATCCAGCGCTGAGCAGACCTGGGTGCAAATAACTATGTATGGACAAGGAGAAAAGGTGACTGTTGTTTTTAGCATTTGTAAATGAAATGGAGATTGATCGCGTTTTTCTGCCGAGCGCCGTCATTTGTCAAGGCTTGAAGGTCTAACAGTATTTGGGTGTGATTTATCAAGGTCCTCCCTGTATGTTCATGTCTGCTTCCCGTGTTTATTTAAACATCGGCAAAAAAAAGGAACAAGACCTCTGAACCTGAACATACGCACTTAATGTTTACAATTAGCGCCCAAAAAACGCGACCCAGGCGTGTAGCTGTGTGTTCCGGTGGAAGCAGCGAGCGCAGCAGTTGCAGTCTTCAAGAGCTCGCACGTGTCTTGACGTTTTTTTCTGAGGCTCTGAATGCAACCGAATCAGCCGTTTGGCTCAACTCTCGGGGGACGCGGTTTTTCCTGTCCGATTCTCATTTCATCGAGCAGATTCCCGTCTCCGCATCACCGCGTGAAGGGAAAGGCTTTGTTTCAAGGACTCGCCGCTGAAGGGCAGGCACAGTCCTCTCTCCCGCCGCCGCGCTCACACAGGCCGTGACGGGTGAGAAACGCCGCCATCCACCTGCGCCGCACGCCTGCGGGGGGTCACTCGGATTCCTGTGGGGTCCGGAAAGGAAACGGCTGTCTTAATTAACGAGAATTATGCTTTTATTGAATTCTGATTTTTCGCCCTTTTGAATGTAGCAGTGGGGTCGCTGGGAATTATACGTTCCAAATATTGTTCATTGTGATTCACAGCTATATTTGTCAGTCAGTCAGTCTGTGGCGCAGGAGGGAACTTCAATTTTCTGACCAGTTGCTGGAAGAAGATATTCTGTGGAATAACTAATATTGGTAAGGCTCAAAAGGCTGCACACCTGCGGAAGAGACATTTTCCTTTCGTTGGTCTGGTTATTTTTCCCTATTTGCATATTTTATCAAGTCCACTTCCCAAGTCAAAAGGTCCTGTTTGCTGCAGATCAGCGATAACCTAAGTGTTATGTGAAAAATACAAATTGTGACATACGCAAAAACTTAACTGGAATAATTGTGTATATTTAGGTGATCGTGTACAGCTTCGTAGAATCTTTTTCCTGTGCGTCTGCATGTATCGCGAAAGGCGAGAAAAGCACCTTATAACCCTGATGGAATATTAGTAATAGGAGTGTTAACCCAGTAACTAAGGTGCCCTTGCCCCCCCCCCCCCTTGGAGGGAGCAAATGTGTACCCTGTCCTTGGAATTCTGATATTTACCTCTCATTCACTGTCCACAAAGACATGATTTCTTGCGCGGCGGCAGCACCGCGCAGTCGCTCGGCAACGTCGGCTGGCCGAAAAGTAAACACCGTACTGAAATTCCAAGACCCCCCTCCCTTTTTTTTGTATTCCTTTTGAACTTACTTCTTTACTCTGGCAAAGAGGCTTTCGTGTTCTTTCACTCACCATTTCATCTCCTTTCAGGCCTTCTTTTATTCCTCCCTTTTCTTCCTTGAGATTCTCATTTCACCTCATCCAGCGCCAATGATGCGGAGAGCACAGAGGCGCTCGGCACCTCTTGACCCCAGAATAGAACTGACCCACAATAGGCCGCTCTCTCTACTTGTCTGGTGCAAGACTGATTCCTCTCCATCGCCTCGGAGCAGTTTGGGAGCACTTTGAAGTAATAACGTATAAGCTTATGGTCCCGTTGCACACACGTACAGAAATGCCGGACTTTGGAGCGACACAGAGCTGCGCCGCACAGCTGGCCTGCGACATTCCTGTCACATGTCTCAAAGTGCACTGGAATAAGAGATCGTGCATTTATTTGTTTATTTTTTACATTATTGATTTATTAAAGAATCTGAGGTGCCAACTTTTTTTTTTCTCCTGCCACAGCATGCTCTTCTGGAAGCCAGACAGCATGGAGATTATGGGGTGATTCCTGATAGATTGCTTTTTGGCTTGAGAGGGGTGGCCAGTCCTGCAGGACAACACAAATATATTTTGCTGACAAATGGACATCTGTTTGAAGTGGTAAATGCCAGGCAAGGTTGTAATTTTGCATTGGACCCCGTTCCACATGAAGGCCTGGCCGTCATAGCCAGGTGTTAATAGCTGGTTGCTGTGGACAGAAGGAACTGCAGACACACCCCCTTGACAGGAGCTGTAGGAGCCAACAGGACACAGCAAACCGTTCCACTGGTACTGGTGACCAGAGAATGACGTCACTTAGCAACGATAGCAACAAACCTCAGATTTCGTAACAAGTTTAGTTATTTGTTTAGCCGTTCCTCCAAAGCAGCTAGCATGTTATAATAATATTTGGCTTTGTGTCAGCGCCCGTAATTTAAAGCTCAAAGTGACTTCTGAGTTAAGAACAGACAACTGGCTGCAGTTATAGCCATTAAAAACAACTGTACATTTATTTAGTGACCTTTAAGGTGCACTACTTAGAATTATTTACCAATTTAAACAGTTGGGTAATTTTTACCGCATGGGTTCCACGCAGGTGCTGGACTCAAGGGCAGTATAGCAGGAGGTGGGATTTTGGCCTTGTTCTTTAGTGTACAAGGCAGCAGTTCTAACCACCATGCCACCTACTGACATGAAGATGTATCACAGCAATACGAACAGGGAAAAACTGCAGTGCATCACTGGCATAAAGGTGCTTCTGACTACTGAACGGTAGTTGTGATGTATAATAGCTGTGAAGTGTTTTTAGAAAATATCGTATTTCACATCTAATTGAAGCAACCTTTTCATCTTTTGGGTGTTTTGCTGGGTGATGCTTTCATTCCGGGCAACTTGCACCATTAATACAGGCGGGAGTGCAGTGCTAAGGAGTACAGAGTTAATACTGGCAAGTGATTTTTCTACACACTAGTGAATTTGGACGTATTGTCTGCTGGAATAGCTGGTATTTGTTTTTGTCCTGGAGATGGCGGCTCCCTTCGTTCCTTCTCGATTAATGCACACATTCCAGATGGTCTACTGAACTGGGCGCCTTTCTTACTCGACACAGACAACTCGCTGTCTCCGGTGGCTCTGCCATTATTCACGTCAGTGTTTCCGCCACATTTTAAAGCGTGCGGCGGCACTTTATTGAGTTTATAAAGTATATTCAAATGAATTGTTAATGCCGCATTTGTGCAACGGATACAGACAGCCTCATCTCGATACTTCATTTTCAGGGCTTCTTGCAGGATGACAAAGGGTGTAGATCAACGCACAGAACTCATTACGTTTTTATGCTTCGCTGCGACATTGTTTGGCAGCGCAACACGCATGACGACACTGCAGCGTTTACTACACACAGCAGTCCACACAATTCACGCTGTTCGCCATTTGACGTTGTTTATTAATACATTAAACATGTAACCTCAGATTAAAACAGTGTTTATTCAACAGTTTTACTGATAGTATAAGATTACTTCTATTAGACAAAAAAATTATACACGAGATGATGAACAGAGGGTGAGTCAGAATAATGTGTAGATATGCATTGTTGGTTGGGTGGCTGTGCTCCTCTTGTTTATTACCACAATAATCCACTATCACACCCATATTCTGTTCGGAACGGTCGAACAATTGCAAATGGAACAAAGGGGATCTGTCACACGCTTTGTCTGTACGGGCCAGAGGTAAAATTGCTTGGGAATAACCAAGCATTTGGTTCAGTGTATCATAGGGCACGTTGGGGCAGTCAGTCTAGCGCCTTAAAACTGTAAAGCCAAAGGTGTTGTTGCAAAATCAAAACACAACCCTAACTTATCTATGCAAATAATGAGGGTTCTGTCAGTAAATAAATGGTTAAGGGGTCAGTTGCTGAAGAGCAGTAACTCTGGGTTCTCAATAGAGACATTTTCCATTCTTGCGGCAGGGAGTAGATGTTTGGGAGAGTCTGGAGGCAATTATTGGAAAGCAGCAAATATATTACTTGCATTTTATTTAATGTAGGTGTGACCTCACACGGTATGCAATTTAAACTTGCAGAGAAGCATATTTTCCAGCTGCATACGAGTGTGCAGAAGTGTGACAACCCACACTGTCAAGTGTTGCATTGGTGCTCAGTTTTCACAGGGTTGCTGTCATCTATGTGGGGAAAATGGTGTGAATCAAGTATGGAACAACAAGGAGAAATGAAGCATGTTGAAAATTAGTGCTTCAAAGGACCTCTTCTGGTAAACAAGGTGACGTGTCAGGCGATCTGCACAAATGACTTGACTTCGCAGGGCATTTCTTTGTGGCTGGTGTTTCAATCTTGGGACCTCTTCATTTGCAAACCCTGTTAGCAGAGCTGGAGGACTCTCTCCCACAGTTTCTCAGAGTGAATTTTAAACTTTTATAACTCCCAGGTCGCCGTGCGGCAGGTGTTCCCCTGGACCATCCATCAGGAATCCTCTGCATGTGCAGGAGCCTAGAACCACTCCAGTGAACTTTGTGGGTCCTGAGAGAAGAAAGTCATTGGTGCTGTGATATGAAGAGGGTGACAGTTGGTTTTCTATTTTTTTGGCCTGTTATTAAAACTGTCTGCTTGCAACTTGCCAGCTGACATTCTACATAAAAAAGGGAAAAGACTAATGAGAAGGGGCAGAGTTGGAGTTGAATTTGCTTGTTCATTTTCCATGAGACTGACAGAGGGCAGCCGCAGACACTGCACTGAAGATAAAGCTGCACAAGTTATTAGATTCAGCCTGAATGTGAGTGTTATTTCCAATTCTCAGATGTTCCCTAAGATTTGCACACTTTCTTTGTTTAAAATATAAATCTATGCTCACTATTTGCCCAGATCGAGATTATAGAGATTATTTATTATCATTTATTTATTTTCTTAACCAAAACCTCAAAGGGGGACCTACAGCGTTAAGGTGGGTACACTAAGATACTTTGTGTCGTCTATCCTTTGATAAACCTGGGCTCTTTTTGCCATATTTATTCAGGGTGAGTATCGTGCTCAAGGATGCTATAGCAGAAGTAGGTCTTCAAACCCAGGTCCTTCAGCACCGACCGCTAAACCGCCCGACTACCCGAGTAGAGACTAGCTGCAGTTCCGAAAGCAAAGATTTAACCCAAGTTGGTTCAGATAATTAACATTAACTCAGTTAATTTGGACTTTTACTATTCTGCAAAAGCAGTGCTATTTCTCTAAGCTTTACACCCAAACTCATGGCCTTTGATTGAACAATTTGCTTTGTAATATGCATTTGCAGACGCAGGTGGCCGTGAGTTTGTTTTCTGGGCTCGCTGGTGCATTGACTTAAACTAGTGATGAATTGGTGAGCACTTTGAGCCATTAATTCGAGTCGGAGATTCGATCACGGTGGGGGGGGGTTTAAAATGAATCCTTTGATCCATAGTGCTATATTGGGATAGCAAGCCAAAAGGCATGACAAGTGAAGTCACCAGCCTGAAAAACACACACAGGCACACGTCTTACCCCACTCCCCTCCGGCTTGTTCATTAATCACGTTTTCTACCGACGCTGTTGTGGCTCAGAGTGGAAATTTGATGTTTGCCTCTGCATGCTGTCTTGCTGAAGCTCTCTGTTGTCACCTGATGGCACGGTCACATCGCCGCTGCAGGATTTCTCAGCAAAGCGCCTACTGTAGCACGTACGTACTGATGGCAAACACAGCCTCAGCGATGGGCCGTGTGCTGTTGGTATCTACAGCGCTACGTGGCAGTAATTTTCTGACGAAGCTCAGTCTCACGTTCGCAGCATTTTTGAGCTCCTGAAGGAAGTTGCCTTTGAGTTGTAAGGTGTTAGTTGACCGGTTTCTTTAACTGCAGTGTGGTTCATCTGTATTCTAGATGCTGGCCTGGGTGTTGAAACAAGGGGCTTACACAGGATTAATTTTGACTGGGCCCCCGAGACAACGGAAGGTAAACAAGCATTTCGGCCTCATGTCCAAAGCAATTTAAAACACCTTACGGACAGCGGCAAAGTGTTGTGTTTGTTTCGAGCTCTTCGATCTCGTGGGCATCCAGTCTGGATTTGTACATCGCGGTCATGCTCAAAACAGAGATGGTTTTAAAGAAACTGCAGAACAAAAGCATTCCCGCCACCTGGTTCGTGTGGAGAGAAACTGTTCTGATGGCGAGTGCTTATTACATCTTATTTATTGCCATTGTAGACAAATTGAAATTGAAAGATTTTACTGGAGTTTTATGAGGCCTCATCTGAAATGAGGCCTCTAACAGTTAGCACTATGGAATAATAGAGATGCGGGTAGAATTTGAACTTCTACCTCCTCTCAAGCAGCCCAGCTCACCTGTGGCTATCCTGGTATACCCTGGATGCAGTGTGATGGTAACCAAACTTTCACCACCTATCTTCTTTGCACTATCGGGGCATCTGTGGTGCACTTTTCGGAGCTCTTCTCCTGCTGTGGTACCCTTGATCGAGGTACTTATCCACAGTTGCTCCAGTAAAAATTAGCCAGTTCTATTAAGTTGGCAAAAAAAAATTTAACACACCAAAGTGAATAAACTTGAACTTGTACACCTGCCTTGGGTAAAGACATCAGGTCTGGTTCAGGCAATGCTATTGCGACACATCCCCATTAAAGAAATTTGTGAAAATGAAGCTTTCTTTTTGTGATATTGTCTTTATGTGCTCCTAGATGGTATATGAAATATGTGTTTGACGTATTGATGATTGGGACACTTTGGCATTTTTAAGGGTTAAATACATTTTTGTTCATTGGCAGACATATTTACATAGTCATGAGTGATGCAGTGTTTCTGAAACTGCATGAGAGCTCAGTCTTAGAGATCACTAAGTTTTAAAAATGTCCTTTCACAGTGGTCAAGTTAACAGGAAGGTGCTACATCTCCCCAGGACTGAATTTGCTACATATGTCAGTCTGGTCTGAGATGGAGAGAATACTGAAGCCCTCAAAGGAATGCTGGGAAGTTCTCACCCAAGCTGCTCAGTACCCCTTAGGCGTTCCACCAATCCATTAACCAGCTGGGCAACAGTTGAGATTATGGGTGTCACAGGATGGCAGAATTCTGAGTAGAACAGTCTTGCATGCCTGAATGAGGATGAGCAAAAGCAAGCAGAAGCAAATGGCAGCTGGGAAATTGGCAGACGAAGGACAGCAGAACAGAGGGTTACTAATGGGAGCGGGAGCAAATTGGAGCACGAGCTGTCAGAAGTCCTGGGATCCTGGCCAGCTTGTGAGATGTTGGTTGGGTTGAGAGGCAGCTGGTTGTCCACAAGCAAACCCTGCTTACCATAGTTTATCAGCTCAGGTGGTTAAATCCTAGTCTGGTGGGAAAACTGATGCTATGTGGATGCAGAGCTTCTTCCATCTCATGGATACTCTTTCTCTATTTTTTTTTCAAAAGACTTCTGGAAAAAGTATGATCAGGAAATGAAGCCCCATATCTAACCAGGTCTTCTAAAGCAGTTCCTATGGACATAGGACATGTGCTGGTTACCTTTGATTTCACTCTTCTTCCCAGTTTGTCCCACAACGATGTTGCCCAGCTGCCAGGATGGAAGGGGACTGCACAAGTGAAACAAGATGGAGGACAAGACGTGTTAAACAAGACAAACCTTGGCCAAGTGTAGCTATTATAAGAGTTTAATTCCAAAACTCTTCTTTAAGGTTAAAACCGCAACATTTCGAAGATGCTTGTATTACTCTGCTTGCCTCAGCCTTCATTGCTTGGGTCAGTGGTTGGGTGAAATCGACATTTGTTGGGTTATCAGCCTCCTGAATGGCTTTGAGCTGCTGTAGACAGTATGAACTGTGTTAACGTTCATTTCTCCAGAGGCGCAATGTATACATTACTTTACGACATGAAATACAATGTTTTATTTTTGTCATAAGAAACGTTAAAGTTTAATAAATTCTGCTTCATTTCGTAATGTGACGAATTGAGTTATTTTGAGGTAATTACCTCATTGATTACCTTATTAATGTTCCTGTTCGGATCCAGACATTTTTCTGGTAAAGGAAGGCGCAAGCAATTATATCAGAGCTAAAGATGATCCATCACAGCAGAGATGACAAACTCATCTGTTTCCTTTTGTTCTCTGTCACACAAGTCAACGGTATTTTTTTTTTTTCCTGAACTGCATCTCAACCAGTTCCTAAATCTTCTCAGAATTCGCATATGTTTTGTTGGCTGCTTTTCACTTGCTGCCGGGTGCCGACGTTCCAAACTCTACTCAAGCAGACTGAGGCATGCTTTACTGAACCTGTTTAACCTCTGGCCTCTGTGTTGGATTTTGAACAACGATGTAATAGTTCTAATAAAAGAACTACACCTTGAACATAAAAACGGTTTCAGGAACAGCTTTTTCCCGCAGGCTGCTGAACTCTGGACAGTGCAGCGATTGTTCTCCACCACCTATCCACCACTGTCTCATTCACACCACGATCGCTGTCCGCTGCACCTATTTGCTGTAAACACCACTTATTTATTTCTCCACTGATTGATTTATCTTCACTTTGTCTAATGTATTTATCTATCCTACCTCCTCTTGTCTCTTGTTGCCATGTTGCCTGTTTAGTGTGCTGTGCACTGCAGAACTACATTTAATTTTCTCTCCTACTTATGTATAAGGCAGAATGACAAAGCTGAACCTTCAACCTGTCCAGACCTGTTTAGGAAGAACTTCACTTAGGAACTGTGACTAAGATGTTTTGGAGGAACCACTGGGAAAACCATTGATTTCCCATTATTTATGTAAATAACATCTGTACGTCTTATGTCGGATGCATCTATGTAGATATGGGTACACATGTCTCTATGTATATGTAACTGCTGATGCGTAGATAAGTGTAGTTAGCCCTCCATAGTGGTCTACAAGACGAGGAAGAAAGATTCTATTACTTGGTACCTAAAGGCCTTGTTTATAAGCTCAAGGATCTTCTGCTAATCATGGTGTCCTTCAAATTCAGTATGCTGGCAGATGTGCATTTATACTTATGAGACTCCATCAATCCCAACAGCCAAGCAAGAATGCTGTCCTTCTCTACCTCTGGCTGCCTACCTGCCCCATAAAGAAGAGTTCCAAAACGGAAAGGCTGCCGGTTCTTGGTTTTGGTTCCAACGTGCTGGAAAGAACTCAACTCCCCTGTCCCTCAGAACTACTGAATACCTCTCTACTCTGACAAAGACTCTCAAACCGCATCTATAACTGATTCTTTCCCGTCCTGAGCCCCTAAGAGCTCTGTATTGACGCCTTTTCCATTTGTATCTTTTATCTCACTTCTATGGGCAGCCGCCTGAATAATATCCTCTATAAATATGATGGCATCATACAAACAAGTTTTGCCATAATAATCATGTGTCAGTATCTAAAGGTCAGTGCCTGTTGTTGATGCACTTTTTATACTGCGAGTTGTATGTTGCTTTGGAGAAAACCGTCTTCCAAACGCTTAAGTGTAAATGTAATGAATTTACCGCTTCCCCTTCCCACTCCGCAGGCCAGATTCACCAGACTAAAGAATAAATGCAGGTGGATGGCCTGAATCATTGCGTATACAGTATTTTGGAGGTGTATCCAGAAAGCTTTTCGGTCGTCTTGCTTGGAGAAGAAATTAATGGTCTGTCAAATAGCCTGCTGAAATAGGTGTGTGTGAGATATATATTCACACCGGGTAATTATAATGAATGATACATAAGCAACACCGACCACGGATAATTGCATTATGATTTATTGGGGCCATTTGCTCCACATCTGGAATTTTGCTGTGGGAATTTGGGGATCATCTCTCCATCAGTTTGATCTGTGGTCAATAAGGGCCAAAATGTCCACCGTGCAAAAGCCCAGCAATCTGAAACGTGTCATTTGTCACAAAGTTGCAAAGGTCTGGGTGAATCGGTTTGCTGTCGGTAATTATTCAGCTATTTACCTTTGTCATATTCTGACAGTTGGTTTTTTCCACCCCCCACAGCTTTTTAGCATGTTTTATTTACATTTCACTCAGTCCACAGCCCTGTCCAAAGCACCACACATTGCCACTGCTGCAAAAATTATACAACAAAGTAGGGAGGAAATTGAAGAAGAAAAAGTAAGAAAAATCTTAAGTAGAGCATTTGCAGCTTCGGTTCGGTATCGGGGCGGCAGGTACAATAGCGGTTAAGGCTTTTCAGCACAAAGGAGAGGCTTTGCAGCTGTACCTGTGAGCGAGGTACTTAACCGTAATTGCCCTTGGAAAATATTAAGCTATATAGTGTAAATGGGGTAAATTTGCAGGTCTCTTTGGACAAATGTGTCAGCTGAGCAACAGCCTAATAATCATGACAATAATAACAGTGGGTGCCCAAGGGTCCTGTGGGCTGCACTTGTCACTGAGACAGATGCACAGGCTGACTGGTGTAGCCCTAAAGTGCTGCATTTCGGCGCTGGTCCCACTTCCTCGCCATGAGGGACCGCAGTGCGTTTCATCTTTTGACAGCCGGGCTCTGTGGAGACTGGGGGTGCAAAGCTATGCACCGCAGGCGTCCTTGAAACAGGGCCAGGTCTAAACAGGGACACGGAGAACGCTCAGAAGCTCCTGCTGGACGAGTCGTGTGGCTCACTGACACGGTCACCTCGATCCCTACGCCAGCTACCGAAGACAATAGTGAAAAATGCTACACTGAGTGAAAAATGCTGCGCTGTGAAAAATCTAAGACCAAACCTGGGTCACTTATTTATCTCTTCTGAGAAGACCAGTTGGGGTTTTTGTGAAAACAGTGACGGGACTCACACTAATGGAAGTGTTCAGCAGCAGCTTGAAGGGGAGGGGACAGCAGTGGAAGTCCAGGTAGGGGGTGCATGTAGAGGCAGGGCAAAACGGCGGATGTCCAGCTACAGGGTGTGTAAAGGAGTGTGGTACAGTAGAAGAAGTCTGTACAATGTACAAGTAGGCTAAAACAGCAAAAATTCATGGTGTGGGTAGACTATGTAAAAGTAGGGTAACATAGCAGAAGTCCAGTCAAAGGTAGAGTATGTACAAATAGAGTAAAGCTGTGGATGTCCAGGTAGGCCTAGAACATGCAAAAGTAGGTTAAGAGAACACAAGCTCAGTTTGGTGTAAAGTATGTGCAAATTGGGCAAAAGCTGCAGAAGACCAGATAGGAGTAGTTTATATAAAAGTAGGGTAAAAGCTGCAAAAGTGAGGGTGGAGTATGTAAAAGTAGGGTAAAGCTGTGGAAATCTAGATAGAGTTAGAGTAAGCGAAAGTAGGGTAAAAAAAGCAAACGCAGAAGTCCATGTTGGTCGTGCAGAAGTATGGTGGAGCAGCCAAAGTTCGTGTGTGGGGGCTCCATGTAGTACAAGTATGGTAAAGTTGCACACATGCAGGTGCAGGGTGGCAAAAGGAGCAGGTTAACACAGGTGAACTTCAGGTTCGGGTGGAGTATGAGGTATTGGGATGAAGGTGTGGAAGTCCAGTAGGTTAAAGCAGCGGAAGGTTCGGGAGGTTTGTTACAGTGTTAAATGACAGAGGTCCAGCTAGGGGCTCGACTGTAAAATCCAGGTGCATTAGTGGAAAGCGGGGATGGAATTTACTTATAGAAGACGTCGCTGTCTCTCCCGACAACGCCGGTGAGACAGGCCTGCAGGAAACCAAGCGGGTGGGTTTCAACTTTAGCTGAACTCCAAATTTGCAATTCCCTCCGCATCATTCCACACGTGTCATTCGAAGCCTGTCGACGGCATGTCACTCATTAAATATTCCCTCTGCGCAGCGGGGCTATACATAGATGTGTGGCAAGTCTCCCGTCTTTGATACTCCCCTGCGAGCGACACTCAGGTTTTACACCGCCTACGTGACATCTTACTCTCCTCTCTGTTTTCGTTTATTTATTTATTTATTTTTCCATTCCTGTCAGCCCGATGTGGCTTTTTAAGCGGCGCTCCGCGTGTTGAGGCGTGGCCATCCGTGTGCACCAGGTGTGAATGAACATTTCGGTGATGTTCGGTTTTGACAGGGTGTCACCAGCTTTACGTCGGAGACGTCTTCATTCGCAGGCGCCTGCGTGTTCTCCGCCTTTCTCTTTCCGTTCCCTCATAATCGAGAACTTTCGTTACCATGTTCAGCGACTGCTTTCCGTGAAGTTTAATTTGCTATATTATGGAACCTTTTTTAAAGTTTTCTTTTTTTTTTTTTTAATAATTCAGCAATTGGTTGTCATTTTACAGTGATTTGCTGGTTGTGCTTTTCTGGCCTACCTTATGTGCCATTGCTGGTGCCCTAAATTAAACATAAATTAAACATAAAGAAACATAAAGATCTGGGCTAACAACATTCCAAATATCCTGGTATAATAATACTGTTCCTCGACCGGCACTGCAGAAGTGTTCTTGAGAAATGGAGCTAAAGGAAACAGAGCCATTAGAGGCCATTAACACAGTATACTGCATAAATGGAGCCCGAACCCAAGCTTGTGCAACACGGTACGAAACGGATAAGTTATATATTTTTGATAACAAACAAAATAAACAATAAACACTAAAAACAGCATTTTTACAGAAAATTTGGATAAGCATTTTTTTTAATGATTTGGAAACGTGGTCACTTACTATGATTTATTTTGAGTATAATGAAAACCAGGCTAAATGCTAAAGGCTATCAGAGATAAATGCTATGAGGAAAAAGCACCATCACGAGAACCACTAATAAAGGTGTTACTGTATTTGAAATATGTTATTTCCATATGACTCTCATGGTGTTAATTTTCTTTTCTGCCTATTAGGAGGAACAACATTTAGATGAAGCTGTTTTATAACTGGTGCAGTGATTTTTAAAGTTTTACAAGGGAAAATATTAATACGAACAGTTTCTATTCCTTTTACGTTTATTCATTTTGTTGACACTGTTCTCCTAAGAGACAACTAGCATTAAGCTTTTCATTTTTATTTACTCCTAAACTATTCATTTTTCATTGTTACATGCCTTCAGCCCCCCCCCCCCCCCCCCCCCCCCCCCCCCCCCC